>CM018691.1:14211661-14811661 GCA_009363875.1 Mikania micrantha
GGTTCCGGTTATAAATGAAACATGTCACACCCCCACCTCCGCGTCACCAGACGACGTCATTTTTAAAGGTAGCGGAAGCATAGCGGCGAAGTCTCGAAGGTGAGGGGTGACTTACTTGATCCGGTATCATAACACACATAGTTAAGAAAAGCACTAATTACAAATCACGACAAATATTTATTACATGTCCTGAATATCCGTTTACAACTTAAGTTCCTTCTATTACATCCCAAGTCCTAACTACATGGTGCGTGCACAGGTGTTTCCTCACCGTTGGTACTGATTACCTGTAAAAGATTTAAAGTTTAAAATATCAGTATAAAACTGGTGAGTTCATAAATAAGACTCGATACAATATGATATGATAGTAAAGTCAATGGTACACATTAACATAAGTGAATAATCATGTGACCCGTATCCAGATCCTTTCTGACAGTCCAGTCTAGAAAATAACCGAAGTTAAACTCCGTGCCTCTAACTCAATGTCTCACTACATCAAGTCGATACCAGGAATGGTGACAAGCATTCACACAAGGGTAGACGCTATCTATCCATGAATGGGGTTGTCAGCCCGATAGTACTATCTTTGTCCACACATTCGGCCCCACATGGGTTAACCAGATACAGTTGGTTTTGAGGACTTTTGTTGTACACAGAAAATAGTCATAATCCCATGACACCCACATGCAAGCCGGTATTGCAATTGTTACTAAACATATCACACGTTTGATAAAGATTTCATAATAGTCACCCCGATGTTAAGAAAACAGTAAAAGAAAAGGGGTTGTATGAAACTCACCTGAAGTTTATGAAAAGATAAAATCACACGAACGGTGGCTAAAAATGCTAATCTGCATTAGTTTATTTATAATTAATTATTTGTGTTTTAACTTGCTGATTAGATCTGTTTGAACGTTCAATGTCACCGACATTGTAATGAAAAGTCATCGAACTAACATTAGATGTTTAATTAATTATTTAGTCTAATATCATACAATGTACTATAATGTAGGTACCTATACTCGTTTAGGTACCTTGTGTTAAGTTGATGACTCATTGGATTAGCCGTAATAATCTCCGACTAATTAGTTAGGTAATGCTGTTGATTATATTACTTAAACAGTCCCTAGATGAAATCTCGGCTTAGGAATGATTAATTCTTGTCACTAATTATCCATGTATCACAAAACATAACAATATGACATTTGAATAGGTTAAACAATCATGTTTAACATATTAATCCGACTGTTATCATAAAACCAGACAGTTATTCCAATTGGTAGGGTAATAACTGTGATTAGTTTGAAACACTTGGGATTAACCTTGCATTTCAAAGATTAACCAAAATAATCACTTACATTGTCATAATCCAATGGTTTAAACCATTAGAAGTATTGTTATGGTTTAGTGAAAACCGGGCATTATAACGGATCAAAACAGGCATTTACCCGTTAACAAGACAAGTTATCCGTCAAAAATCATTCCTAGCTATCATCTAAGCAATAATCAACAACCCTAACTATATCATTACGTTCAAAAACACGATCTAATCAATGAAGATCAAGTCAGAAGGTTAAAAAGGATAGTTACCCAAATCAGACGATTCTACGGACAAAATCACGATCAGGACGTGTATACACGTTCACCGGTTCGAGCTGGACGTTCTGGTGGTGTCAAATATGAGTTTTGGTGGGAGATTGGTCAAGATTTTGAGTTAAGAGGTTTAAAGTCGAGAGGAAAGAAAAATAAAACTTTCTGCATGCTTCTGCGATTTAACAACCTGGTTCAGCAGACCGACCTACTCGTCGCGTATCGCGACGAGTGGCCCACATGTCGTCGCGTACCGCGAGGGATTCCGGATAAGATTTGATATCTTGACTTGTCGCGTACCGCGACAAGACTCCAAGGAGTCGTCGCGTATCGCGAGGGATCCAATTTCAAGATTTTTCTTCGTTTCGCGATTCCGGACAATCCGTAACTCGGTTTCACGCACGGTTTTCTCCCATGTTCCCAATTTCTCGCACACTTTAAACCTGTAATGATTAAAATCATCAATTTAACACAGATTCCTAGAACGACCAAACGTGCTCGTGTTATTGATGACGTAATGTTTACCTGCAATTGTCACAGTCTCCTCCTGTTACAGAAATTTCGTCCCGAAATTTGCTTTAACTCCTACAGTTTGATCGCCTATGTAAACAAATGAGGATACTTCTGTTTCATGCGGTCTTCACGTTCCCAAGTGTACTCTGGCCCTCGTTTAGAATTCCATTTGACTTTTACAATTGGTATTCGACTTCGTTTGAGGGTCTTTTCATCTCGATCCATTACTTCGACTGGTTCTTCCGTGAACTGTAGGTTTTCGGCAATGTGTATCTCATCAAGAGGTATGACTAGTGACTCGTCCAATAGGCACTTTTTCAGATTCGAGACATGAAACACATCATGTATGTTACTAAGTTCTGAGGGTAACTCTAATCTGTATGCTACCATTCCAATCCTTTCAAGAATTGTAAATGGTCCTACAAATCTTGGTGAGAGTTTTCCTCGTTTTCCGAATCTGAAAATACCTTTCCAGGGAGAGACTTTTAGCATCACTTTATCACCAATCTGGAATTCGAGTGGTCTACGTCGATTATCAGCATAACTCTTCTGTCGATCGCATGCTGCTTTAATTCGTTCCTGAATGAGCGCGATCTTATCAGTCGTTTCCTGGATCAGTTCCGGGCCAATAATCTGACTTTCACCTACTTCTGACCAACACACAGGAGATCGGCATTTGCGCCCGTACAAAGCTTCAAATGGAGCACATTGGATACTAGTATGATAGCTGTTATTATAAGAAAATTCAACCAATGGCAGATGAGTATCCCAGCTACCTCCAAAATCAATTACACAGCTTCGAAGCATGTCTTCTAATGTTTGATTTGTACGTTCAGTCTGCCCATCCGTTTGTGGATGATAAGCTGTGCTCATGTTGATCTGTGTACCCAAGGCATGTTGAAGAGTTTGCCAAAAACGTGACATAAATCGACTATCTCTATCAGAAATAATAGAGATTGGCACTCCATGTCGCATTACGATTTCGTTGATGTAGAGTTTAGCTAAACGGTCCATGGAATAGTCTTCCCGAATTGGTAAGAAATGTGCTGATTTGGTAAGGCGATCTACGATGACCCAAATAGCATCATGGTTATGCGCCGTTCTGGGTAATTTAGTGATGAAATCCATGGAAATTTGTTCCCATTTCCACATAGGGATTTCTGGTTGTTGCAATAGCCCAGATGGTCTTTGATGTTCTGCCTTAACCTTAAGGCACGTTAAGCATTTATTCACATATTCTGCTATTTGTTTCTTCATACCAGGCCACCAGTAGAAGTCTTTGAGATCTTTATACATCTTGTCAGTACCTGGATGAATAGAATATTTGGATTTGTGAGCTTCGTCCAAGATAATTGGTCTGATATTACCAAGTACTGGGATCCATGCTCGGTTTTTGAAATATAATATTCCATCCGTTTTGGTTTTAAGTTGTTTATCTAACCTCGTAATTTCTCAACGGTATAATTTGTTGTTTGCAAGGCCTGCCGTTGAGTTTCACGTATTTGAGGGTTTAGACTAGTTTGAATCGTCATTTCCAGCGCTTTCACACGTATGGGTTTGACTCTCTCTTTGCGACTTAAAGCATCGGCTACAACATTTGCTTTACCTGGGTGGTAACGGATTTCGCAGTCATAGTCGTTCAGAAGTTCCACCCATCGCCTTTGTCGCATATTTAGCATTTTCTGATCTAGAATGTGTTGAAGACTTTTGTGATCTGTATAGACCGTACACTTCGTCCCGTACAAGTAATGTCTCCATATCTTGAGTGCAAACACTACTGCACCAAGTTCTAGATCATGAGTGGTGTAATTCTTCTCGTGCACTTTTAGCTGCCGAGAAGCATAGGCAATCACCTTGTTGTTCTGCATCAGCACACACCCGAGTCCTTGACGTGAGGCATCACAGAAGACTATGAAATTCTCTGTGCCTTCTGGTAGTGCCAGAATAGGTGCATTGCAGAGTTTATGCTTCAACAGTTGAAATGCCTCCTCCTGTTGAGAGTCCCATATGAACTTTTGATCTTTCTGGGTTAGAGTAGTTAAAGGCAAGGCTATCTTTGAAAAGTTCTTGATGAATCTTCTGTAATAGCCCGCTAACCCTAAGAATTGACGAATCTCTGTTGGGGTTTTCGGTGTCTCCCATTGCTTTACCGCTTCAATCTTGCTGGGATCCACTTGTATACCATTTTCATTTACTACATGCCCAAGAAACTGGACTTCCCGTAACCAGAACTCACATTTGGAAAATTTGGCATAAAGTTTCTCATGTGCTAAAAGTTCCAAGATCAGTTTTAAGTGTTGCACATGTTCTTGTTGACTGCGGGAGTAAATGAGAATGTCATCAATAAAAACAATCACGAATTTATCCAAGTAAGGTCTACACACACGATTCATCAGATCCATAAACACTGCAGGCGCATTAGTCAGCCCGAAGGGCATTACTAAAAACTCATAATGCCCGTATCGAGTTCGAAAAGCTGTTTTAGAAACATCATCATCATGGATTCGTAGTTGATGATATCCAGATCTGAGATCGATTTTTGAAAAATAGATAGCACCTTGCAATTGATCGAATAGATCATCTATACGGGGTAGTGGATAACGATTTTTGATTGTCAATTTATTGAGTTCCCGATAGTCGATACACATCCTGAGAGTACCGTCCTTCTTTTTCACAAAAAGGATAGGTGCGCCCCAAGGTGAGTAACTCGGTCTAATGAAACCTTTGTCTAAAAGTTCCTGTAATTGACTCGATAGTTCTTGCATTTCCGATGGAGCCAATCGGTAAGGAGCTTTAGCTATAGGTGCTGCTCCTGGTACTAAGTCAATACGAAACTCAACTTGTCTCACTGGGGGTAATCCTGATATATCGTCAGGAAAAACTTCAGGATATTCTCGAACTACAGGAATGTCTTCAATACGTTTTTGATGTGGTTTGTTTTCAGTCACGTAAGCTAAAAAGGCTTGACAGCCCTTTCTTAAGCACTTTCGAGCTTGCATACATGATATGATACTCAGTTTCCTGCCAGCCCTTTCACCTTGTATCATAAGTGTATCACCATTTGGTAATGAAATACGAATCATCTTATTTTGACATATGACTTCCACTCGATTTTCTGAAAGCCAGTCCATACCAATAACAACATCAAAGCTTCCCAATTCAATAGGAAGAAGATCAATATTAAAAAGATGATCGTTTAGATTCAATAAACACCCTTGAATCACATTGTTAGTCATAATTGACTTGCCATTAGCAAGTTCAATGACGTAAGGGTTTGTTAGGTTATCAACGGCCAATCCGAGTAGTGAAGCAAAATCAGAGGAAACAAAACTTTTGTCCGCTCCGGTGTCAAAAAGAACAGATACATAGTGATTGTTAAGAAGAAACGTACCGGTAACGGTGTTGTTATCACGTCGAGCCTCTTCCGCCCCTATCTGGAAGGCTCTTCCTCTTGCTTCATTGCCCTGGTTGGTGTTGTTGGTAGGGCAGTTTTTCATGAAGTGATCCGGGCTTCCACATTTGAAACACGACCGGTTGATTTGTTGTGGTTGTTGTTGTTGAGTTCCTTGGTTTGATCGGCGAACAGGGAGATTGCAATATTTGGAGAAATGCCCGACCTTGTTACAATTGTTACAAACAGGGCAGGGTCCCACATGATGAAATGGGCACTTAAGACATTTAGGTGCTTGCCCTACATAGGCTTTTCTCTCCAAAGTTGTGGCAATGTATCCCTTTGCCATTTGCACATTCCGGCTGGGTTCCACCGGAGCCCCTGGTTTGCCTTTCCCAACCCATTTTCGTTTCACCCCTTTAACAGTGCTGGGGGTAGTGGTTGCCAGACTGCTGCTTGACTCACCTTTCACTGTCAATGTACCACTTCTTACTGCAACATCGGTAAGCCTGGTGGTTAAGGTGATAGCATGTTTCAAAGTACGTGGTTCAGCTGCCGTGACCATTCCCTTGATTTGAGGTACCAGACCTTTGATATATTTTTCTATCAAAGCCTGCTCAGTTGGAAACATGTTTGGCAGCAGACATGTTAATTCGTGAAATCGATCGGTATATTTCAAACAATCAGCACCGATCATAGAATGGTTCCAAAATTCCTCTTGGAGCTTTTGGATTTCAGTGATGGGACAATATTCTGACAGAATCAAAGTTTTAAACTCGTCCCAAGTCATAGCATCCACAACAGCCGTGGTCAAGGTTTTTGCCTGGGTATTCCACCAGGTCAATGCTGAGTCTGTCAGTGAACAAGCTGCATAAGATACTTTGTGTTCAGCCAAACACTGGCTGATCTTGAGCTTAGTCTCCATGCTCTCAATCCATTTCAAAAGTCCTGACGCTCCTTCCTTCCCCGTAAAAGTAGGGGGATTGCAAGAAGCGAAGTACTTATAAGTGCATCCTCGTTGTGGAGGATCCGGATTGATTGTGTTGGTACTAGTCGTATGGCGGGTTTCAACATGTCCGCCTGTAGCATTATGCTCCGTATGGACTCTACCCGAGCCAGGAGCACGATTTGTTTGATATTGGGCCAACATGCCCGTAAGAACAGCGGATAATTGGTCACCTGCTATACGAGCAACGTCCGCTTCATTTAGACTAGGTCCATTCACAGGTGGATCCTGAATGGATTCTTGAGTTTGACGATTTTTAGCAGAACGACCTCTTCTAGGGGCCATAGTCTGATCACACATAGATAAAGTAAAGTCAAAACAAGAATCCATAGTCGTAATAAAGACAAATGTTGTATAACTACTTCGAGTTTTTCACAGTTATATTGTACACCACTAAGTCATGTTCATAGTTGCAGTTATATTAGTACATCTGTTTGTCTTACCAAGCGTATACTAGTATCATTTTATAGTCTACCAAAATGACACCGATTTAGACATGTTACTACACTGATATGTACTAGTATTACATTATTTCACTATAATGTAGTACCGATATTAATATATTTCTACACGTGTTTGTTATGTACTAGTATTACATTATTTCACTATAATGTAACACCGATATTGATATGACCCTATCACAAATTTTGTTACGTACTAGTATTACATTACTTCACCGCAATGTAACACCGATATTGTTATGACTCCACGAGTCTTGTTATGTACTAGTATTACATTACTTCACCGCAATGTAACACCGATATTGTTATGACTCCACATGAGTCTTGTTATGTACTAGTATTACATTACTTCACCGCAATGTAACACCGATATTGTTATGTTTTCGCACAAGTTTTCTTTTTATATGACTTGAAAAGTTAGCACCGGCTATAATGTAAAGACACAATGTTGCACATACAATGTTAAAAGAAAACTTTTATTATAACTGTCACAGTTGTACATTAGGATTAGTACATATACAAGAAAATATCCTAATGCAGTTGTACCCACCATTACAACCTAACCGTCCGAGGCCTATTTTACAAGTCAAAACTTCCTCGGAGTAGTACAGTCCAGCCTATTCGATTCCTTTACCGTAGTAAATACAGTAAACATGTGATAATGATGGCCACCGCTGCCATCACTATTGCTGCGTCCAACAGTCGTAGCTCCATCCTCATATTGCCTAACCCTACCATCCATCCCCTAACTCTCTCTACTCCACTCCTACACATACCACCCAAAGTCCACTGAAGTCTACCCTCAATCACCTCCCTCCATGCCCTGGCACCTGCCTCCAGGACAGCAACATGTTCAGCTAAACTCTCATAGGCCGTGCGAGTTTCCCACAGAGTGTCACGTGTTTCCTGCAATGAAACACGCGATAACTGAAGATCCAATGTAACCCGTTGCAGCTGAACTCTCATCTCAGCCTGCTGAGATGACTCGCCTTCCTCATGTATGGAATGAGGTACATCCCGAGGTGCTAGTGGTCCTCTCGGAATAGGACCTGTCGAGATGCGGACTCGTCCCCGCCTTCCTCCAAACCCTGTAAATACTGGTACTTGCTGTGGTGGTGTAGGGCTTTGTGCCCTCACGATAGCCGGTGAATCAGCATCTAACAGATGCTGAGGTATAGGTGGTGTAGGTGGTATTGATGGTAAAGTCTGGTGGGACATTTGAGATGACGGCACTGTCTGTGTTGATCCTGAACTTGTTTCCGTGCCAAATGAATCACTTTCTGAGTCTGACATTGCTGTATCGACACACAAGTTCGTATTAGTAACATAAAATAAATAAATAACAACAACATTTATTTGAGTGTTTATATTTGTTAACTATGTTCGGTGCTCTCAGTGTAACTATTCGAGCCTATGGTTATAATCTAGGTTTCTAAGTCCGCCTAAATTCTATAACCTGTGGCTCTGATACCACCCTGTCACACCCCCACCTCCGCGTCACCAGACGACGTCATTTTTAAAGGTAGCGGAAGCATAGCGGCGAAGTCTCGAAGGTGAGGGGTGACTTACTTGATCCGGTATCATAACACACATAGTTAAGAAAAGCACTAATTACAAATCACGACAAATATTTATTACATGTCCTGAATATCCGTTTACAACTTAAGTTCCTTCTATTACATCCCAAGTCCTAACTACATGGAGCGTGCACAGGTGTTTCCTCACCGTTGGTACTGATTACCTGTAAAAGATTTAAAGTTTAAAATATCAGTATAAAACTGGTGAGTTCATAAATAAGACTCGATACAATATGATATGATAGTAAAGTCAATGGTACACATTAACATAAGTGAATAATCATGTGACCCGTATCCAGATCCTTTCTGACAGTCCAGTCTAGAAAATAACCGAAGTTAAACTCCGTGCCTCTAACTCAATGTCTCACTACATCAAGTCGATACCAGGAATGGTGACAAGCATTCACACAAGGGTAGACGCTATCTATCCATGAATGGGGTTGTCAGCCCGATAGTACTATCTTTGTCCACACATTCGGCCCCACATGGGTTAACCAGATACAGTTGGTTTTGAGGACTTTTGTCGTACACAGAAAATAGTCATAATCCCATGACACCCACATGCAAGCCGGTATTGCAATTGTTACTAAACATATCACACGTTTGATAAAGATTTCATAATAGTCACCCCGATGTTAAGAAAACAGTAAAAGAAAAGGGGTTGTATGAAACTCACCTGAAGTTTATGAAAAGATAAAATCACACGAACGGTGGCTAAAAATGCTAATCTGCATTAGTTTATTTATAATTAATTATTTGTGTTTTAACTTGCTGATTAGATCTGTTTGAACGTCCAATGTCACCGACATTGTAATGAAAAGTCATCGAACTAACATTAGATGTTTAATTAATTATTTAGTCTAATATTATACAATGTACCATAATGTAGGTACCTATACTCGTTTAGGTACCTTGTGTTAAGTTGATGACTCATTGGATTAGCCGTAATAATCTCCGACTAATTAGTTAGGTAATGCTGTTGATTATATTACTTAATTAGTCCCTAGATGAAATCTCGGCTTAGGAATGATTAATTCTTGTCTCTAATTATCCATGTATCACAAAACATAACAATATGACATTTGAATAGGTTAAACAATCATGTTTAACATATTAATCCGACTGTTATCATAAAACCAGACAGTTATTCCAATTGGTAGGGTAATAATTGTGATTAGTTTGAAACACTTGGATTAACCTTGCATTTCAAAGATTAACCAAAATAATCACTTACATTGTCATAATCCAATGGTTTAAACCATTAGAAGTATTGTTATGGTTTAGTGAAAACCGGGCATTATAACGGATCAAAACAGGCATTTACCCGTTAACAAGACAAGTTATCCGTCAAAAATCATTCCTAGCTATCATCTAAGCAATAATCAACAACCCTAACTATATCATTACGTTCAAAAACACGATCTAATCAATGAAGATCAAGTCAGAAGGTTAAAAAGGATAGTTACCCAAATCAGACGATTCTACGGACAAAATCACGATCAGGACGTGTATACACGTTCACCGGTTCGAGCTGGACGTTCTGGTGGTGTCAAATATGAGTTTTGGTGGGAGATTGGTCAAGATTTTGAGTTAAAGAGGTTTAGAGTCGAGAGGAAAGAAAAATAAAACTTTCTGCATGCTTCTGCGATTTAACAACCTGATTCAGCAGACCGACCTACTCGTCGCGTATCGCGACGAGTGGCCCACATGTCGTCGCGTACCGCGAGGGATTCCGGATAAGATTCGATATCTTGACTTGTCGCGTACCGCGACAAGACTCCAAGGAGTCGTCGCGTATCGCGAGGGATCCAATTTCAAGATTTTTCTTCGTTTCGCGATTCCGGACAATCCGTAACTCGGTTTCACGCACGGTTTTCTCCCATATTCCCAATTTCTCGCACACTTTAAACCTGTAATGATTAAAATCATCAATTTAACACAGATTCCTAGAACGACCAAACGTGCTCGTGTTATTGATGACGTAATGTTTACCTGCAATTGTCACAAAACACTAAACCGACACCTCCTTTACGTAAATCTATAGAAAGTGCAAAGACGAAATCTTTAACAATTCATGTATCAAACACTAAACCCAGGCTTGGCTCATGCAAATCAATTTTCGATCCGAGCTAAAAAAAATTCAAGCCAAAATTTTGAAGCTCAAGCTTGAAAAAAATTCTTGAACGCAGTGCCGAGTCACGAGGTGTCTTGTTTTTTTATTCTTTCACTACTTTACACATATATATTTAACATAATATGTATTAGATTATGTATGTATGTATGTATGTATGTATGTGTGTATGTATATGCTTGCTTGTGTGATATAATATATATGTATGAGAATGTATATAGGATTACATGTACACGTACACACATACATATACACATACATACACATACATACATATATATATATATATATATAAAGAATTGATTCGAGTCAATGAGTCACGCCACGATCCCAGCTCGAGTCAAGCCAATCCAAGCTCGGGCTCGGCTCATTTTAAACAAGCATTTTTCGAGCTTAACTATTTTCGCGTTTTTTTGGAGCGAGGCTCAAGATGCGTGCTTTTCTAAACCACCCTAATACCAATATATGTTTAGGTTTGATTTCATAATTAATTTATGGGGAAAATACCCAAAATAACCAATTTGACCAAAACTTTCCTCATTATGTCCACGCTTATATCCAGTGTCCATTCATATATGGGCGTCGGCGCCCATATATACATAGGCGGGCACCTATATAGCCACAATCTAAAAGTTAACAAGTGTCTTATATAGGCGTGACAAAAAACGTGTACAGGCGGGCGCCTGTAAATTACAGGTGCCCGCCTGTTAAGGAAATGGTACCATATACAGGTGCCCGCCTGTACACGTTTTTTGTTGCGCCTATATAAGACACGTGTCAACATTTAAATAGTGTTTTGTGTAGGCGTCCGCCTATCTTGTCACACCCCAAATTCCCACTCGTGGTGTCAGTCCACGTGGGTGTGACGTGGCCAGGATCACAGCTCATGGTCATATAGAACGACTCTATATGCGTTAAACAATCACACAGGTTTGTAAAATAATCATGGCTTTAATAAGTAAGCAGCGGAAGATGTTTTAAACATCACAAGTAAACAAAGTTTGCAGGGGAAAGTAAATTGTATCAGACACTACATAAATCAAATTGTTTTCAAAATGAACACATCAACACAAAGCCTAGGAGTCTAATAAGCATGAGACTCTGTTGTACTCCTCCTTTGTGTCCTAGCGTGTGCTCGATCAGTTACCTGAGAATACATGCGAAAAGTGTCAACTAAAAAGTTGGTGAGTTCACAGGTTTAGACAGACATAAATAGTAAACAGACATATACTGGGTATGTTAAGTTTTGTTGTTGGATACTACGATCCGTGGAGTGTGTCAGTTCATCTTACCGAAACTAGACTGTTCCCGTTGCCTCCGCAGGTCATCGCTGAACCCGCATTCACATCGAAATTACACTCGTTATGACCTCCAGTCAACATTGGTGCCGAGTGGGGTTAGTCAAACCCAGTAGTACTACGTAATTACGACTCGTTTGATACACAACTAACGGTAAGGATAAGTGAGGACTTTAAGCGATAATAGTTACACTCAAAAATGGTTTTCACAATATACCAGTCATACATCTAAAACAGTTGCATAGTATTCTCACCCCCAAAGTTAAGTAAAAACAGTTAAAAGTAAAAGTGGGGCCGTAAACTCACCTGAGTTTAGCAGAGTGTTCGTACAAGAACTGTGTAGCTCGCCGGCTAGTAGTTACCTATATCATATAGGTGTTATAAGTTTGTGTTCACATATGTGGGTCTCACAGGACCGTGTTCGAGTTCAACAACTCCGAGTTGTTTTGTGGGTCGCGTTGACCGTGTTGACCGTGTTTGACTTAACGACCCGTTGGTGACGGTTTGGATCAAGTGCTCGTGTACCGTGCGGTTTAGTGTCGTGTGAAATGTGCGGATACCAATAATCACTTTCGTGAGGAAACTTACTAGTTATAGTAAGTTTCTATTTCAGGATAGTTTCTAATTCAAGCAAGTCATGTAAGAAATTATAATCCGATTATTCTAATCATGCATATTTATCCTAAGTGAGCATGTTATCACATAACACATAGTTACACTTAGTTGGTTTAGCATGGTTTGCACGTAAAAGTTACCATAATTAGAAAGTTACAAAATAAGCATGTGTCACCAAGTCTAGCTAACAATCTCATCTTAATATCGTCATCCTAGTTCAAAATAACCGTTAAATCATATTCCTTACAACATGTCATCATTTATAGACTTTGTGAAATAAAGTTACTATTTATAGTAATATTCATAAAAATCATATATTTGGTGAGTTTAACAATTTTAATACATCAATAACCATCCTTTTAGTTTCTAACATCATTTTGAACATAACTTATAAATCTAAACACATGCATTAAGCCATTTCATCATAAGTCAACATTTCATGATATCAAAGTCACTATTCTTGACAATTATCACCAAATGATCATTTATCAACATAATCAATCATTCTAAACCTTGTAAATCACCATCAATATCACTTATGACAACATTTCCCTATCAAGAATCATACCAATAGGCTTAGATCATTCATGCATGCTACTACAAACACCCATTTATGACCAAATCATCAACATGTAGATTGACATTATCATGGATCGTCACAAAACTTAATCTAAACATCATAGATCATCAAATATCGTGTAAACATCATCAAACCCAGAACTAAAATTCGTCCATGTGCATCAAGGGTGCTTGCATGTGTGTTTAAAGTCATGCATGTGAGTGTAAAAGTGAAGAAAGAGTGTTTTGGGTATAGAACTACCTTCTAATGCTTCAAGAACTCCTGAGATGATGATTTCTTTGCCTCAACAGCTTCTGGACAACAGGTTCTTGCAAGAATGAGATGGTTATGGTGGTGGTTTTGAGCTCCAATGGGTCTTCAAGCTCTTAATCTTCAAACCTTCAAGCTTGAAGCTTCAATGGAGGTCTCCAATCGCTTCCTAAGGGTCAAATCAGGTGGTTTCAGAGGGGAATGGTCGAGAGTTGGCGTGTAGAACCGGAGAAATGATGAAGGGTGGTATTATAGGCATGGTTGTGTTGATTTTATAAAGATATTGTCGTCAGGACTTTGTCGCGTACCGCGATGAATGGTTAAAAGACTCTTCGCGTAGCGCGACGGAATTCGGGATTCAAACCTCCGCTATGCCTGTCGTGTACCGCTATAGGGCCTCCTGTTGGACCATCGCGTATCGCGATGGGTCCCGGAGTAGCCCAATAAGCCTAATTTTGTTGTTTCGAGCCGATTTTCGCGTATTTTTCGATTACTATCATCGTTTCTCAACATTTAGTCGTTACTCAAGACACGTGCGTTGCGTTTTGCGATAATTCCATGAATTATCGGTGCGTTTGGTCTGTTGTGCCACGTGTCACACTAAATAGTAATTATTCTAGTGCCACGTATGAAATAATAATACACACAATTATTAAAATAAAATAAATGCTGACCTGGAAATTGCGAGGTGTCGCATCATCCCCCAGTTAATAGGAATTTCGTCCTGAAATTCAGTTCGTGTTGCTGGTGTTAGCCTGGTCGGAGAATAAGTGAGGGTATTTCTTTTTCATCTGATCCTCTCGTTCCCACGTGTTACAGGCGCCCGCCTGTACTCTACAGGCGTCCGCCTGATTGAAACAGGCGTCCGTCTGTACTATTTTTTTTTTTGAAACGACTTTTACTTACAGTCGTCCAACCATAAAGAAGGGTATATTTAGCGTAAGGGTCCTACGTAAAAAGTTCATTATTTTGTTCAAACCAACTTGAAAAATGGAATTTACAGTTATCACATGTATTGACGGGAATTGGGAGGTTAAAGATGGAATATACGATTATCTTCCAATTGATTGTTTGCGACGTGCTGTATGTCTTCATTATAACATTAGTTATCAAGAACTACTTGATTTAATTTCTGTTCGATTTGGTATTCGAGATACAAGTCGAATGTCGAATAAATTTTCAACATACATATATCCTGTTGTTATATGTGATGAAAACGATATGTCTGTTTTTTTGAAACTAGTTGAAAAAAATGATAGTGAAATATGTTATCTGTATGTCGTCAATGAAGTTAGAGCTGATCATTTTCGTGATAGAAAAATTTCATCACATGGTTCTAACTCAAAAAAAAAAAAATTGTAGTTCCTGATTTAAATATTAGTGTTGGTGTTGACAGTTTTACTGATTTTAGTTCTGATTTAAATAATTAGGATGTTTTAAAAGATGAATCCGTACCAGAAATAGAACCCGAACTTGTCAACTCGAAATTTTCTAAACCGTCTTCATCCTCACATCCAATTTTAAATAAAGTTTTTAAAGATAAAGAAGAATTAAAATTAGGAATTTCAATGATGGCATTGAATGAATGTTTTCAGTTTAAAGTTCAAAAGTCATCAACAAAAAGATTTGTTGTGGTCTGTTATTTCGAAAATTGTAACTGGGTTTTAAGAGACTCTAGTTACAAAGACACGTGTGCATTTCACGTGACTTATTTTAACAATGAGCACACATGTTCGAAGACGCAAACGTATCCTAACATCAGAAACGCAAACAAAAAAGTTCTTGGTCATATAATAAAGGACCAACTCACTGACGCGGACGTGTGTACCGTGGAAAAGAAATAGTTAAAGATATAAATCAGAGGTTCAAGGTGAACATATCATACATTCAAGCATGGCGAGGAAAACATTACGAAGAACAAATTTTGGCCGGATCAACTGAGGAATCATTTGCAAAACTGCCTGCATATTGTCATTATCTTCAATTAGCCAACCCAGGAACAATAACTCATATTTTGAGAGACGAGTTTAACCATTTTGAAATGGTTTTTGTTGCTATCGGTGCTGCGGTAAGTTACGAATTATTAAAAATATAATATTAACGTATCATATACTTATTAATACTTATTTGCAGGTGCGTAGTTTTGTTAATTGTTTGCGTCCTATAATAATTATTGACGGGGCACATCTGAAGGGTACCTTTAAAGGCACCATGTTTTTAGCTGTTGGTATGGATGGAAATAATCAAATCTTACCTCTTGTGTTCGGTGTGGGGTAAATAGAATCCGGGGAATCGTGGACGTGGGTTTTTGTCAAAACTCAAAGAGGGCATTGACAATCATTCAAATCTTGCAATTATTTCCGATCGAGCCGCTTCTATTGATCTAGCAATAAGGACAATATATCCACTGGCTTATCATGGTATTTGTTGCCGACATTTGATGATGAATCTACGTTTGAAGGGTAAAGCACAAGAAAATTTGTTGTGGGCGACTTGAAAAGCTTATACGGTTGGGGAATTTGATATCAATCTTAACTTACTTTGTAGTAACCGTTCTGATATTCGAGAAACCCTCACGCGAGTTGGGTTTTCAAAATGGGCTCGATCGCATTGCCCGGTGCAACGATTTAATATCATGACGTCGAATAGTGCCGAGTCTATTAATGCGTTGTCCCGGAGCGCACGGAAGTTACCAATCACTTGTTTAATTGACTTTTTCGTCGAATTGGTTCAGAAATTGTATTTGAACGACGACAACTCGGAGGTTCGAATAAACACCGTTGATGTTAATTTTAATTTATTATATCTGATTTAATCATATTTATAAATTATTTTAACTTTTATTTTTAGAGAAAAATAAACAATATCTGACCGCCTGGGCTACAAACAAAATATGTAGACGAATTCAGAAATGTAAGACATGGTCAGTTCGTGGCATAGACAAGTATCATTTCAACGTAGCCGACAGACGTCACCGATGCGTTGTTGATATTTACAACAAAAAATGCAGTTATCGCAAATGGCAATTATCCGGATTGCCATGTGGTCATTTGATTGCTGTTTCCAAATTCTTAAAGCAGTCAGAATGTTATCAGTGGGCAATGGACTGGTTTACAAATGAGGTACACGCAGCCACTTACGCGGAGTCGATACACCCAGTACCCGATGAATCAGAATGGAGATAGATGAAATTGATGACAAATTAGAAACACCGTACATGGACAAAAGACAAGCTGGACGTCCTCGAGAAAATAAACGCATTCCCTCTCGTGGTTAGAAAACTGGTCCGACAATATGCTCAAGATGTCATCATAAGGGATATATGCGTTATCAGTGTAAAACACCTTTAGCATCACAAGTGGGTTCATCGTCAAAACAAAAGATAAACGAAACACAGACAACATTTGTAGATGTTGAGAATTTTCGTGATTTTGTAGTTGGGTCAACCACTCAAAAAGATTATTGTTATGATTTGAATGACTTTTAATGAGTATGTTATATTTTTGTATTTTAATAATTTCGTATGTTTAATGACAGAGTAATGAAACATCGCACATTATATAGATATATAATTTCGAAATATTACAATCTTTGTAATAACCAATGTTGTTTCCAAGTCTTCTAAATTTACATTGCAGCACAATCTTTGTTTACAAATCAGCAATCTCGGTCTTCTAACTTTTCATAACAGCAATCTTGATTGAAAGTCTTTTTTGTTTTAACAATCTCGGTTTTCTAACTCTTCATAAGTTTATCCCTTACATTTTGTGGGAGTAAAAGAGTGTGGGTTCCTTCATATACTTTTCTCCAAAATGCCCTTGCAGTTGCCGATAAACATCAACTCCAATGAGGCAGGAAGAAGAATGGCGATATAATAAATATCAATTATATTATATGAATGATTTGTTACATCAAACATATAAACTAAATGTATATAAATACATAAGTGGTTTTAGTTCAATAAGAATTAAAAATATAATGTTTTCAAAATATTTTAATTAAAATAAAATAACACTCTTATAATTTTTAAAGAGAACAAGAGTGACTTTTATAACACATATTTCTCCGTAATACCTTTCCTAAAGCGGTCAAACGACGACTAACAAGGGGTAGCAAGGAGACTACTGATATAATAAATATCACTTAAAATACATGACTGATTTATTCGATCAATCGTGTAATGTAAGTGGATATGTATATGTAAGTGGTTTTAATTCAATAAGAATTAAAACTAAGTAATGTTAATTTAAAAAGATTTAATTCAAAAAGTTAACTAATAATAAAAACAACTTTATATGAAACTTAAATATGATAAAAATATATATGTAATAAGCTACCTTATTTTTTGAAACTAGAACAACATCGGGGGTTACCATATCTTCATCAATTTCTTCCTTTTTTTCGTCTTCTTCGTCAAAAGATAGTTTCTGTTTTGAAGTTTAAGTTAGTTAACACACATAAAAAAATTTAATAAAAAACTTATATTTTTAAATTAAAAAACTTATACGCTCAAACGAAGATCGGTTCTTTGGTGAAATGATTCACTTGCAGAAATAAAATTCTCCACATTTTCCTGCGAAAAATAAATTAAATGAATTATAAATTAAAATAAGAATATTATATATTATAAATAAAATACCCGATGTTTCAAAAGCAACATCAGTTTTTCAATGATGCTGTTATACTGGTCTGCACTCATTGAACCGGTGGAAGATTGCCCTGGCTGTTTTTTGATGGAATCTTCATATGACTTTTTTCTTCCACATTGATGCCACCTTCAAAAAATTTATTGACAAATTCTTTGACATCATCATCTTCCGCCCGATATTGTTGGTTCGGCGGCTGTTGAAAAACAAAACTTTGGTTGCCTCCCGTCCTCATTTGCAACACTCTATTCAAATAATCGAAGCTTACAACATGAACTTTCGATTCAGTAGGTGTAGGATAAATGTTATGAGGAGTAAGTATCACCTAAAATTTTATTAAAAATTTCAATAAAATATTTTAATTATGTTAAAAATTTTCATCAATATAAAAAATAAATAATAATTTTTTTACCTCAGCAGATCTTTGGAATATAAACTCAACTGTAGGCCAATGGGTTTTCTTAGTTTTTTCCCAACCAATCGCTCTTGGAATAGCTTCGTTGTAGTTGCATATTGTTTTCATATAAGGGAAACACTCGTATATCCAAACCTGAAAAACAAACTTATTTTATAATATCAATATATAATAATATTTATAATTTTGCATGAATTTAATATATAATACCTTGAAAGCCCAGACAAATCCTGTCAAGGAATAGTGTAATTTCTTGTTGGGTAAAATTACTTTTTTGTCTAGCACGTTCAGAATACTGGGATACGTGCGTCCCCATAAATAACTACCCCAGTTGTAATCATTCCAATATTCAAAATTATCTACCAAAAGTAGATGATCATTTTCAATATGTTTATCTGTTTCTACTCCCATGAAAAAAGAATACAGGATTAGAAGTAAACATAGACGGACAATATCGTTGTCATTGAAGTTGTTTTCGTTGTCGACCAGAAATGTTTTCAGCTTATCAACTGTTATCGGAACTGAGATGTTTTCATCTAGCACCCGATTAAAAAACGAATCAGCTCCTTTCGATTTTGTACTATTATCACCGAATTTAAATCCAGTAATAATACAGAACTCGCGTGGTCCGAAACGTAGTACTTCTTTGTCTGGCCCACCAACTAAGTAAATAATCCCATCAAATTCAGGGTCAAAGTTCACAGGAAGTTGATGAAGTATCATCGCATGGATTAGTTGTCCATCTGGCGACGTGATTTTTACATTCAGCCAGGGGGCAAAACATTGATCATTCCAGATGTTGATCCTCTCCTGCATCCTGATAATAACTTTTTTCACGATCTCAACGTTTTTCCTTGAGATCCGAGTTTTACAGTCCGCCTATGTCAGAAAAATAATTATTAAACAACAATGAGCAAATTTTAATCGTTTAAATATACGTTCGAGAGAGAATAAAGAAACTTACTTGATACATCATCTTAAATTTTACACTTTGAATTGTAACACAAACGTTGTCCCGTACCCAAAAAAGGAAAAAACGAGAGACTATATTCTACACGTGCGTTCGTCATGACCTTGTCGGCGTGTGGTCCATACAAAAAATCCACTTATGTAGGCGCTTGGGCGTGTGAAAACGACACTTTTAGGCGGCAAAAATGGGCGGCAAAAATCAAACAGGCGCCTGTGTTGTACATGCGCCTGGTTTTTCGAATTTTCGCCATTTTATCGATTTACGATCGGACGACCATTTCAAACAGGCGGGCGCCTCTTTGACTTGGGCGGGCGCCTATTTGACTTGGGCGTCCGACTTTTCGGTTTTCGAGTACCGTTTCTTTAATATTTTTTTAAAATAAAAATATAAATAAATTGAATATATAAGGTCGTCGTTCCCAGATAAAAGTTATACAATCAAGATGTCTAAGAAAGAACTTATAACAGAAAATAAACTTACAAGAACAGCAGGTTGAAGCAACTGAAGATGATTTCTGGAACCTCGCATTCGAAACTTTTTTCCCGGAGCAGAATCATACAGAAGACGAGTATTATCCTTCTGAAGACGAGTTTGTTCCATATATGGAAGATGATTACCTTCAGATTTTGTACAAAAAAAGACCAGAGGACGAGTACGTGCTTCGTGATCCTTGGCAAGACGAGTATGATGATTCGTTTTCAGCTTATCACAACCCATGGGAAGATGAACACGAACCGGATTCAGATTTTAGTATTTAGTTACTTTTGTCTTGTTAACGGTATGTTGTTAGCTTTTGTAATATGAACTCCTTTTATATCGTTATTTTTGTTTTTTTATATAATATAAATAGGATTAGATAATAAATAATAATGATAATTTAAAAAAAAATAAACATGAAAACAAACAATATGCCATTCATTTTTTATTATCAATACTCGGTAAACAACGCCAAAAATACATTTGATCGGCCATGAATCGTCGGTAAGAGATACAACAATTTTTAAAACCTAGTTCTAAATGAATTGGTTTTCCAGTCACCAAATGTTCCATCATCATGCAAACGTAAACAGCTTCATTGCCGTATAATTCGTTCGGCGACCTCACGAAATCGCCATTCATCCCAAATGATACAGTTCTTTCTGGACGTCTTGTAAGTTTCCAATACCGAATGTTAACCAATAAGGCTGTAAAATAAATTGCGATCCTAACATTATCGGATGGAAATTTGATCTGTATTCATCACCAGTCAAACGTTTGTTGTCATATAAAACCAGTTCTTGAGTGTTCAAATCGACTTTAAGTAGACTCCACTCTTGACGTTTAAAACAATACGGCAAATAAACATAATCTACTTCTAAAAAGGAAGGAAATGGTGTATGTTTGCCATTTGCAAAATTTGTAGCATTTTTGCTACACGAGTCTAATAATAAAGTAACAAAGGACGACGGTAATATGCTCCAACGCAAATTTAAACTTGAATTCTTTTGAACTTCTCTAGACCTCCATTTAATTAGTCTGCCAACCCATCATTCAACATGTTGTCATAAGTTATATTATAAATTAAATATTTATGTTAAATTTATTTTAAATATTATTTTAAAATTAAAAAAAAAGTAACTTTAAACAATATTCTTACATTTGATGATAAATTTCCATTGCAACCGCATCCGAGCAAAGTACCCCAAAAATGTTTGTCAAGTTTTTCATTTTTGAAAAACACTGTTGAGTAACAATATGTTGAGTCGTCATTCTGATAAAACTCAACAACGTCATTCGACCAATTGTCAGACTCATCGTCTGGAATAGCCCATTTTCGTTTTTTTACCGCTTCAGTCACAGGTTCCACATTTTCGTGATTCTGATCACTCGATCCTTCAGTGTTGCCTTTTAAGGTTCTCCATTTTGATAATTTTCATTTCGAGTGTTTATCTGTTGGTTGAGAAGAATAATGTTTATCCATTTTTCAAGTTGGTTTGAACAAAATAATGAATTTTTTACGTAGGACCCTTACGCTAAATATACCCTTCTTTATGGTCGGACGACTGTAAGTAAAAGTCGTTTCAAAAAAAAAAAAAAAAGTACAGGCGGACGCCTGTAGAGTACAGACGGGCGCCTGTAACATGTTTTCCGAGAAAAAAATTCTTGGCCGCCCGTAGGTAGGTTCGGGCGCCTGTGTGGTCGGTCCAGATGCCTGTATATGTGGTCCGGGCGCCTGTGATTTGACCGAATATTTTTTTAAGGGGCGGACGCCCGTGACAACTTGATTTTTTAACGGGCGATCGTCAGATTTTACGGGCGTGGGTGCCCGTTAAGGACAAATGGCGAAATCCCATTGGTTTTCATATAGGCGGCCGCCCGTAAGTAGACGGGCGCCGACGCCTGTAAAGGGATGGACATTTTGGTGATGGAAAAGTAGACGGGCGCCGACGCTTGTAAGGGACCCTAATTACCTTTTTTCACTATTATCTTTTTTTAAAACACATCTTTATTAGAACCGTAACCCACATATTTTCTTTTATTAACTCATTAGGTTATAAACCCGTGTTACACACGGGCTAATTAACAAATACAAAAATTAACAAAAATGTAATCATTTTAAATGGCTAACATTACATATTGTAAATTACAATAAGTTACTATGCAAATTTAGAACAAAATTTCATAAATTGTTAAATACCTTTTTATATACAACATTTATTGTTTTGTTTATAATCTTACTACATATATTTAAAATTAATAGTTTTAAACATCTAGTTATTAATGAGCTAAATTAAAATTTTAAATCAATAGTATAAAGATTGATTTATTTGAAAATTTGAATGATTTCTTATATTCATAAAAATCAATCAATTAAATTAATAGCACTTTTTTTTTAACGGCATTTGATCTCAACGTGTGAACCACTGATTTCCAGGCCACGTCACCAAGGTCTCGTTACCATGACCTCCGTTGAGACCCCACCACCACCCCAGGAGGAAACCGCACCGGAAAACCCCCTGACCTCCCAAGGACCCCTATTTCGTCTTGGGAGGGATTTGAACCCGTGACCTCCCACATGAGAAGCCAAGGGGGTAACCATTATGCTAGAAGCCCTTGGTTAATTAATAGTACTTAATAAATGTGATTGTTTTACTGAGTACCAAGTGACAATTGATTGATTATATATGTCTGACAAGTGTCAAAGGAAGATTTTATTTATTAGAGTAGGAAGATAAGATAAGATGTTATAAAATCATGATTTTAACAAAGGGATTTTAGTCTAGTAGTAGTCTCTTTATTTCTCTTATAAGAGGTTTTGGGTTGTAATCTCGCCGAAAGCAAATATTGTTCTGGGTTAAGCCAAGGTGTTTTCCTAGTTGTGGGTATTCTGCTGGGCAAGTGGGTCAGGTCATCACGCTCTGTTATTCAAGCGTAAGTGTGATCTATTTGTCAGGGTGATCACGAGTGACCGAACGTTTACTGTTAATATATATATATATATATATATATATATATATATATATATATATATATATATATATATATATATATATATATATATATATATAATCATGATATTAAAGATAGGGGTGTTACACTTTTGTAGCATTAGTGTATTTGGTACCAACTATAATCAGCAACAACAATTTGCTACTAATTTAAATCTCATCTATCAACTCTCACTTGTTTTTAAGAAACATACAATAACTCATTTTGTCTGAATTCTTAATTCAATCTATAACAAATTCTGGTAGAGTTCAAAATATAACTCTTACACTCGATATTGTCGACTATCTTATATTTAATAAATATTTCAATCTGATAGTATTTCACACGATAGAAATAAATCTAAGATCACAAAACCTACACTAACTTGTTGAAATATGATTCTACATAAATTTATACATGATTTCTACAAAGCACACAATTAACATATTAGATTTACTCGGATAACCCTTGTAAATATATTGATTATTTCTTTCGTTGTCGAAATTCGAAACATAAATCAAGTTGAACAAATAGAAAGTTGGAGAAATAGAGAGCTCATGAGCAGAGCCGTCTTCAATAGTTTGAGCGTTTTGTATAAATACTAAAAATATCATTCTGAAAAAACGGGTCATGTACGGTTGCATTTCTTGCATATGTTAAAGAGCGGCCCTGCTCATGAGGTTGTAATCATGAGATCGAGAGGAGATATTCTTTGTTAATTAATCACTTACAATATTTCACATTATTTGCTTCACAAAAAGATTAAAAAACAAAGATGAATCAACTAAAAAAGGTGACATTGGCTTTCTTCACTTTCTTGGCACGCTCGCCGGCGCCAAGATCCCTGCCGGCCAGAATATCGACACCGGTGATAACCGCCGGCTGAACAAGCATTGCATTGATCATCACCATCAAGTCGACGGATATTCTCTGAAAATCCCGCGACTTTCTCTTATTTCCCATCGGCAATGATTTGGGTTTTCTCGGTGCCGGCGGACATGAGGTGGTTACCGGAATTTTCTGGTCCGAAGATGTCGGAGTCGTGGGCTCGTCGTCTTCGTCGACACCATTGTTGAATTCTTCGATTGGTGATGGCAATTTGATCGTCAAAGCTGAATTGTTTTCATCTTCTTGTTTCTGATGTTGAAATTGTGATAATTCGAATGTTTTGAGCGACTTGCATTCGTGTTGTTCGTTGGTGTGGGAGCTCATCAAGATCGTCGCCGGAGTTGGAGTTGGAGTTGGAGTTGACCGGAGTTTTTTTAGATTGGATTCGAAATGGCTCTGAAAGCAATGTAAAAGATGGAAAGAGAGAGGTGTGTCGTATCTCTTTATCATATACAAATGGCGTGGGATGTGAGTGTGACTTGCAAAGCTGCAATATAATCATCACATTTTTTGCGGTTTATAATAATAAGATTTTGATATTTAAATAATTGATTTTCTTTTTTAGTAGTTTAATTCTTTATAGATAAAATAATTGATGTTAAGTAATGAGACGTATTAGAAAAAAAAAAATTAACTATTTAAACTTTTTTAGGATGTATACATACTCATACGTGTTTCTTTTACTAACAAATATTAACAACATTTAATCAATACTTGTGACACAAATAACATGGCTTGTATAAATCTATGCGAGTCGTATCCTGTCTTGGAGACGGAAAATCTTAATTGCTCGTATAAGGTAATTAGAGGGCTCATACAACTCGTATAATCATATACGAGTCGTACAATGTTTTTTTGTTAGTATCATCTATTTTTGCCAATTATTTTATACGACAATAGATTTCTATTGATTCATGAGAGGCCCCGAGTCCCAGGAGTCCCCTCGGTTGACAAAACATCAAACCCATAGTCCTTAAACCATAATTACATTACTATAGCAGCGGAATTTAAGGTGATGACATAAAATAATATATACATATTAAATAAACGTTAAAACATAGCCCACACTTATAACAGTTATATGAGTAAATTACACATTTCGTCCTTTATGTTTGTATCATTTTTCAGTACATGTCCTTTTCCTTTAAAACTGACCTAAATCATCCTTAATGTTTAAAAATTTAGCTCGTTTTGTCCTTCCTTGCTAACCCCGTTAGTTTTAAACGGGAAAGCCAGTCATGTGCCCTCCATGTAAGGGCAAAATGGTAACTCTCCTCCCTTTTGTTCTCGCCTCTCTATATCACCCTTAACATCGTATTCTTCTCCCACACACATCCTCTAGGTTTCGTTTTTCATCCCTAAAATCGTTAGTAGCAATGTCTCAAACACAGAGTTGGATGATTCGAAAAGACGATCATGAGCTTAATCGCAATGAAGTCTACTATAACCTTTCCTCAATTTCAAATTATTGAACTTCTTTGCTTTGTTTTTTGTTGTTATAATGAGGGGAAATTTAATTTTTGCAGGTAATATGCCTCATTTGTTCAGCATAAAGCTTCATCATGGTGGTAGGTTTACCAACGTTCCGCATCGGACTTATGAAGGAGGTAGAGTAAATTATGTGGACGACGTTGATATTGACAAATTTTCAGTTCACGAAATTGATGAAATAATGAACGAGTTAGGTTATTATGTGATTGATGTTATTTATTATCAATTCATGCATCCTGAAAAGGATTTAGAAGATGGTCTTGAAGACCTATGTAGCGATCAAGATGTTTTGAACTTTGCGAAGCATGTCTCAGTTAATAAGTTGATGAATGTGTATACACAACATGGGGTAAGTAACATCAAAGCCTTCTTCCAGTCACCAACTAAGCCTAAGCCGAAGCTTACTATTGAAGAAATAGACGATGATGGGAATTCATTTAGTATTGTTAGCTGTGTGGGTGAAATAAGGATTATACCTGCTAATGGATTTGGGAAATCAACAAGGGCACAGACTATTGACCCTATTCTTGTTAGTGAACATGGGCAATCAAGTGGGCCTGCCCAAAGTAATGAACCCATTATTGTTAGTGAAAATAGGGAATACAGTGGGCCTGCCCAAAATAATGATCAAGCAACTGAGCAAGCCCACATTAGTGAACCTGTTTTGGATGACTTTGATTTTGATGAAATGTTTTCATACGATAGCAATGACAGTGACCCTGAGTATAAGGCTGATGATGACAAATTTGATGATGTAACAGATGATGACCAATCTGATAGTGACTTTATAGATAGAGATAATAGTATGACTGACCATGAAGTGGATATGATGGATTATATGTTGAATGTTGACAAGGATGTTGAAGACACTAACAGTGAACTACAAAGTGCAGATGCAAGTATTCAAGATGAAGTGTTAGACAATGAGCAATTTCATAGTGGTTCAGAATCTGATGAGCATGATACAAACATTAGGCGGCATAACTTGCATACGCTTAGAAAGACAAATGAGAACAAGGTAAATTTTTATTTGGGTCAAGTGTTTGGGACTAAACTAGAAGCCAAGAAGTTAATTAGGACACATTCGGTAGAAACCAGAAGAAAGATTGTGATTGTAAAAGATGATAATACAAGGATTAGGGCAATCTGTCATGGGGATTTACCAGACTTTCAACTTGATGACCATGGAGGCCATGTTCCTAGTCAATCAGGGGCCAATTCACAAAAAACGAAACAAAAAGGGGCAGTTATGAATACAGTCAAAGATAAAGGAAAAAGTAAAGTGGGACCCATTAATATTGGTGGCAGACGGAAAAAGACAAACCCCACCCAATATTAGTGTCCTTGGGTTATTTTAATAACAAAAACAAGTGGAGAAGAATCTTGGATGGTGAAGACTTTATTAACCCAACATAAATGTCTACCATCTAGATCTGTGAAGGGTTGCACATCCACTTTCTTATCTCAACAAATGCTTCAGCAGATAGAAGAAAACCCAGAAGTCCCAGTGAAAGCTGTGCAAGAACAATTCCAAAGAAAATATGAACTTGAAGTTTCAAGGTTGAAAGCTTACAGGGCTAGGAGTAAAGCAAAGAAATTGGTTGAAGGAGACTACAGAAAGTAGTATGGGATGTTGAGGGACTATGTTCTTGAACTACAAAGTAAAAATCCAGGGACTACTGTGAAGATAGAGGTTGAACCAGCCCCAAATCCAACTGAACCTACCCGAAGGTTTAAAAGGATCTATATTTGTTTGGGAGCATTAAAAGAAGGGTTTAAGGCCTTAGGAAGGGATCTGTTGGGCTTGGATGGTGCATTTATGAAAGGACAATTTCATGGTCAGATTTTGAGTGCAGTTGGTATTGACAGCAACAATGGCATCTACCCTACATGTTTTGCGATTGTAGAGGCTGAGAATTTCAATTCTTGGATATGGTTCCTTGATTTGTTAGCTGCTGACCTAGACTTGAATTTAGACTATAGATTTACCTTTGTTAGTGATAGGCAAAAGGTATATTAACTCATATCTTTTATACTTATTTGTGTTATTCTTGTTGCTAACAGTGGTTTTTAACATGGCTTACTTCCTGCTATTACTAGGCTATTTCCTGGTGCTATGGAAAGTTGGTTTCATCCTGTGTACACAATGGATAGGTGGCGACAAGTTTATTCTTTTAAGATTAACCCAATCAATGGCAGCACATTATGGCCCAAGTGTCAACTTCCTACAACTATTACACCACCTAAGCATCACACCCAAGTGGGTAGACCCAAGAAGGCAAGAAAAAGGTCAGCAACAGAAATTGAGGAAATGGATAATTCTGGAAGGTTGTCAAAAAAAAACACTAAAGGGGCATGTGGAAAGTGTGGGAACAAAGGCCACAATAGAAGAACTTGCAAGGGTCAAGGTGGTGAAGCATCTTAGATGATAGCAGATGTGGGGGGTTAGTTTATTTTGCTAATTATGTTTTTATTTTGGAACATTAACTTCTTTGTTTTGGAACATTGTCTACTGTTTGGTCTTTATGGTAGCTTTATTTCCTATGACGTATGTTAAGTACCAGTTTTTGTTTATGTTGTTTGCTATAAACATGTTTAAGATTTTGAATGTAACATATAACCAGAAACATCTAAAACCAAATTAGATTAACACAACTTGCATTATTTGCACAACATTACACGTTACAAAAAACTCTAAAACCAAATTACATAAATCAAAAAACCTATCCAGCTAAAAATCAGCATCTTTCCCATTTTGCTTGTTTCTGATTTCAATGCCTTGAGCTGCTCTTGAAGATTTTTGTTTTCAACTGCAAACTGATTCTTAGCTCTTAACAGTCCCGGAATGATGTCCATACACCTTTGACACTGATTTTGATCAAACCATCCAATGAATCGACATTTTGAGCCCTGTATTACAAAGGAAAACATGAGGAAGCATGCCCAAAAAGAGCAACTTACAAAGGAAAACATGAGGAACCTGATCGGGGCACCCATAGAATCGACGACCTGGGTTCCTGTTTGTCCATGATGTGAGGATTATTGCTTCTTTCCCGCATTCACAAAAAACCATGTTGAGACTTCGCTTAATTTCTTTTCTTGGCAGCTTGATGATGTACAGAACAAACCCTAAATGGTGAGAATGAGAAGGAAAGATGAAAGGAGGGACGATTAATATAAAGAGGCGGGAACAAAAGGGAGGAGAGTTACCATTTTGCCCTCACATGGAGGGCACATGACTGGCTTTCCCGTTTAAAACTAACGGGGTTAGCGAGGAAGGACAAAACGGGCTAAATTTTTAAACATTAAGGATGATTTAGGTCAGTTTTAAAGGAAAATGACATGTACTGAAAAATGATACAAACATAAAGGACGAAATGTGTAATTTACTCCAGTTATATAATATAGTCAGTTTATGCCAGGGTAGTCCTCAAAGTATGCCACGAGCCATCCTGTTATTCTTTTCAAACTATTCAACCTGATATGCATGTAAAACAAGTCAGCTATATGCTGGTGAGTTCTAAGTTATAATTTTAAACAAATCTTTATCCTTTCATATCATCACATAACATAATTCAAATACATAACATACATGTTATCATAACGTAAATACATTTCATACACATCATCATAATATCAATCACATTGTGCAGAAAATTTAGCCTCAACTGTTGACCCGAAGTCAACATGCTTGTGCAGCACAAGACTCTATGACTATCAACCCGAAGTTGACAACTCACGCATACATAAGATTTCCTCAATTGGCGACACAAAGTCGACAGGCTTGTGTTTCCACAAGACTCTTTAACTATCAACCAATGTTGACAGCTCATACCGGTACAAGACTTCTTTACGTAACAATCATTCACATAACCTTACTTTACATATCTCATTCATTCATACATAACATGGTTTAAAACATTTAAACCATCATAATCATAAACAGTGATCTGTACCACAGTGCTTAGCTTTTGCCCAACCGCAGCCAGGACTTCAAAATCATATTCTCTGCTCGACCTCGGCCGAGACTTTGAAAAATCATGTACTTCTCAACCGTAGTTGAGACTTAAAACATTCTTTACTTGACCATGGGTTTAAGGCAACGGAAACACATGCGTATTTTATCCTCATAAATCTCAAGAAAACTTGATCATTATCTAGATGTAATTGGGCTCCAACCAAATCAAGTTCATGTTCACCATACAAAACCAAAACTCCATCTAAACATGGTGTTGGTCTCTTTAATCAATCAAGACTAAACTAATACGAGATGAGAATTATAAACACATACCTTAATGAACGATCTATTCTTCTTGATTCTCTTCTCTGCTCATAAAACTCGTACGTTGATCAGAAGAGAAAAAAACTTACAATTCTCAACTGTTTGATGTGATCTGGAAAATTTTCGTTTATATCTAAATTTTGAGTCGGTTGTTATTAAATGATAAGAACATCACAAAACCATAGGTGTGGCTTTAATCTGATTGTTCAAATATTCATGCAAGTAACTTTGAAATGTTGAATTAATTAGATATTTTCACTTTGGACCCTTAAACTTTGAGGTTTTATTTTTAAAACCCCCTTTCTACTTTGCTCACATATTTTTAATATTCATTAGCTTATATCATGTTCATACTTCATCGTATAACGGTCCCGCTTATATTAATTTGATCGCAATTACTTCGGGAACGTTCATAAAAATTTCGAACTCAAACGGTCACAGAAATTTTGCACGTTATTAATAGGTTTTATAACGTGTCCATACACTGTCAGATATTTTTATCATTTATATCCTTTTGATCGTAATTACTTTACGAACATTTATATAAATTTTGGACATAAACGGTTACCGATATTTCGCACGTTTATTATTATGTTACCAAATTATCGGTTGTTACAATTCACATGTGAATTATTTGACCAGATGTTAGATTACTCGATTCACATACCAATATTTTTATACGACGTTAGATTCTTTGGTTTGTGTGTGAATAACTACTATATAGAATAGCGTATATTATTTATTTTCTTCATTAAATTTATCTTGATTATCTTATCTTTTTCAACACTGATAACTCGTATTAAAAATTTAACCTTGTACTTGTGACTTCCGAGGTACAAGAAGAGGGATGTCATTTGCCACTCAAACCGCAACAACAAATGCTACTTGCTGTGATAAGTCTATTAACAATATGTGTGTTTATGAAACCAATCAGGTAAAACCTTATGTCACACCCCAAACAATGGCGGAAAACATTGGGGCGCGAGTTTGATTGTTCAAAAGCTCATGGGCTACTATTAAAATTTAAATATTTAAACATCCATATTAAAATATCCAATCAACCATCCAACATTCAAACATAGCAAATCCAACATTACATAATCAAAGTTCAACATAACATAAATTGTTTTAAATTATTATACTAGGTCCTCTAAGGCTAGCTTACGTCTTCCCATCTTCAATTACCTGTCACATATGTAAAATACAATTTGTCAACTATTTGCATAGTTGGTGAGCACTCATACAAGTTATAATATGTATATATATAAATAAAAAGATGCAATACTAAGTCCAAATGGTAATAAGCCTAAGTCAATGTTCTTACAAGTGTTCTAGAAGCATGCTAAACCTAAGAATTCATCACAAGTATTTGTCATTCAATCATGTATAAGTAATCAAGTTCTTCCCAATGTCATTTGTCCTTTACAATTGTCCTCAAACATGAGACATAACATAACTTATAAATCAAGGTTAGCAAGACCTTAATTAAAATTAGTTAGTCTACAAGTTTGCAAATGTACACTTTTCACCTTTTTAACACTAAGACCAAAGTCTAAGCGAAGAAGGTATCTAACCATTCTTAGGCTACTTTGTATATAATGAATATGCATACAAGAATTCCAAGTCATCACATGTTCTATCATTCAAGTAATCACACAACACTTAAGGCCTTTTTACCAAACTAAGTAATTTGCATCATGTTTTGACTCTAAGAATACAATGAGTTGATAAAGACATATGTGACATTCCCAAAACTTACAAAAGTAAAAAGGGAAGTATGAGAATAACTCACATGTCTAGCTTTGATCCCAAGAAGTTATTGAGTAGGATGAAAACTTGTGAAGTCACAATTCACCCTATAATGTGATATGATTTTTGTATAAGTTCTAGAGTTCATATGATCTTATAAAGTCTATGTCATTCCTAATGGATCTTCCTAAAAGACAAAATCCCAAATTGGATTTTATAAACCCATCTTTTATAAGAAAGATTTTATTGATGTGTTTTGAGTATCCAAATGTTTTGTATAAATGTTATTTTATTTGTATAAAACAATAAAATATTTATACAAGTTTTTGAAATTCCAATCTTTGAACTATGTCTTAACAACTTGAAGAATAATTTAGATAAATATTTTATTAAAAATAATCAATAAAAAATTATTCTATTTTGTTATAATATATTTCAGAATATTAAATTAAAATATTCCAAAAATATATGTATATGTGTTTTCTTAAAACCTTTATATGTTTAAAAGTTAAATGTAAAACTAAACTTAAATGAAGTTTATTATTAAAATAAATAGTTATTTAATAAAATTGTTTATAAAATCATCAAAATGATTTCAGAAAACTTAAAATAATATTCTGGATTTTTAGAGTATTTTTATACTAAAACTTTACTTTTTAATATTTAATTAAACATCTAAAATATAAATTTAAAAAAATAAAGTCCAAAAATTCTTCAAATTTTTCCAGAATGTTTATTAACATGTTTTATAACTTCAGTAATTTTTTTATAATTTTTAAAAAATGTTTGATATACTTTTTATATTTTGAACTATTTAAATACAATTTAAATATCAAAATAATAGAAATAAATTCTGAAAAATTATAATATTGATAGCGTATGTTTAAAATGCTAATTTATAATTTCTGTAAATTTTTCAGAATTTTTAAAATTGATTTGATATTTTTTGTATATTTTAAACCATTTAAATATAATTTAAATAGTTAAATAATAGAAATAAAATCTGAAAAATTCTAATTTTTTTACAGAATGTTAAAAATAATATTTTAGAATCTCAGTAATTTTTTTAGAATTTTCGGGGTTCATTTGATTAAGAAAATGAAATAAAAGTGTAAAAAGGATTTAAAAGAAAACCCGATTTAAACCGGATTCGAACCCCCGACCCGTTTCATCACATGCTCTTGCTTTACCAGTAGGCTATGCTATTTAATCGATATACTAACCGTTTTTATTACTCTTATTCACAAACTCCTTTGTTTTTTCAACATTCGAGCCCTAGAAAATCAAATCAATTGATTTATTGATTTTGAGTTGTTAAAACCATGGGGTTATTGTTCCCCATGTAAAACCGATCTGAAAACATATAAAACTTACTTGGATTGGTGAAGTATTGATTGAGTTCTCTTAAACCTCAGTCGCGGTCGATCACGAGCATAATACGAGAACTTCGATGAATTTTGAAGTAGATTTCGAGTGAGGTTTTGTTCGAAATGAAGAAATGATTGAAAACCCTATGAGTTTAAGCGTTAACTTCATTCGAAACCGTCGTTCTTGATTGCGAGTTTAAATGAACGTTTTGAGAATTCAAAAGTCGAATTAATTGTTGTTATTAACACATATTTACTATCTAGATGCGTTAGAATTTACGTTTGAGTCATGAGGCTTCGAAAACCCGGTCAAATGGTGTCCGAAATGGGTCGGTTTATTTTGTGAAGTGGTTCACCGGAGTTAGCCGGATTCCGGCCGGTGTCTTCGCCGGAAATGCGTGAAGGGGGACGGGAGGGGTTGGTTTAATTAAAATAACTTCAACTTAATTACCATTTTGCCATCCCTTTTAATTAATTTTTTTTTAATTCAAAACTAAAATAATAATAATAATAATAATAATAATAATAATAAACTTAATTAATTCTTAATATTTATAAAATCAATTTATTTATAAAAGATATATATTTTTTTTGTTAAAGTTATATATATATATATGTATACATATATATATATATAAACTAGATTAAAATTTATTACACGTATTTGAACGCTATCTAGTATATATGATTTATACAACGTTTAAGTATAGTTTTATTAAACACTACGCAACGAACTTTCATTTATTAGAATTTCGACACAATTACATTTATTGAAAAATCCAAATGTTACACCTTATAGCTAAATGTTAAAGCTATAACCTAAAAGATAATATTGTATAGTTTGACGATACAGTTCAAACATCATTGGAATAAGCTCAAGCGATGTTCGTTTGAGCCGTTTTTGGATGTTTTAGAATTTTTTTTAGCTTTCATAGGCAAAATAGATTGTTTATTTGATCATACCACTATATATATATATATATATAGGGTAAGGATCCGTTGTTAACCCTCTTTATTGCGGAAACCCGAATAATTCCGACAAGATCAAGCCAAATCTTTGGGTTTTCATTTTCATGATCTTTATTATACATGTACAAGACTATGTTATTTTATGTGTTTTGGCAAATTCATTACCGTTTGAGATTTAAAGTAAGTGTAAGTTTGCGTTATACTGTAAATATTTATTTACTGTAGCGCCCACTTACACTGACGTAAGATCTCAAACGGTGATGAACTTGCACAAACACATAAAATAACATATTTTTGTACATGTATAATAAAGATAATGGAAAAAAAACAAATGATTTGGGTTGATCATGTCGGAGTTATTCGGGTTTCCGCAATTAATGTGGGTTATTATAGGATGCGAATCATATATATATATTGAATTATGTGAAAACTTAGTCAATATATATAGCTTATGACAAAGTGGGTGGACGGAGAAATGATTGTTATAGAGGAAAAAATAACATTATGACGAGAAAAATGGTAACGAAATGATTTAAGTTGCCATAAAACAAGCAAAATCATGATGTTGAAATATGCATTTGATGTCAATTTTATGTCCCCACTCCGCCTGAAAGTGTATTATAACTAAGGGGAGGGGCTCTACTAACTACTAAGGGTTCGATGAGGGTAACAACCACGACTAACAACGGGTTCACCAGAACACCATCACAAATCGGTTGGTTTGTTTGAACGGATTGAGGCCTTGCGTCATTCAAGCGAAGTGAAGAAGATTTAGGTAGCATGCGGTATGCATGAATGAATGGTGGAATGAAATGAGTAATTACGTTGGAATGAAAAGAAACGTGTTTGTTTAATACATATGAATGGAATGTGTTATTTCATAAGGAATGTAATTTTTTTAATTTTGATGATTTTCATTCCTTGTATTAGGTGTGTTTATTTTTCATTCTTTCACTTGTAGGAATATCTCATGTCCCTAACCATGACCCGATCCATTATCAAAACCATGATCAACCTATGACCCAAACCATGATTTGAATCATGACCTGAACCATGACACGAATTAAGACCCGGCCCATAACCAAACTCATGACCCAAACAATGACCCAAACATGACCTGAACCATGACCTGATTCATGACTCAAACAATGACTTGACCCATGAACAAACCATGACCTGAACCTTGACCCAAACCATGATCTGAACTATGATCCGTCACATAACTAAACCATGGTCCAAAACATGACTCAAAACAGGGCCTACTGGACAAAGGTAAGACGCAGCCACACCATTCGCGCGGGAACCCTCTGTAATGGGTAAACCCTCGTCCCCTATTAGTTCAGAACCCAAAATTAAGCATAGGATTCTTTTTTCCGTCATTTGATTTCTCTTCTATCATCGTGTCCATCATAATATCTTTTGATTGACCCTGGTTCAATTAGGTGTGTGTGAAAACATTAAACATATGAATTCGAAACCAAACATGAATAATACAAAATCCATATCCCATATATCAAAAAATTTAAATTTATGTAAAAATTATGTTTGCAATTGGGTTGTATCTAACTTTGAAATAGGAGGTTAAATTCCTACTACCTCATTCTTGCAACTATGTGATCTCCACATCACACGAATCTGGTTCACTCCCGACCAGTGACTGAGCTTGACTAGGGGGTTGAAATCTTACGTGATCAATTTTTTTTTTTGCAATCGACCGGTATGTCTCGGTTAGTTGGGTTATATGTTCGAATATGTGATTCGGGTCAAGTCGGGTCAAACAAATAAAAATAAAAAATGTCTAATAGTTATCATTATGCGTAAAAAAACTATAAGAGTGAGTACTTTACATCAGAACGATTCAATTGTTTTCGCCTTTCCTATGGTATATTGAGGATTTTTTTACGTTTATCTTGATTTGTAGTATCTCATTCTTCTTCAATAACCTTTCATTTAAAAAACGAGTAAATTGTTTTCACCTTTCTAATGATATATTGATTTAAACTAAAACCTAAATGTCCAAACAAACAAAATAACACCAATTTACATACCAACTCTTAATCATAACAAATAAATACACCAGGGCATCAAACATAAAAATAAATAACATCGCAAAAGTGTCTATTCTCTAATTCTTCATATGGCATCATTTCTATCATAATCAACAAAAAAACATAAGCAATCAAGATTCAAGAAATATTAGATACAATATTATACCATAGTCCATAGCAGCATAACTCATGGCGTTTGGACAAGTGGAAGTTGGTCGCCGGTCGGAACTCGGAAGGGACAGATTCCGGCTGGATTGCTAGTAGGCTTGGACTGGTGGTGTGATGCAGTGTAAGTGACTCACAAAATGGAAGGGAATTAGGGAAATGGACGGGAATTCAATTTTTTTAGGGGATTAGGACTGGAAGGGTATTTTAGGGATTAAGGAAAATGAGAAAAGTAATATGTAATTTGTGAGAAATGGGTTAAAAAAATGAGAGGGAATGAAATGGGATAAAAAATGAAAGGGATGGAATGAATATATTTTAAAATGTGTTTGGTTTAAATTTTTTTTAGGGTGGGAGGGGGGGCAAAACCGGTATTTTTAAATTTTTTTGCCTTATGATCCGAAAATTAACACAACTGGCAAAAAAACAAGGGTGGTCGCCCCCCGGTCCCTTTAATGCTTCATCCCTGCTCCCTATGTTGGCTGTTCTACGCATGAGAGGGCGACCTATTCCTCGTCCAAACACTTAAACATCGTACCTATGATACCATTTGAAACGACAATAAGTATTATGGTATTCATGGTGCAAGGCTCATATATGACACTTGAAAACATCAAACAAACAATCTTAATTGTAAATTATCTTTATTAACTTTAATTATGAAGATAAATATGTTGCTTTAGATCCAACAATCAAAACTAGATGGGAGACCGAGCTGTTAAAAGAGACTGTCTATGGAATGGGATAATCAAAGACAAGGTGACTAATCATATATGATGACAGTAGAAGGTTCAACCAATGTATATGTCTAGTGTCAAGGTTTCATCATAATTTTCATTAACTTTTGACTTTATAAGATATTACCTTAATATCTCAGAATTTTGGATTTTAGAGTTTATTTCCTGAAATATGTATAATTTGAATTTTGCTCAAGAACTTTTGTTAGTTAAATATTTTTCTTTCAAAAAATAATAAACATGAGTTGTATTGACTTTGTAGGCTTCTAAAGTTTATAATTTATCTCATGTATTATGTAAAAAAAATTTTCATGACTGCCATTCACTATTTTTTTAAAAATAAAATAGAATAATACTCATGGGTTATTCCAACTTAATCGACACAACATGTGTATAAAGATCTTAAACATGTTGCGACGTGTAATAAGTCTTTTTACTTTTCTTATAATTTTTTCTGTTAAATTATCTTTTAAGATTCTTATATCAAAACACATGGCCATAATAATATTTTATATATGTCTTTTAGTTTTCATATGTACGTGCGATACCAATACTTTGCATATTTCTTTTAAATGTACCATCATACATAACATGCAAGTTTTATCATATTGTTCCATTACAACATGCGAGTAACTTTGGTAGTTTAACATAATACACACACACATAGAAGAATGTTTATAAAAAACCACTCATTTTTAAGAAAACTCACTTCAACCAATCACATAATTAATATTTAGTATTAAATTTTTCTTACTTAAGGCTTAGTTTGGTAAAAGTACACATCATTATTTTAGGTAATTATTTATTTTTTTATAAAATCGCTTGATTTTCTTTATCAAACTTTTTACATTTCTTGAGACCTAACAAGCAAAACCTAATCAGATCAGCTCTGGTGAACTCGATTAAGGAAGCACCAGCCATGAAGCAGTCGACGGTCGTGGAATCAAACGATCGTCCAGCGAAAGAACTGCTGCAATCACGTGCTTCTCGGGTGACGAATGCTACCTGTCTTGTTTTCGGCACAAACATAGGGTGTTGCGTGAGCATGAACATTTTTGGTGTTACCGGTACATCTTCAACTGGTAGAGAACCGGAGACTTTTGATCTCAGTGCTTCAACGTTTCCGGTTACTGGAGGATTAGGAACAAATGTAAGTATTGAGCCGTCGCCTCATAAGCCACCGTCAGCGCTAGTAACTGTCATCATCGGTGATAACTAGCATGGTGGTTTTGGGTAGATTCTAGTGGTCAGATCTGGGAGGAGAGAAGACATTGTTGCTGCAAAAATCACCGAAGTATATGTAATCAAATAAAATGTGCTTTCATTTGTTTTATTTGGTTGATTACATATATGTAATCTGATGATATGTGCTTACATTTTTTTCTATTTGGTTGATTACAGATATATATAATCAAATGATACGTGTTTACATTTGTTTTATTTTGTTGACTATGTATATATAATCAGATTATATATGTTTACATTTGTTCTTTTTGGTTGATTACATATATGTAATCAATGCTTACATATATACATATATATAAGCAGTTTTACTAAATGCATATAAATGATGTTCATTTGTCATTACACCAATTATGATTACATATGTGTTTATATTTGAGTGATTACGTATATGTAATCAGATAATATGTATGAACACATATTTTTATTGATTACATATATGTAATGCACTGTTACTTTAATTGATTACATATGTGTAATCAAATTATATGTACGAACACGATTACTTTTATTATTTTGTTCATTCTATAATCATTTTTATTACATATGATTTTGAAAACGAAAATAAGGAGAGAAGAGACAAATTATAAGAATAATTATAAAAATTAATTGTGTTTCCAAATTAAAAAATATATAATTTTCTTATTATACCCTCATCGGCTAAAAATAACTTACTTAATCATAATTAATTACATTATTGTCATTGTTTAATTACAACCATTGATCAATGATATCAATGGTGAAAAAAGAGTCTTTTTAGTTTTTCTGAAAATGAGGATTTTTCTTAGGTAGCAACACACACGTTTTCATATTATAATTAAGATGATATGACATAAATTAGTTATATAACATAAATTAATCTAATACACTTACCAATATATACCATACAATTTAACATAATATATCATATTTATGGTATAACACTATAACATGATACGGCATAATTAATGATATAACATAAATTAATTTATTACGATGTTTACATCACACGCATTTTATTTTGCTATTAATCAATGTTTTAAAAATTACTAGTCGCTAGTCGGTTGGTGGGGTGAGACTAGGGATTAATTGGGATTATACAGGATTAACCGGCTAACTAATCGGCTTAATCGGATAGTCGGACCTAATCAGCCTTAGGGGACTAACGATTAATTGGCGGGATTTTTCACAACCATACTATTAATTATATGCTTAACAAGCTTTTACTTTTGTTACTATTATTAAAAGATTTATATTGTTATTAATAACTACATTTTTTAATTTAGTAAAATTTAAAAATAGAAAGTTAGTAATTAAAAAATCAACTTTATGGGAAAAAATTTTAAAAGTATTATTAATTTTTTTAAAAATATTAAATGTACTATATATAAATTATATGTTATAAATAGTAAGATACAACAAAAAATGCATGAAGTATTACACTCTTGTACATCTTCGTGAAGTTCATTTCTTACATTAAATTTTTTTCTATTTTTTTTTTTGTCTTAAAGTTATTCTCATTCATTTTTTTAATTTAATATTTCACTAACACTGTGTATTCTAATACGAGACATATAGGTCTTCCACTCTCCTTAACACATTTTCAACTATAACTTCTCTTATATAAACTAAAAATTTTGACAATTAATGATTGGTTTTGCATATGACTCTATGGGTATATACAAGACATAAATTGTATGATTTTTTTTTATGTATATAAAGCATGACTTCTTTCCCTTCTAAGCAAGGCCAATTATTCTTTCTTCCTCCTCATAAAACTAATATAGATTCGTTAGTAACGTACATAAGCAATTAGTGAGTTGACTTATTAGTATGGGAGGATACATATATCCATATATCCTCTCTAAACTTGAAAGACTTGCATATTATCCCAAGGTAAAAGTTTTTAGTACATATAATATTATATTCTTAAAGCATACTTTGAGAAAATATGTAATTATAAGGTTTAAATGGAGATTTATGAAATTTCCCAATAAATCCTACTTCCTACTACTAATAAATGATTCCAAATAAACGACACATGGCATTCTCACATCCACTTTCTTATTTGATTTAAATGATAATTAAATAAAATCATTATTTTATTTATAAAATTATATTTAAGGAATGTTTAATTAAAATCTTTTTCTAATTAATTTAGTATTGTGTTAAATCCTATTAACACTATCTTTTTATAGAACAAAACCATGTATTTTGTTTTATTTTAAATTGAAACAAAGTTTGTTATTTTTCAAATATTAATTCTATTAAAAATTTATTATAAAAATTATTAATCGATAACAATTTTTTTAATTTTTGAAATTAATAATATAAGCTTAAACACAATAAAAAATTAATTTCAAATAAAACACAAATGAGACGTAAAAAAATGTTAAAGATTTAAATCATAATTCTACTTTCATTTTCTATTGTTTTATGTAATAAAATTCTTTTAATTATGTACTTAAATTTAATAAAACATCATAAAGTTGCATAATTTTTATTTTTAAACCCATGTAATACACGGGTATATAACCTAGTAGCATTAATAACCAAAAAATTTTATTATCTAACTAAATTATTTTTGAAATGCAAAATTTAGTAGTTAGTTATTATATTTTTGATAGGCTAATATTAAATAGGTTACGAATTTATCGTTAGATTAATTAATAATTAGTTGCAATTTATATAGGTTACGATTTTATCATTTACGTTATGCGTAATTGATATCAGGTTTCTTATTTTTTAGTTTATAATGTCATATATAAAACTTTTGACATATAAAACTTTCTAGATATAAATTTTATTCAAATCAAGTCGAGCCAAATATGATATATTTTTACTATTTTTTTTGTCCAATACTTTGAGTTAATGCTTTTTGTTATAATTTTGATAGTATAAGTTTTATTGATATATTATATTCTTTATGTAAGAAGAGCGCAATTTTAATTAGAAAATTGCGATAATATTTAATTGAGAAAAAATTAATTAGACGGTATTGAAGGACCCTCCAAACCCAAAAATAAAATAAAATAAAATAAAATTCTTTTAGTTAATATTGAGATCATATCGATTAAGTGCCAAGTTTATTTATCATGAATCTTTTATCAAAACAATTGTAGCCTAATGGTACTTCTTATGAGGTTAAATGTTTTACATTCATGGTAAACAATAATATAAAATTAACAATATATATTAGGCTATTATTAAAAATAATTAGTTTTTGTTTTATATTAAAAATAGTGACGGGTCTAAGTTTGAATATTGATTTATTTTTTCTTATGTTTATCATTCATTCATTTAGTTTTTTTTTTAAATTTATTTGACATGCTTCTTCAAAATTGTATTTTTCCATTGACATGTATCCTGTAAAGTGTATTTTTGTTAGAAGTATAAAAAACTGATTGAAGAGATAATAAGAAAAATGACTAAGAAATATAACAAGTTGGTTAAAAAAATAAGATATAATAAAAATGATATGATTAACTAGCTAATTGGAACATAAAAATAAAAGATATATGCTGAAAAAACCTAGTTGATAAATATTTTTATATCATACCAATTTGATAGATATATTTTTCACATTTAGTAACTTATTATAACAGTCAACAAAATAAATATTATAGATTTAAGAGTACCTTTAAAAGGTATGTAATTAAGTGTCTTGAAAAAAATTAATGGGTTATGTTAGACACACCGGTATACCAATAACACAATCTTTTTTTGTGTTTTTAGAGTTAAAAAATATTTAAAAAACATGTATAAGTAAAAGTAATATGTGTATGATATGAATTATTCATGGGCGGACTTAAAAGGAGGTTAGGGGTGGAAAGGCCCTCACTCAAAAAAAAATTTTTTAATACAAACCTACTAATAAATAGAACTAAAAAAATATTAGGCCTTCTTGTATTTTATTAACTGGCTCCTAATCAAATTAAAATTTATGGTTATTTTTCACTTTGTTAATATTGTTAGACTATTTTAAAATCCAAGTTTTGAAATCACTTGAACTGCAAGTTATTTCACATTGAATTCTTTATATTTGAAGATGTAGAAAATTTGTTTTGAATTTATGAATTTAACTGACTAGAAATTCAAGTTATGCGAACGTGATTATATTGTTTATAACGTTCTTTTTAATTTTAATTTGCTACCCTTTTTAACAAACTCATTTTTACTTGTTTTAACCGACCCGTTAACCTTTTTTAGCCATGTCGTTTTCATCTTTTCGTTTTTGTGCCCCCACTGACGAAAATTCCTGGATCCGCCACTGGAATTATTTGATCAGATTATGATATATACATAAATAGGTTAGTATCTCGTATGTTACACAGATTACATAAATAAATATGGTGAATAATTATCAATGAAAATTTAGAAAAAAATAAGATGAATTTTAATATAAAATACGATTACAATTTCGTATGATTTAATATTTTAAGTATTTAAATAATAATATTATTTCTTTAAACATTAACTTTTTTTATAGTTTGTTTTTCTTTAAACATTATGTTTCAAATAATTGTTTTTGAAAATTTTATAATCTATAATATTTTTTTAAGAAAAAGTGTCTTTAATATCAATATATTTTAATGTATTAAAAATATTTTTTATTTTAAAAATGTATTAAAAGTATATTTAATATTTGATATTTAATACGAGAGAGATGAGGGAAATAAATGTTGAAAAGCTCTAAAAATATGTAATGTTGCACTAAAAACCTTTATTTATTAGTATATACTAGGTTAAACCTCATGTATTACATGGGTTTAGCATATATAATTTGTTAAAACTATTAGTTTTTCTATCTTATTATATGAGTTGAATAAATATAAGTTTTGAAGTTTCTATTTATATATTTTTATTATTATTTCACTTTTGTTTTAATTTTTTTGATTTTGATTATTTTTTATTTTAACTTCAGTTTTTATTTATTTAAGTAGACAATTTTATTATTTTAAACATAATTATTCATTATTTAATATGAGGATAACATTAATTGAAGAGAGAGAGACGAGAAAAACACAAGTTGACTATACCAAATGATGGTATGTGACTAAAGAAAACATTTATTTATTATAATACATAGATAGATATAGGTAGATGAGGATGGTGTTAGTATAAACATTAAAACCTAAAATTAATAGCTAGATGATATAATAAAAAATTAATGCTACTATGAATAGAAATCCTCATATAAATAACTATTCTATTCCTCTATATCTTTCATAAACACCTTTTAAGGTTTCTCATGGCTATGGTTCTTAACACCAAGATCAGCATAATAATTTGCTTTCTAGTCCTCTTTTGCACACCTTCAGGTCATAAATTCTTAACTTCATTGTTTCTAACTAATTACTAATTAATATCTAACTCCAATTCTATCTCTTTTTTCTTCTCTTTTATCTATAGCGATTTGCATAACATATGGTGCAAACCCAAGGAAACTTGATGGGGTTACGGTTATAGACGATAGCTCGTCAATGGTTGAAGTTACAGACTATAGTACAGGACCTAATCCTAAGCATGATCCAAGGAAGGGAGGGGGACACAACCCACCAGCAAGCCCCTAAGCAAAAGTTAATTAATGGTTATTTTATGAATAAAGTTGTAGTTGTAAGCGTCTTTTAGATGATGGATACAATTAAATAAGGCTTTTTTACTGTTTAAAATACTTTTGAAACATGATATCATACATTTATGCTAATGTGATCACACAAGCTTGTTATAAAAGTAATTAAGATCGATACATGTTAGCCAACCCCTAAGCGGTTTAACACGGGTTAAACTTTTAATGAATGATCATAATTGTAATATTGTAATAGCCTTGTAATGATAATGATAATGATCGAGAATGACAATGACAATAACAACAATAATAATAATAATAATAATAATAATAATAATAAACAAAAACTACAAAGAAAAGGTAGTTTAAAATACTAGTAGATGGTGCATTTAATATATTATATATAGGAGGTGCAGCTAACAAGCCTAACATCAACTTTAGTATTTTTTTTTTAAACATTGATTTAGTTAACACAATAATTTTGCACCTATTATTGTCTTTAAGACTAAACCCTCAAACTTATATGAGGAATCAACCATGTAAATATCTATTATTTGAACTATAATTTCTTAGTTAAATGGTTATCATAAGGTTCTTTACTCCATTTACTACATCGTAAGAGGGAGGGGCGGATGGAAGAATCGTTGAGTGGGTGACAAGGACCCTACTCAACTTCTTAATAACCATGTAATTTCTATTAATTTTGATTAAATAAAACAATTAGGCACCCATGGAATTTATTTTAAGGCCCCCATGGTTTCAACTGTGACAGTTAAGAGATGTTTTTCGACAGTAAAGATCGTAAAAACAAATTTGCGTAATCGAATTGGTGATGATTTTTTGAAGGCTTGTGTGATTTGTGCGGTTGAAAAGGAAGCACTTGAAAACGTTACGAATGTAATGAAGTTTATTGTTTATAATTTTGGTGTAATTTATTATATTGTTTTTGGTCCCCACTTAATTTACATCCTGAATTCGCCACTGGTAAGAGGTTCATATTATGTTTTGCCTAAAAAAAATCAACTTTTATGTATGAAAAATTGATAAATTCCGAGGAAAAAAATGCTTAATAGACCATCTTGATCCTTCTAAGGTTTCACGTATGTATATTTTAGATGTCAATAGACTTTGACCCTTTTAGTTGGACTATGTGTAAAAAGACGTGATAATGTTCATATGGTATGACGTCCCACCCACAACATCACACCCTTGCTTTATTTTCTTTCTTTGAAAAAATGTATAATGATCATCCCATTTAAATTTCATCCCGCTGAAATTTTCTGACACGTTATCAACTCATCAAAAAATCTTTCTCATTGTGTCACATCATCACCACTATATAATTATATTTATTGATTTTTTTAGTTGGAAATTAATATGTAAAATAAATAATAAAATAAAAATGTTAACATTAAATTAAAATTAAAAGAGTCACCTAAAAATATAAAAAAATAAAAGCGTTACATTGCAAACTTAAATAAAAAACAAATTAACGATATTTGTCGAATATTTTCGATCTTAATATTTAAACTGTGACTTTTATAAAATGCGAAATAGTTTATATAGGGGATAAAAATAACGTTTTTTTTAATTGACCGTTGAAAAACGGTAAAACCTTGAAAAAAACTGTAAAAAAGAGAAAGGAGGGGAAGAGGAGCGGGGGCCGCTAGCCGCTCGTGTAGGAGCCCGCCAGGGTTGGGTAGCGGTGTGCCCGCCTAGCCTCGCCTAAAGAAGTTATTCCGCTGGAGGCGCCGGGAGTATTAAACATGGTCTAACAATCATAATATTACATTTTATAACTTCTTTTTAAATTTAACTCATAATTACACAAGCACTAATGCACTTTTACACATTTTTATCTCTATCACTTAAATATTTAAATAGTTACTGTCACGTAACATCACTTTTATATCACTACCCAAATACAGTCTTAACATCTATTGGATCGGTTTGTTTAATTCAAACAACACACAAACATGATCTTCTCACAATCAATCTAATAGACGCGGAATATCTATTAGAAGGATCTTACAAACACTTAAGAATGAACAAATAATCTTTGAATAATCAGTAAGAACACAAGAGTTAATTCAAGCTCAAAGATATATTTCTCTCAAAGTATAACAAGTGTACAACGAACAAGCACCCACTTAGTTGGTTTACAATGAGAGGTTATATAGCCAAGGCTACAACCATATACACGTAGGAATACAAGTTGGGTATACTAGACAAGTACATAAAGTAAAACTTATTCTAGTATAAGGAGTGTCTTAACAGGCTAAGACACTCAATTACAATTATTACAAATATAGACATTGACTTAACCAAAGACTAGCTGGATACACAAAGCATTTAATGTTGATGATCTTCAAAGCTTCAGATAATCTTTTGCATTTAATGCTGATGAAGAGAAGTAAGGTGCTGTCTGACTTTAGGTATGTTCTTTTTGTATTTAATCAGACCAGCGTGTCTTGTGTCAGTCCCTTTTGTACTATGAAAGTAATCAGCTACAGTCTATGTCAGAGGATAAACCTCAGAAGTCTTTGTCTTTGTCTTTGGTGCAAAAGAAGATTCCTCGGAAGCTTTATGTCTTCGGAAGCTTTTAAGTCTTCTGAAGCTTTAATACCTTTAAGTGTTATTCTTTCGAAGCAGTTGTCTTGTATAACCTTCGGCAGGAACACGTTATTCTTCGGAAGCAATGCTGCTACCGAAGAATCACTTCTTCCTTCCGAAGGCTTTTAGTCATTGAAGCTCCTAAACTTAGACAAAATAAGAAGTTTGGTGAGCATCAGCCTTTATTAGTCTTTACAACATCACATTAAGTCAAAATTTATCAATAGAAAAATTCTATGAACTTTTCTCATTGTACATATACTTATTAGGAATATTGGTGTCAAAGTCAAAACCACCAATAAATACTCCCCTTCAACTTTTGTAAATATCATTTTTGCCACTCAATTACCACTCTAGTTTACAAACTAATCTCTCTTTTTTTTGGATAGCTATACAATCATACTTATATTCTTAAACTACTATCAAATATTCTCTCTTGCTTAAACATAACCACGAACCCGCGGGCTTAAGACGATTGAGGATCGCGTGTGAACAAGCCAAGAGGAAACCTTCATCCACCGTGCAAACCACTATACAAATCAACTCGTTATGTGAAGGGGTCGACTTTTACTATGTCATAACGCGTGCAATAATCGAAGAACTAGGCATGGATTTGTCTAGAAAGTGTATAGAGCCCGTTGAGAAGTGCTTACACGATAAAATTTTTTAATTTACAAACTAAGCTTACAACTTCCATCACTACTCTAATTAGCTAACCCTTTTCACAGTTTACAAACTAACCCCTTCTTCTAATGTTTCAATTACACCCCTCTAATGTGTATAGTATACATTGTTAACTATTAATTTTTACTAATTTAATATCTTTAATAACATCCGTTCATTAATTTGTTGTAAATAAAATGAATTTGCGTATGCCTTTATTATTCTTGTTGGCACCTTGGTATAAATTTTATTTAAACCAGAGTGGTATTCGAAATGTAATTTTTTTGTTATCGTAGGTTGTATCAACTAGTTACTAAGGCTATGTGTTATCATCAAGCCCTTGTCACTTCACCTAGGCGCCACCTAATCAACCAACATCATCACCTCCTTATCACTCCACGTCATCATCACATGTATTATTATCACCCTCTCATCAAGCCCCATCACCCCCTTCTTCTCCCCTTCTTCTCCTTCACGCCGTGATGCTGGGCACGCTATTGCTCCTCACGCCCCTGTGTATTATTATCACCCTCTCATCAAGCCCCCATCACCCACTTCTTCTCCCCTTTCTTCTCCTTCACGCCGTGATGCTGGGCACGCTATTACTCCTCACGCCCCTGTGTATTATTAGCACCCTCTCATCAAGCCCCCATCACCCATTCTTCTCCCCTTTCTTCTCCTTCACGCCGTGATGCTGGGCACACTATTGCTCCTCACGCCCCTGTGTAGTGGGGGGAGGGCGCCACTGGGGCGTGACCAACCCCTCTTGCTCCCCACTCGCACACCATAACACATAGCCTAATGGTAACATGTTGGTACCATAAAAATGGGCCTGACGCCAACTTATAACATTAGTATACTTGTAATGCGAATGGTGGTAGGTGGGTGGTGGGAGACGATGGGCGGGAGTGGCGGCGATGATGTGTGACGGTGGCGGAGGCAATGGGTGGTAAATTGGATAAAGGTATGAATATAGTAGTAATTTATATCAATAAGTTATAAATAATTTTGAAAAATCAGATAGTAGCTTCTCAAAAATAAACATTAATCAAAAAGCTAGTTAAAATAAAAAAGACTTTTCTTATTGACAAACAACCTTTAAAACACTTTTACTAATTCACATGCAAAATAAAAAATTCCACTAAAACTAATAATATATTTTTAGTGGGTATGTTTCTTTATTTTGTTATTTAATTTTTATGTTTGTTCTTGGGTTTTCTTTTTCCGACTTTAAACCTGAGCAAATAAAGGTAGAAAAATATTGTGAAAAAGGTAGGGAAGCAAAAAAGAAATTTATTTTCATACTATAATACTTTTCTTTCACATATAAGGTTTAATAAAAGAAAATTAAAAGAGTTTATTCTTGAGGTACATTACATCTGGATAACTAATTTACATAACTAATTATATATATATATATATATATATATATATATATATATATATAGGGGAAGGTTCCATTGTTAACCCTCCCTTATAGCGTTAACCGCTTAACCCTAGCGTTTTTTGCCCGAATCTTAAATTTTTTTTTTCATGGTTTTTATTTTGCAAAAATAAGGGGGGTTTCTTTTTTGTGCTTTTGCTAATTCATCACCGTTTAGAAGTTATTGTAAGTGTAAGTTACTTACACTTACTTACAAAACCGTATCTGATGCAGTAAATGTAAGTAAGTGTAAGTAACTTACACTTACAATAACTTCTAAACGGTGATGAATTAGTAAAAACACAAAAAAGAAACCCCCCCTATTTTTACATAATAAAAACCATGAAAAAAAAAAACTAAGATTCGGGCAAAAAACGCTAGGGTTAAGCGGTTAACGCTATAAGGGAGGGTTAACATTTGAACCTCTCCCTATATATATATATATATTAAAACACATTGAAAAGGAATAGTATAGTTTTATGATTTACAATTTGAACACAATAATTATATTAAAGTTATGTTAAGTTTTGTTTTTCCGATTTTGGCCACTAAAACTTTTATATCATATTAATAATAAGTAAAGTTTTGTTTTTTCGATTTTTGCCACTAAAACTTTTATATAATATTAATAATTATAGTTTTAGGATTTATAATTTGAACACAATAATTATATTAAAGTTTTGTTTTTCTGATTTTGGCCACTAAAACTTTTATATAATATTAATAATAAGTAAAGTTTTGTTTTTTCGATTTTTGCCACTAAAACTTTTATATATTATAAGGTTTTGTTTTTTCGATCTTGGCCACTAAAACTTTTATATAATATAAAGTTTTGTTTTTTCGATTTTGGCCACTAAAAGTAAAGTTTTGTTTTTTCGATTTTGGTCACTAAACCTTTTATATAATATAAAGTTTTGTTTTTTCGATTTTGGCCACAAAAACTTTTAAAAGTTTTGTTTTTTCGATTTTTGCCACTAAAACTTTTATATAATATAAAGTTTTGTTTTTTTCGATTTTGGCCACTAATACTTTTTAAAGTTTTGTTTTTTCGATTTTGGCCACTAAAGCGTTTATACAATATAAAGTTTTGTTTTTTCGATTTTGGCCATTAAAACTTAATAGTAAAGTTTTGTTTTTTCGATTTTGGTAATTAAAACGTTTATATAATATAAAGTTTTGTTTTTTTGATTTTGGCCACTAAAACTTTTTAAAGTTTTTTTTTTTGATTTGGCCACTAAAACTTTTATATAATATAAAGTTTTGTTTTTTCGATTATGGCCACTAAAACTTAATAGTAAAGTTTTGTTTTTTCGATTTTGGACACTAAAACTTTTATACAATATAAAGTTTTGTTTATTTGATTTTGGCCACTAAAACTTTTAAATTTTGTTTTTTCGATTTTGTATAATTTTATGTTTATATATATATAATTGTATAGAGTTTGTCACGAGAGATTTGATTTTCATATGTAACTTATGATTTTGCAAATAATATATAATACCCGTTCTCAGGAGAGTGTTGTGATAACCCGCCGCAACGCGCGGGTGTGATTAAACCTAGTTTATTTTTAAATTCAGTACTATCCTATTCAAAATATAAGTTATTTTAAAACAATCAATCACGAACGCGATGATGTAGTGATGCCAAGAATCAGCAAATTTAAAACAAAAATAATACAGTCTCTCAAAGTATTTAGTTGTAAGGATTAATAGTGTATAACAAGTAGAAATAGTGCTTCAAAGGGCAGGTATTTAGTATTATGTGTTTCAAATTATTAACTGACGTTTACTAGTGACTGTTTTTTTCCTCTTCAATTTTTGTTACATTTGTTATTCTATACACACACACACTTATGGGGCGTTAGAACACATACCCTCTGATGTGCGGGAACTGGATGGATTCCCAAACACCCTACTCTGTGTCAGGTACGAACCTGTGATTAAAACCCCGTTACTTCCCTTCACCAAGATGTCCTACAAATCGAACATGACGGGTGGCAAACCTACACCTCTACTTTGATTGAAAAATGGTTATATGTATTTACCTTAAAGTCTACAGATTGGAGGAATTGAATTGAAATGTTCGCATAATTGGTACGATAAATAATGAAATTAAATTGATGGAAATGAAGAGTTAAAAGCAAAAAAATTATTACATCTCTAAAAAAACATATAGTTAGAGAGTAAAATAAAATAAAAATATTAATTTAGCTATAAATTTTAGCACTACTTAGCTTGAAAACTAAATATGAACTTAAAGAAACCATAAAAAAAACTTTATTGAATCAAAAACTGATACAAAGAAAAACGAAGACTCTTTAATCCAATTTATTCTAAACCTAAACTTAATCTCCAAGTAATTTATAATCATAAACTAAAAACAATTCAAACTCTAAACCCTATTCTTTCTCAACCGACTCAAATAATAAACATTTATAAATCAAATCAAAACAATTAAATAACTTTTCTAATTTAGTCTTTTACCCTCAAACTGTTAACTATTTACAAGATTCATCCAACAAAATCTCAACTTAACCTTTTAAAATAAAATAAAATAACGGCGTTTTCTTGTTTATCAGTTGATTAAATAGGTTTTGTTCGGTTCTCATGTTTCATAAACAAGTTATCAGAGTCAAAACCTGTTTATTTACGTGCATCGTTGTAGAAGTTGTTATACGTTGTTATGTCAGTCGACTAAAAAATAGTAAATGCTCAGCCTAATCGGTGACTACCTGGAAATTAATCAACAAGTACTCATCCTAGGCGAGGCCGGGAGCATTCGGAGGGCTTTACAACAATGTTTACGTATCATGTCCATATGGTACGTGTTTCATGTCATGTCATTAAGTAGCTATCTGTATGTTTGATTATGTATTTAAACTAGGGGTTTACTTGTCGCGTTGCGACGGTAACCCTAAAGTGAATAAGATAAAAACATAATCTTAAATATCAAAATTCAAATCAAATATACGTTTGTCATTCTGTCGTAAAACCATAAATCATAAAATACAAAAGTTTCAAAAATAAACCATAACTCCTAAAACACAAAAGTTTTGAAAATAAAAGTAAAAAAATAAAAGAGGTCAGCCGCGATAACGACATCACGAATCGTAAAGCACAAAATTTTTAAAATTAAGAGTAAAAAAATAAAATAGCCTAAAATTTGTGTCTCATAAAAAAGGTTAAGTTATGCTGCCCTAATGTGGTGACAATCACGTCATCTTAAAACAATAAATCGAACCATCGCAATAAATTTAAAAAAAACATTGTATTATTATCATTTAATTAATTATTCATATTATGTATTTCATCACAAATATCAAACCAGGTAAAAAATTACCACGACTAAAAATCACGCCCAAAACGCATTAAAAAAGCTCAAATTGCCAAGGCTAAAAATCGCATCCTGAAACCATGCAAAAAACTATCACAAATGATGGCTAAAAATCTTGCTTAAAATACCAAAATGTAAAAAAGATATCACAAACCGTGGCTAAAAATCTTGCCTAATATTCCAAGAAATTATCACAAAACGCGACTAAAACTTTAATGATTAATATTATATAAACAATACAAACACACGATGATGTACCGACGCGTTATAAGCCTGCAAATAACGCACGAAATTTCTGTGACCATTTGGTTCGAAATTTATATAAACGTTCGTGAGGTGATTGAATCAAATTAATATAATCATGATTATTATTCGATAATATAAGAACATGTTAAAAGCATATGAATATTAAAAATATGTGAGTAAGTGAGAAATATTTAAAAATAAGATTTTAAAGTTCAGGGTTTAAAGCGAAATTTTCAAAATTAATTTAACTTTCTAGAAAGATTTGAAAGTCTAGAATCCAGATCGAAGAACTTTACAAAATTAATTTAATATTTAATAAAAAATGATATTACTGTTCACGAAGTTTCAAAATGGATACATAGTAATTTATAGAAAGATTTGAAGGTCTAGATTAAAGAAACTTTACAAAATTAATTAAATATTTAATAAAAAATGATATTACTGACTACTGAGTTGCAAAATGTATGTATGTATGTATGTATGTATGTATGTATGTATGTATGTATGTATGTATGTATGTATGTATGTATGTATGTATGTATGTATGTATGTATGTATGTATGTATGTATGTATGTATGTATGTATGTATGTATGTATGTATGTATGTATAGTAATGACTATGTGTTGTGATCTGAATATAGTGCACTAGTGCAGGCCTACGTTTTATGGTCAAGGAAACGAGAAAAAAGCCCAGTCAAGGTTCCGTTTTCTTTGGGTTTTAAAAGTTTTGGACCAAAGGCACTTGTATTTTTTTTATATGGTAAAGATCGGACCAAATTGGGCTGGTCCTGGACTGATTTATTTAGCAGTAGAACGGCTTTCTCCCGGACATGCACATCACTGAAAGATATATGGCACCCAATTGCGCAAATCGGTTTCTAAAAAAATGTTGAACGGCACCATTAGGTGCCCCTCACCGACCGGTTCCACGGCCAACATGAGGGAAGTAAATCGCATAACCCAGGAAAAATTGGGTGGTAGCGTAGTGCCAGGTTTTGGACCCTAAATCTCTATTATAGATTCTCACCCCCTTACCATTAGGCCACCATCGTGGGGACACAAATCGGGTTCTAGAGACTAGAGCAAAACTGTCATGGGTTGTTTTCAACTGGGTTGGATCAAAGATTTTTGTCAAAGCTTGGTTTGGATTGAAACTAGGTTTAACCGGGAAAGTGCTAGGCTGGCCAATTTGAAACGGATTTTTAATTGGGTTGGGTCGGTTCCAGACTGGTTCAACTAGACCGGTTTCATATCAGGTTTGATTTGGATTAAAATGTCCTGCTTTTTTCAAATCTATTTACAAAGTTCATGCACTTGTAGAATACTTAAACTAGCATTTGAAATTCATTTTAAAGAGTTTGTTGTCTGTTTAACTAAGCAAAATTTAAAAAAAAGGTATGTTTTAAGTGTGTATTATGTCTTTATGATGTGGGTGAAATTTCATGGGTCCTGCTATTTAAAATTTTATTAAGTATGTTCCAAAAAGCTAACGCTATTGTTACACCATCTTCGATTATCCCTACCACAATAGCTATTTTATACAAACATTTTAGGGTTATATGAGTCCTATAGCTCTGTCGTGTCAATCTTATGAACTGATTTAATCCAATGGCGCTCGAGTGTTGGTGTGGTTTTTTAGTCAAAAACATTTATTTTTTATATATTATTACTTATTGTTGGTGTTAGTGTGATGACACTTTTGAATAAATGTTAGGATGCCTAATAATTTGCCTTTTGTATTAATGGATATTTAATATGTAATTTACAACCATTAGGGTATCAGTCTTTTTGTAAACTAAAGCATAGGAATTAGGAAATGTATAATGAGCAAGTTGGTCAAAACTAAGCAACCACAATCTAGATTCTAGACACAACAATTGTTCATGACTTCATGGCCCACTAGTATATGAAACGAAAGATGCATCTATAGCTAGGGGCAACTATCAATCCCTTTTATGTTATGACTGGTGAGTCTAACATTTGCAATAGTGATATGTCTCACGCTCCACATGCTCATCCAAAGAAATGAAAAAAAAAATTATAAAAATGTAATTATTATATGATGAAAATACTAGTGAGAAGTAGCATATGAGCTTCTAGAAGTTAAAGCCTTGATGTCATGAAAATGTTTTAAAAGTTGTTTAATTCTTTATACCCTTCTTCATTCCTATTCTATAGGAAAGTCTTATGATTGAAAACAACAAGAGCTATATGAGCATAAGATCAACGATAAGCCAATGCACAATCAAGCATAAGATACGTCGAATTTCATATAATTACAAAATCTTGTTGTGCATGTTTCCAGCACTGTAAAGAAAGTTGTATGCATTCTCCAAACTTACTTTTTCTTGTAGCACTTCCTCTAACATTCTTCATCAACTCTCGAACCTTCTTGGTTGCTCCTTCAGTTATTTTCAATGCAGCTTGAACATTAAGATTAACACATGTGTAGAACAACACCTATGATTAAAATCTCCATCACAAACCATTGTAATAGCGAATGACTTTTCAAACATCGTACGAAAACATCATTCTACGCCACTTCAGGGGAAACTTCGTGTTCTTTTATTTTAAGCTTCCGGACTTCATTTTCGTGTATCCTTCTATCCTTAGCGTTCCAAATCATGTAAACTTCTTCAAAAGGTCTAAAATCATAAATAAAAACCCAAATCAATGCATTCCACGTGATTAACTAACAAAATTACGCAATTACGCATATAAATGTATGAATATACCCAATCCATCAATCATTATACTTCATATTATCTAGTATAATAGTAAAAACATTTTTCTCAATACCCCAATATGCTAAAAATTGATTAAGTACTATGCTAAAATGAGTCACTATGTGAAGGTGGTATAACTCTAAAGTTTAGCATTTTTTTTCCCTCAAAACCCAATCATCATTAACATAGTGAGTCTTCAATGCAATAAATCCATGTGTGGTAATATAACTCCATAAGTCGATAGTCAAACAAATTTTGACAGTTGCTTTTTGTAATGCATCTTTCATAATTGCTTTATCTCGATCATACATTAAGACATTCAACTTTGTTGTTTTTCTTGTAATTAAATTCACATCATTGTGTAAAAATTTATGCAATCTTTTCTTTCCATCATGTTCAACATAACTAAAAGGGGAAATGTGTTTAATTATAGGAATTACTAGTTTCTCCCTGTACATTGTTTAATTTACAGGAGCATGCTTTTTTTTTTGGTAAGACAGATTCATTAATGTCAAAACACTTTGGACAATCTCGTTTCACGTTAAACGTTCTTGCCTTTGATTGGCACAATACACCTTTCCACAAGCAATATAACTTGCATTTCTAACCCATCAAGTCCAACTAGTAACTTATAAATATAGTCCCAAACCTTAGAATATTGTTAACTTGAACTAAAAGAACTAACTTTATCATCAAAATTAGGATTATTTGACAAATTCTGCAAATATTACTTTCACGTTACGAATTAATAATATCATCAATTTAGTTTGTTCTTTATTAGAATTAACCAATCACCAAAAAACGATACAATAATATTTTCTAATTAAAGTTCACTATCTATGTTACATAATCAGGACTGAAACCAAGATCATTACCTTACAATCCAATTAAATACACCAATAAAGTTTGTTCTTCAGTCGAATTAATCTATTATTAAAAACGATACAATTATTAAAACGATACAATGAAGTTTTCTAATTAAAGTTCACTATCTAAGTTACATAATTAAGACTAAAACCAAGAACATTGCCTTATCATCCAATCAAATACACGAATGAAGTTTGTTTTTCAATAGAATTAATATAGTATTAAAAACGATACAACGAAGTTTTTTTACTTAAAGTTCACTATCCAAGTCACATAATCAAGACTAACACCAAGATCATTGCAACATTCAGGGACGGAGGATTAGAAGGGCCCGGGGGACGGGGGTCCCCCGTGTTTTTTCGTTCAGAAGTGTCGATATAATAGTATTTCGTCCAAAAATCCTTCGGTTCCCTTCGTTTTCTTCCTAAAAATCCTTCAGCCCCCTCCGTTTTCATCCTAAAAATCTTTTGTGGGTGTCTACAAGTTCCAACTCGTTGAATTTAAGATCTTCTTGTCAAAGTACTGAGGTAATGTTGCCAGTGGCGGAGCTTGGAAAAAAGTTCGAGTGGGTCGTTTGATTCGAACAAAAGATTCTTGCAATTAACCATAGATCGACCGAATGGCTTCTGCAATTGAAGATGTCTAGATGGGCTAGATCATCGAGAAATTATTGAATTTTATTTCATTTATCTTGTTTATGTTTGTTATTTATTCTCCCTTTTTAACAGGATAGTTAGTTATGATCTTATCCAATATTCTTGTATTTAAGTTGGTAATTGATTGAATGAAAATCAAGAAATAAAGAGGATTGAAGCTCTTTGATTACCAAATTCTACATGGTATCAGAGCAGAATCCAACACAATCAAGATCATAAAACTCACCATGGTCGGCGACAAGCCGAAGGGCTCCAACGCCGGTGGGGAGACAATCGACGCCAACTCCCCATACTACCTACACCCATCAGATTATCCGAAGCAACTCCACGTGAACGAAACCCTCACCGACTGCAATTTTATCGACAGGAGTCAAGAGATGACAAATTTCTGTTCGCAAAGAATAAGATTGGATTTGTTGATGGCACTCTTGTGAAACCTGATAGAACCAACGACAAATACATGCAATGGATGCGGTGTGATGCCATGATAAAGGGGTGGCTCACAACCGCAATGGAAAAAGAAATACGAAGCATCGTGAAATACGCGAATACAGCGCTTGCAATCTGGAAGGACCTACATGAGAGGTTTGGAAAGGAGAGTGCCCCAAGAGCATATGGACTAAAGCAATCAATCACGCAGACGCGGCAGGAGGGAACTTCTGTTTCGGCCTACTACACCAGGCTTAGAGGTGTCACACCCCGACCGACGGCGGAATACGTCGGGGCGCGAGTTTGACTGTTCATTAGCTCATGGTGCTATTATAACGTTTCAATATTTAAAGCATCATTATTACAAATTAATTACAACATTCATTGAAGCACAACAACATTACATGAATTCAATAATCAAAGTATTACAATTGAAAAATCTATACAATTGTTTCAAGTTTAACTAGGTCAACTAAGCCTATCTTATGTCTTCATAATGCTTCCTTAGCCTGTTACACATGTAAAATAGAGTTTGTCAACTATTTGCATAATTGGTGAGTTCACACACTAAGTTTAAGTGATAAGTATAAAAAAAGATGCAAACTATAGCCTAACTAGATATGTATCATAAGCATAGCATGAATACAAGTTTGAATAAATTGAATGAATGAATGAATGACAATATCTTGTGTCCAAACAAGTATCCTTACAACATGTTAATTCCAGTATGACCATACTATAAATAAACAGTTATAATTCAACAAGTTTGCTAGGTATACTTTTCACCTTTTTCACACAAAGACAAAAGCCTTTGCGAAGATAGTATCTAACCATCTTAGGCTACTAAGTACTAGATTGCTAGACTAACAACACCCATAGAATCACACATAGAATCAACACATTGTATAAGCTTAGCATCTAACACATAAAGCTAACTAGGTCTAAGGCTTGCATCATAGATTTGAATGAATGATGGAATGAATAAAGTTTTGAATAAGACATGTGTAAGTGTGTAACATTCCAAAAACAAAATGTAAAAGGGAGTGTGAAGAAACTCACTTGTTTATATGCTTAGCTAGTTCCAAGGTTTTTGAAATGAGGAAGTAAGGCTATGTACTCACCTATAATTTGAGTAATCAAGTCTTAGCAATCCTATAGTTCGAGTCCAAGGATCTACAACTATGGCATCCTAATGGAAGTCTTAGTTTGAATAAATCTATGTTTTGAATGGATACATAAAATAACTAAACTTATAATATTGATTTAATAAAATAGAATATCGAATGTTTTTTTTTATTTATCAATATTATTTGTATGAATAAACTATACTAATTGTGTAAGAATATTTAATAATATTCTTATAATAAATCAAATAGAATATTAAATATTCCTTTTATTTATAATTTTGTAATTGAATTTCCTAGGTATGCTAATTGAGTTGATTTCTCATTCATTCAACCATTTATTTGTATTTAAAAGCTTGTATATTTGAATTGTAAGTTTTATAAAATTTTACTTGATCTTTTAAAGGTTTATAACCTTAAAAATAATCATTTTGAATTAACTTGATCTCAAAGAAAAAAAAACAAATATCTTTAAAACTTAGATTTTATTTTAAATTCTTAAATATTCTTTACCTTGACTAATTAAAATGATCATAACATATTTAAATAAATTTTATAAATGAATTCAAACTAAATTTATTTCAAACGAAATTTGACAGTAACAATTCTTCAATTTTTTTAACATTTTAGTATAACATGTAAATAAATTAATATGTCTTTATAAAAGAAATTTATTAAATTCTATTTAGAATCTTTTTATTTTATATCATACAGAAGAATAAAAATAATAAAAAAATTACTTTCTTTTGTTTTAAATTTTATTTTCATTTAAAATATTTATTTAAATTAGTTTTTATTAGAAAAACTAATTAAACTTGGGTAAAAATTTAATTGAATCTGACCAGAATATGTTAAAATTATTTTAAAAATTTTTAATATAAATTTTATAAAAACAATAGAATGGGAATGAGTAAGAGTGCACAAAAACCAATTTTGGGTGTGATCGGAGGGGCTAGAACCCGAGTTCCCCTCACCACTGCACCATCAAATTATTATTGAGCTGGGCATATTAGCCTTGCTTGAGATGGATTCAAATGGGACTTATACAAACTTAGAAATGGCCCCAATTAAAGAGATGAACCCTAGAATCAAAACCATTCCAATTCATCTGATTTAGCATTCCCGAGCAACATGGTATGAACAGTTACCTGATATGATGTCGGATTGAGAGTTTCGCTTGAGGGTTAGTCCGATCAGAAGCGAAGTTTCGATTGGATGTTATAGAGAATCTCAGATGATGTTATCACGTTCCTTTACTTCAGAATGTTGGCGCACACGTTTCTATGTTCCCAATTTGATACATTTTTTGATTGAATTACTCATTTAGTATTTAATTTTTATGAACCTATCGAGCATTAGCTGTAAACTGAGATTGTTGGCTATTTTTAGAATCTAACCCATGATTAGGATCGTGATTAGATGCCAATTGTGTAACCATTCCATAATTGAATTTAGAACGCGTTTTTGATGGTTTTTGAATGAAAACCGGTTGGGATCAGTGGCGTACCTATATGGTTGTCCGGGAGGGCAGCAGCCCACCCTGAATTTTTTTCTAATAGTATATATATGTTAAAATCCCGATCGCCCCCCGTAAAATTTTGCAGTCTCCCCCATTAAACTTTTAATTTTCTAAGTTTTAATTAATAAAACTAAGTTGAAAATTGCCCAGCTAATAATTTAAGCTCAATTTAAAATCAAGTTTAATATTAACTATAATAAGTCAAACCACCATTAGCCCATTTTAAACAATTTATTATTAATTTTTTATTAGGGTTGTTCACAAGCTGAACCGAACCGAACCGAGCACATGTTTGCTCAAACTCAGTTCGTTTTCAAACTGATCCATTTGATTTGGTTCGAATTTACAAGACCGAGCGAAACTAAATGCTCAAACTCAGCTCAATTGATAATTAGCGCTCGGTTTAAATATTAAAACTTAGTATAAAAAGCTAAATTGTCGCCAATTAAAAAACAACAAACAAAAGATATGTACTGAAAGTGGTTCTTTTGAAAGTTTTATTAGATACTTAAATTTAGATTTTTATTATATAGTTATGTTTTAAATGCATTATACAAACTGATTCCAAAATATGAATATTTACTTTTTTAGACTCAAGTATATTTCCTATTTTATGTTAATTATCTATAAAATAATTGTGAGTATATAATATATATATATATATACTATTAATAAATATTCAAGCAAAATCAAAAGAGTAACGAGCGAGCCAACCTTTGCTCGTGCTCGGTTTGCTTTTAAACCTTACCGAGCCGATTGACTCGTTTACAATCAAGCCAAAATCAAACGAACTTATTTCCGAGCATTTTCTCAGTCGACTTTTGAGTGTCAAACTATTTGGAAAACTCTAGTTTTAATAACCTATTAACATAATATTTGAAGTTAGATTTGCGTAATCGGATTGCTTATGAGATTTTAAGCGATAGTTGTATTTGATTTATACATAAAGAGTAACTGTCACACCCCCAAATTCCCACTCGTGGTGTCAGTCCACGTGGGTGTGACGTGGCCAGGATCATAGCTCATGGTCATATAGAACGACTCTATATGAGTTACACATTCACACAGATTGTAAAACAATACTAGTTTCATTCAAATAGCAGCGGAAAGTGTTAAACATCAGAAATATATATATTTGCAGCGGAAAGTAATTGTTCAAGACACTACATAATAAATTGTTTTCAAATCAGAACAAATGCACACAACGCCTAAGATACGAGTCTATATGCAGGCCAGACTCCTTAAGGCTTCCTTGTGTGTATCCTAGCGTAAGCTCCATCAGTTACCTGAGAATACATGCGAAAAGTGTCAACTAAAAAGTTGGTGAGTTCACAGGTTTAGACAGACAGAAATTGTAGACAGATATATACTGGACATGTTTAGGTTTAGTTGTTGGATCTACGATCCGTGAGTGTGTCATGTCATCTTACCGAAACTAGACTGTTTCCATTTGCCTCCGCGAGTCATCGCTGAACTCGCAATTCACATCGATTATTACACTCGTTATGACCTCCAGTCAAAGTTGTTGCCGAGTGGGGCTAGTCAAACCCAGTAGTACTACGTAATAACGACTCGTTCGTAACAATTAACGGTAAGGATAAGTGAGGGCTTTATGCGATAATAGTTACACTCAAAAAGAAATGGTTTCACAACATGCCAGTCCTATATCTAAAACAGTTGCAGTATATTCTCACCCCAATAGTTTAGCAAATCAGTTAAGAGTAAAAGTGGGGCCGTAAACTCACCTGAGTTTAGATATGCGTTAGCTCAAAAGAGTACGTGTAGCTCGCCGGCTAGTAGTCACCTATATCACATAGGTACTATGAGTTCGTGTTCACATATGTGGGTCTCACCGGACCGTGTTAGTGTTCAACAACACTAAGTGGTTACGTAGGTCGAGTTGACCGTGTTTAACCGTGTCGATCGTGTTTGACCTAACGACCCGTTGGTGACGGTTTGGATCAAGTGTTCGTGTATCGTGCGGTTTTAGTGTCGTGTGAAGTGTACGGATACCAAATTCATTCCTATGAGGAAACTTACTATTTATGGTAAGTTCCTATTTTAGGAAAGTTTCCATATTTGGCAGGTTATGCATAAAATCATATTCCGATTATTCTAACATGCATATTTATCCTAAATGAGCATGTTATCACATAGCACATAGATACACATAGCCGGTTTAGCATAGTTTGCGCGTAAAAGTTTCCATTTATGGAAAGGTACTAAAATGAGCATGTTTAACCAAGATTAGTAACAAACCTTTTCTAAAGATCATTACCCTAGTCCTAAATTATCATAAAATCATATTCGTTTCAACAAACATATTGCTATTCATAGACTTTGTAAAATAAAGTTACTATTTATAGTAACTTTTGATAAAACACATCTTTCAACCATTTTAGGACTTAAAATCATTTATAAACATCATAACAGGGTTAGTTATGCATTCCAAACATACAACATCCCTCAAATTCATCATTCTCTAGCAACATTGTAACAAAAAGTTACTATTTATAGTAACGTTCACAAAAATCACACTTTTGACTATCCTAGACATTTCTATGCATCAAGTATCTATCACAATAGTTTCTAATCATCATTTTAAGCATAACATTTAGATCTAAACACATGCATGTGGTCATTTCATCAAAAATCACCAATATGTAACATAAAAGTTTCCATATTTAGTAATAATGTAACTAGGCATGCATTTGATCGAAATCAATACTTCTATACATTGAAATCCATCATCAATATCACTTATCATAACATTCTATTATCAAAAATCATGTATAAATGCTTAGATCGTTCATGCATGTAACCATATGTACCTATTTCATAATGAAATCGACAAATAACCATCTTTTGATATAAAAATCACCATAGATCATCTAAGTAACATCAAACCAGTAGCATCAACATCAAAAATAGATCTAACATCACAAAATTTTCGTGCTCAAGGTGGTGATGGTGATGCATGTGGGTATTTCCCCTTGCATGTGTGATTCTAAGTGCTTAAACCCGAAATAGTGTTAGAGAACTACCTTAGGAGGTGCAAGATGGTCAAGATAAGGCTGGAACAGATGTGTATGGCTTCAAGACGTCCAGTAACAGCCTCCACAACGGCTTTGACTCGTGCAAGACGGTAATAGGCGTCTTCTAACTTGCTCCAAGCTTCCAAAGGGGCTTCAATCCTTCAACAAGGTCTTCCAATGGCACAATAGTGGTGTAACAGAGGGTAAATGGTCGAGTATGGTGATTTCAGTCGAGAGAGATGGAGTAGGGTCGACAGAATGATTTCATCTTGGATATATAAAGATTTCTGCGAACTAGACCTGTCGCGTACCGCAACACCGCCCAAAAAGAAGCTCCGCGACACGCGATGATTAAAATAATCGTCTGGTTCCCGAAACACATCGCGTACCGCGATGGTGGAAGATGATCGGTCGTCGCGTACCGCGACGTTTTTCGGAGAATTCAAATTTCCCCGCTCAAGCTTCGCGTACCGCGAAAGCCCAATTGATTGCCCATCGCGTACCGCGATGGGTTTCGGCTGAGTCCAATAGGCCCAATTCATTGTTTTGAACCGAATCTTTCGTATTTCTCGAATACGATCATCGTTTCTCGTTCTATTGGTCTTGTTCTAGCTAATTTAGGTTCACCGAACCTAAGTGCAGTGTTTTCGTGTTACCGCTTGATCCGTTCACCAACGTTCGTCATTCAAGACACGTGCGAGTGTTGTGCGATAATTCCTCGAATTATCGGCGTGTTCAGACTGTTGTGCCACGTGTCACACTAAATGCATTTATTCTAGTGCCACGTATGAAATAATTAATAAACATTATTATTAAAATAATAGAGTTGCTGACCTGGAAATTACGAGGTGTCACATCATCCCCTAGTTATTGGGAATTTCGTCCCGAAATTCAGTTCACGTGCCGGTGTTGGTTTGTTCGGCGAATAGATGAGGATACTTATTCTTCATCTGATCCTCACGTTCCCAGGTGTATTCCGGTCCTCGTCGTGAGTTCCATCGAACTTTTACAATGGGTATCTTACTATGTTTCAACTTCTTGAGTTCCCGGTCCATAATTTCCACCGGTTCCTCTTTGAAGTGTAGTTGTTCATCGATCTGGATTTCCTCTAAGGGAATTGTGAGAGTTTCGTCCGACAAACACTTCTTGAGGTTTGAAACGTGAAACACGTTGTGTACGCTACTTAGTTCCTGTGGTAGCTGTAGTTCGTAGGCCACCGGGCCTATCCGTCTAGTGATCTCGAAAGGTCCAATGTAACGAGGGTTTAGTTTTCCTCGTTTCCCGAATCGAATCACTCCCTTCCAAGGCGAGACTTTAAGTAGTACTTGGTCTCCCACTTGGAATTCTAAAGGTTTGCGCCTTTTGTCGGCATAGCTCTTCTGTCGATCCCGAGCTGCTGCCATCCTGTTGCGTATTTGCACGATCTTTTCAGTTGTTTCATGCACAAGTTCGGGTCCGGTCAGTTGGCTTTCCCCAACTTCCGCCCAACAGAGTGGTGATCTGCATTTACGCCCGTAAAGTGCTTCAAACGGTGCTGCTCCAATGCTTGTGTGGTAGCTGTTATTGTACGAGAACTCCACTAAAGGTAAGTGAGTCTCCCAGCTGTTACCGAAATCAATTACACATGCCCGAAGCATGTCCTCCAAAGTTTGGATGGTTCGTTCACTCTGACCATCCGTCTGTGGGTGATAAGCAGTACTCATATCCAACCTCGTCCCGAGTGCCTTGTGTAAGGACTTCCAAAAGTGAGCCGTGAAACGGCTGTCTCGGTCTGATATTATGGAGGTCGGGACTCCGTGTCTGGATACGATTTCCTTCAAGTAGATTCGGGTCAACTTTTCCAATTTATCAGTTTCTTTGATCGGCAGGAAGTGTGCCGATTTCGTAAGTCGGTCTACGATAACCCAGATGGTATCGCAACCACTTGTGGTCTTTGGTAGCTTTGTGATGAAATCCATGGAAATCTGTTCCCATTTCCATACCGGGATTTCTGGTTGTTGGAGTAATCCCGAAGGCTTCTGGTATTCTACCTTGACCTTTGAGCAAGTCAGACACTTACTCACATACGTTGCGATTTCTGACTTCATGTTAGGCCACCAATAAGTTGCCTTTAGGTCATGATACATTTTGTCAGAGCCTGGATGTACTGAGTATCGGCTCTTATGAGCTTCATCCATTACTACCTTCCTTAAGTCTCCGAATCGTGGAATCCAAATACGGTCCAGCAGGTAGTAAGCTCCGTCGTCCTTTTGTTTCATCTGTTTATCCATCCCTCTCATGGCTTCGAGAGTGAGGTTCTCGGTTTTCAACGCTTCTTGTTGTGCGACCCGGATTTGGTTAGGTAATTCGGAGTGTATGGTGAGTTGTAGCGCGCGCACGCGTTTGGTTGTTTCTTTCCGGCTTAGTGCGTCGGCGACTACATTGGCTTTACCGGGATGATATTTGATTGCACAATCATAATCACCTATCAGTTCGACCCATCTGCGTTGTCTCATGTTCAGCTCCTTTTGGTCGAAAATGTGCTGTAGGCTCTTATGATCAGTAAATATTGTGCACTTGGTGCCATACAGATAATGTCGCCAGATCTTTAGTGCGAACACTACGGCTCCCAACTCTAAGTCGTGAGTTGTGTAGTTCTTTTCATGCACCTTCAATTGTCGTGACGCATAAGCTATAACTTTCTCACGTTGCATCAGCACACAACCGAGTCCTTGCTTTGATGCGTCACAGTACACCACAAAATCCTCGCACCCATCTGGTAGTGATAAGATCGGTGCACTGCACAATTTCTGCTTCAACAGATTGAAAGCAGCGTCTTGCTTTTCTCCCCATTCGAATTTCTTGTCTTTGTGTGTGAGGGAAGTCAATGATTGCGCGATCTTTGAGAATCCCTCGATAAACCGCCTGTAGTACCCGGCCAATCCTAAGAACTGTCGCACCTCAGTTGGAGTCTTAGGCGCTGCCCAATTCTTGATTGCCTCGATTTTGGCTGGGTCTACGTGTATCCCTTTCTCGTTTACTACGTGTCCAAGGAACTGAACTTCGCGAATCCAGAAATCACATTTGGAGAATTTCGCGTATAGTTGTTCCTTCTTTAGTAGTTCTAAGACACGTCTCAAGTGATCGGCATGTTCTTCCTGAGTCTTCGAGTAGATCAAGATGTCATCTATGAATACGATTACGAACTTGTCGAGATACGGTTTACACACCCGATTCATGAGATCCATAAATACGGCCGGTGCGTTAGTCAACCCAAATGGCATGACCAGAAATTCGTAATGTCCGTACCGCGTCCTGAATGCGGTCTTTGGTATATCGTCCTCTTGTATCCTGAGTTGATGGTAACCCGATCTCAGATCGATTTTCGAATAGAAGCTTGACCCTTGCAACTGGTCAAACAGATCGTCTATTCGAGGTAGAGGGTATCGGTTCTTGATCGTTACCTTGTTCAATTCTCGGTAATCTATGCACATACGGAATGAACCGTCTTTCTTTTTCACAAACAAGACCGGAGCTCCCCATGGTGAGAAACTCGGTCTAATGAATCCCTTATCTAATAACTCTTGCAGTTGATTAGATAGTTCCTGCATTTCAGTAGGAGCCAGTCGATATGGTGCCTTGGCTATCGGTGCTGCTCCTGGCGTTAGATCTATCTGAAACTCCACTTGCCGTGCCGGTGGTAGTCCCGGTAGATCGTCAGGAAAGACTTCTGAATAATCGCGAACAACAGCAATGTCTTCAATCTTTCGTTCCTTCTTTGGTTGTTCGGAAATAAGAGCCAGGATAGCCGTGTATCCTTTCTTTAGATATTTGCTAGCCTTCATGCATGACATGATGTTTAGTGGTATCCCGCGTCGTTCTCCTTGGATTGAGATCTGCTCACCACTCGGTAACGTAACTCGTACGACCTTCTCGTTGCACACGATCTCAGCATGGTTTGCAGATAACCAATCCATTCCAATCACCACGTCGAAGCTTCCGAGAGTTACTGGCATCAGGTCGATCACCAACTGATGGTCTGCCAGTGTCAGAACGCATCCTTTGATGATGTGTTGTGTTTCGATGAGTTTTCCATCCGCTAACTCTACGGTATACTTATAATCTAGTGGTGTTGGTGTCATGTCAAGCAATTTGCTAAATTCACTAGAGATAAAACTCCTATCGGCACCGGTATCAAATAATATACTAGCGTAGACATTATTTAAAAGAAACGTACCGGTGACGACGTTCGGATCATCTTTGGCTTCACCGGATCCAATCACGAATGCCCGACCCCTAGCCGGGTTGCCTCCTGCGTTCTTGTTTTGCGGACAGTCTCGGCGCATATGTCCGGGCTTGCCGCAAGTGAAGCACCCCTTCAGTGTGTTATCCTTGTTGGGGTTAGGGTTGGGGTTTGATCGGCATTCCTTGGCCAGGTGTCCGTTCCTGCCACAGTTGCTGCACCGAACTCTTCGGCATGGGCCGTGATGGTGGTATGAGCAGTTGTTGCATTTGGGGTTGTTGCCCCGATATCCCCCTTTGTCCTGATTGTTTGGTTGTGTGGCAGTGAAGACTTTTGCAGGTGTGGGTCGGTGTTGAGTTGGCTGCTGGGGTGAAAAGGTTCGTTGTTGTTGTTGTTGTTGGGCTCCCACTTTCGCTTGGGTTCTTGGGGTTTCAGGTGTTCCCCCCTTTTTGGCAGTTTCCCCTGGGCTACCGCCTGGTCAGTTAGCTTGTGCGCCAAGCGAATCAGTGGTTGGACGGTGGTGTGATTGGCTGCTGTCACCGTGCTCTGTATTTGCTCGGGCAATCCACTAATGAATTGCTCTATCTTTTTGTACTCCGGCGTCACCATTGCCGGGCACAACTTGCACAGTTCGTGAAATCGAGTACAGTATTTCTCGATCTCGGATCCCACCATTTTGTGCGTCCAGAATTCTTCTTCCAGCTTCCGAATTTCGTCCCGAGGACAATACTCCTCGTGGAGCATTCTCGTAAAGTTCTCCCATGGGATGGAGTTTGCAGTATCCAGTCCGAGTGTCTGGACATGAGTATTCCACCAGGTGAGGGCCGGTCCCTCCAGTACTCCTGTGGCATATTTCACTCGGTTCCCGTCAGAGCATTCGGCCATAGAGAAAACCGATTCCACCTTCTCTATCCATCGGAGCAGTCCCACTGCCCCTTCCGTGCCCTGAAACTTGTGAGGATGACAGCTTAGGAATGCCTTAAATGAGCATCCCTTTGCCGCTCCTCCCTGGGGTCCTGTGCATCGGTAGTTCAATACAACGTGTTAGTATCTAGGCTGTCTATTCTATGCTAGTTACGTTAGGCAAAAGCTAATACCGTTGTTAGTGCCACTCGTCTCACTGGTGTGACGGTTGGCTTCGTACTCCGCGAGTACCTTGTTAAATTTCCGCTCGACCATCATGTCGATCCGTGCCTTTTCGGCCTTGCGTTTGAGTCGTAGAGCGTTGTTTCCTCTTGCAGACATGTTTCTATATAGAGGGGTTAGAATGTTAGTCATCATATGCTAAGTGTTAGCCCAAGTTAGAATAGTTGTCATGTCAGATGTCATGTCAGATATCATAGCAAGATTTCACTAACAGTGTTAACAATAATAAGGCAGATAATAGCAAATCATAATTTTCATTAATATCCAATTTGAAGTACAATGATTTGAAAGGAAAGTACAATGCAAATTTTCCGAGCACATCCCGCTCGTCTAGGCCAAAAGGAAATAAAATGAAACAAACAATACCAAAATAATAAAACCCACTAATCCGAATCCATGGAGACATGGGAGATGTTGCTAGCTGCGTCCTCATCATCATCCTCGTCCTCTTCCGGGTCCTCGTCCGGATCTTCGTCGGGACCCTCGAGGTCCTCGGCCTCGAACTGTGGCTCATCGTCCTCGGCTGGTGGCTCCTCGATAAATTGCGCCGCCCATGCGTTAAGCATGGCGTCGCTCGCCTGCACCATCGCCTGCGTCTCGACGATGTCCGTCCGGTTCTCGGTAATACGCCCGTCGTGCTCCTGCACAACATCAACTATCTGCCCATGCTGGGACATGAGCTGAGCCACTTGGAGACGTAGTGTCTCCACCGTCTCCTCTAGACGATCCTTCTCCTCCTCCAGCCGGTCACTTCGCCTTTCCAGGCGATCGTTCTTCTCGCGAAGAACACGCACCTCGTCGGATAGTTCGGCACTCCTCCGAAACTCCCGCCGGGTTACGGCCACATGAGCCGCGAAGGCTCTCTCCATCGGCATCCCAAGTGCCGGTAGTCGCGGACCCTCAGAGGTATCACCTCTGTATCGCGGGGTAGGCACCCGCTCAGCCACGATCCACTGTAGTAAGAGGCTAGGCAGCCATCCCCAGTAGCGCTCCCGCGCCAACATCTGGGTCCTCCTCTCCATCTCCGCGTCCACCTGTGCTACAATACTGTCGATCCTACGTCGACTGTCCTCGGTCAAGTCATCGATGGCTGGGCGTTTGCCCGGGTTCCTGCCAGCGTCCCTATTGTTGTCGGCCATCCTGTAAGTTCTCATGTTAGTACATAATAGTTCAATAAAAGAATTAACATCAGTGTGCAAATTCTAGTGTAGTGTCTATTGTAGAGCAGTGGCTATAGTCTAAGTTCACTAAATGCAAACCTAGTTCCCTATAACCAAGGCTCTGATACCAGTCTGTCACACCCCCAAATTCCCACTCGTGGTGTCAGTCCACGTGGGTGTGACGTGGCCAGGATCATAGCTCATGGTCATATAGAACGACTCTATATGAGTTACACATTCACACAGATTGTAAAACAATACTAGTTTCATTCAAATAGCAGCGGAAAGTGTTAAACATCAGAAATACATATATTTGCAGCGGAAAGTAATTGTTCAAGACACTACATAATAAATTGTTTTCAAATCAGAACAAATGCACACAACGCCTAAGATACGAGTCTATATGCAGGCCAGACTCCTTAAGGCTTCCTTGTGTGTATCCTAGCGTAAGCTCCATCAGTTACCTGAGAATACATGCGAAAAGTGTCAACTAAAAAGTTGGTGAGTTCACAGGTTTAGACAGACAGAAATTGTAGACAGATATATACTGGACATGTTTAGGTTTAGTTGTTGGATCTACGATCCGTGAGTGTGTCATGTCATCTTACCGAAACTAGACTGTTTCCATTTGCCTCCGCGAGTCATCGCTGAACTCGCAATTCACATCGATTATTACACTCGTTATGACCTCCAGTCAAAGTTGTTGCCGAGTGGGGCTAGTCAAACCCAGTAGTACTACGTAATAACGACTCGTTCGTAACAATTAACGGTAAGGATAAGTGAGGGCTTTATGCGATAATAGTTACACTCAAAAAGAAATGGTTTCACAACATGCCAGTCCTATATCTAAAACAGTTGCAGTATATTCTCACCCCAATAGTTTAGCAAATCAGTTAAGAGTAAAAGTGGGGCCGTAAACTCACCTGAGTTTAGATATGCGTTAGCTCAAAAGAGTACGTGTAGCTCGCCGGCTAGTAGTCACCTATATCACATAGGTACTATGAGTTCGTGTTCACATATGTGGGTCTCACCGGACCGCGTTAGTGTTCAACAACACTAAGTGGTTACGTAGGTCGAGTTGACCGTGTTTAACCGTGTCGATCGTGTTTGACCTAACGACCCGTTGGTGACGGTTTGGATCAAGTGTTCGTGTATCGTGCGGTTTTAGTGTCGTGTGAAGTGTACGGATACCAAATTCATTCCTATGAGGAAACTTACTATTTATGGTAAGTTCTTATTTTAGGAAAGTTTCCATATTTGGCAGGTTATGCATAAAATCATATTCCGATTATTCTAACATGCATATTTATCCTAAATGAGCATGTTATCACATAGCACATAGATACACATAGCCGGTTTAGCATAGTTTGCGCGTAAAAGTTTCCATTTATGGAAAGGTACTAAAATGAGCATGTTTAACCAAGATTAGTAACAAACCTTTTCTAAAGATCATTACCCTAGTCCTAAATTATCATAAAATCATATTCGTTTCAACAAACATATTGCTATTCATAGACTTTGTAAAATAAAGTTACTATTTATAGTAACTTTTGATAAAACACATCTTTCAACCATTTTAGGACTTAAAATCATTTATAAACATCATAACAGGGTTAGTTATGCATTCCAAACATACAACATCCCTCAAATTCATCATTCTCTAGCAACATTGTAACAAAAAGTTACTATTTATAGTAACGTTCACAAAAATCACACTTTTGACTATCCTAGACATTTCTATGCATCAAGTATCTATCACAATAGTTTCTAATCATCATTTTAAGCATAACATTTAGATCTAAACACATGCATGTGGTCATTTCATCAAAAATCACCAATATGTAACATAAAAGTTTCCATATTTAGTAATAATGTAACTAGGCATGCATTTGATCGAAATCAATACTTCTATACATTGAAATCCATCATCAATATCACTTATCATAACATTCTATTATCAAAAATCATGTATAAATGCTTAGATCGTTCATGCATGTAACCATATGTACCTATTTCATAATGAAATCGACAAATAACCATCTTTTGATATAAAAATCACCATAGATCATCTAAGTAACATCAAACCAGTAGCATCAACATCAAAAATAGATCTAACATCACAAAATTTTCGTGCTCAAGGTGGTGATGGTGATGCATGTGGGTATTTCCCCTGCATGTGTGATTCTAAGTGCTTAAACCCGAAATAGTGTTAGAGAACTACCTTAGGAGGTGCAAGATGGTCAAGATAAGGCTGGAACAGATGTGTATGGCTTCAAGACGTCCAGTAACAGCCTCCACAACGGCTTTGACTCGTGCAAGACGGTAATAGGCGTCTTCTAACTTGCTCCAAGCTTCCAAAGGGGCTTCAATCCTTCAACAAGGTCTTCCAATGGCACAATAGTGGTGTAACAGAGGGTAAATGGTCGAGTATGGTGATTTCAGTCGAGAGAGATGGAGTAGGGTCGACAGAATGATTTCATCTTGGATATATAAAGATTTCTGCGAACTAGACCTGTCGCGTACCGCGACACCGCCCAAAAAGAAGCTCCGCGACACGCGATGATTAAAATAATCGCCTGGTTCCCGAAACACATCGCGTACCGCGATGGTGGAAGATGATCGGTCGTCGCGTACCGCGACGTTTTTCGGAGAATTCAAATTTCCCCGCTCAAGCTTCGCGTACCGCGAAAGCCCAATTGATTGCCCATCGCGTACCGCGATGGGTTTCGGCTGAGTCCAATAGGCCCAATTCATTGTTTTGAACCGAATCTTTCGTATTTCTCGAATACGATCATCGTTTCTCGTTCTATTGGTCTTGTTCTAGCTAATTTAGGTTCACCGAACCTAAGTGCAGTGTTTTCGTGTTACCGCTTGATCCGTTCACCAACGTTCGTCATTCAAGACACGTGCGAGTGTTGTGCGATAATTCCTCGAATTATCGGCGTGTTCAGACTGTTGTGCCACGTGTCACACTAAATGCATTTATTCTAGTGCCACGTATGAAATAATTAATAAACATTATTATTAAAATAATAGAGTTGCTGACCTGGAAATTACGAGGTGTCACAGTAACTTAGGAAAGTCTCACTATACATTGTTTTGAATATATAAAAAAAAACCCCGTAGTTAAAAACTATAGATGAAATGCTGATTGTTTTTTTTAACATGATCCGACCCGATCCGACTCAACCAAACTTGAACACAAACGTCCATAAAAAATTTCCGCCCCCCATGAAAAAAATTTCTGGGTCCACCACTGGTTGGGATCACCTTCAAACCCACGGTCAGGAAGGAGGAAAAAGAAGAAGCCAAATTTTACAACTTCAGCCCTTGTTCTTTTAAGCTGTTGTCATTTCTGTTTTATAACTTCTCCCAGTCACATTTGGGTTTATAACATAAGCACTTTTAGTCCCTCCTACCATGTCTCAAAATTTATAAAACTTTTATTATATATTATAACTAAAGATTTATATTATACAACTTTATAAATCTTAATGTTATAATTTCATAATTAATTTACATCCTTTTTAATTACACAATCTTTTTATGCTTTAAAATATATAAAAATCTTTATATACCTTAATATCCTAGACTTTATAAATTTAGAATTTTATATAACACATAATTTTATAAAAATCCTTTTATAATGTCTTTATTGTCATTATTATTATTATTATTATTATTATTATTATTATTATTATTATTATTATTATTATTATTATTATTTATTATGTATATACCTATTATTTATGTATATATTTTATAACTTTAAAAATAGGTTATTTACAAAATAAAATGCCTTTTATTTTATAACCTATTATGATTTTTAAGTTTCAAAATTATTATTCTTTTATAAAAATGAAATTTTATAAAAGCTTAGATTGTGTTATTATTGGTAGCGTTACATCTAACTAAATATAAATCCATACTTTAAATGTTAAAGAATATCCCAAAATTTTATTTATTTCGAATTGATACGATTACAAAGCTTGAATCGAAAATGGTAGGGATTACAAGAGGTATATGGGACGAAATTGATTCTGTTCTACCAACACCAAGGTGCGAATGCAATGGCTGTAGTTGTAACCTGGGAAAAAGATTCACAGAACTCAAGGAAAAGGAGAGACTGTATGAGTTTCTAATGGGACTCAACGTAGAATTCTCGGTGATGAGGACCCAAATATTAGCCACGAAACCAACACCAAGCCTTGGAACTGCTTATCACCTAGTAGCCGAGGATGAGCAACAAAGAAACATAGCCGCTGGAAAAAAGATTGCTCCTACTCCTGATGCAGCGGCCTTCCAAGCATCACAACAAACCAGTTGTGACAAGAAGTCTTGGCAGAAAACCGAGAAGCTAGGGCCAACCAACAAAACAGGCCGTTGCACCTTCTGTGGGAAGGATGGACACACGCGTGACGGGTGTTTCAAGCTAGTTGGCTATCCAGACCGGTGGCCAACGAAGGGAAAGAAAGAGACGATCAAACCAAAGGCGGCACTGGCTGGAACGAACCCAAATAACATACCATGATTGAGTGACGAACAATACGAGATGGTCTTGAAGCTATTTGGCAAGGCTGGTGATCAACAATCCCTCAACCCACCAAAAGCAAACCTGGCAGGTAAACCAACTAAAGACAGTGACTGGATACTTGACTCGGGTGCTACTGAATGCATGACTTACATTCAGGAATCACTTGAGAACTTGCTCCTAAACAACCAAGAAGTACCATTGACCATTCCCAATGGTGAAGCCGTTCCGGTCAAAGGGAACGGTGAACTCGTGATAAAGGGAGGGACAAGAATTAAGGGTGTTCTTTTTATACCAAATTTTAAATGTAATCTCCTGTCAGTAAGTCAACTAACGAGGGATTTGCAATGTGCAATCACCTTCTTTCCGGATTTCTTTATCATGCAGGACTTGAAGACGAGGGACTTGATTGGAATGGGTAAGTGCATTGGTGGACTATACAGAATGGGGATCATGCAGGAAGAAAGAAAAGCCATGGCAGTGGTTCCTTCAGATCAATGGCACAAGAGGCTTGGTCACCCATCAAAGAATAAAATGTCTCATGTTTCGTTTTTTAAGAATGATGTATTTAAGAATGATGTATTTAATTCAAAAACAATTTTCTGTGATTCTTGTTTAAGAGCCAAAATGACTAGACTTCCATTTCAAATTAGTACAATAAAAACAAACAATTGTTTTGATTTGATTCACTGTGATATATGGGGTGGTTATAGAACCTTTTCACTCACACATGGGAGTTACTTCCTCACCATAGTCGACGGCTACAGTCGAGCCATGTGGGTCTACATAATTAGGCACAAAAGTGAAGCAAATGACCAGCTAATCAGTTTCTTTAACCACGTCCAGAACCAATTCAAAAGAAAGATAAAAAGAATCAGATGTGACAATGGGGGTGAATTCACATCCAACCGCATGAAAACCTTCTACAATGACCATGGAATCGAACTTGAGACGACATGCCCGCACACCAGCAGCAAAACGGGGTGGCGGAAAGAAAACATAGTGTCACACCCCCAAATTCCCACTCGTGGTGTCAGTCCACGTGGGTGTGACGTGGCCAGGATCACAGCTCATGGTCATATAGAATGACTCTATATGAGTTACACAATCACACAGATTTGTAAAATAATGCAAGTTGCAATAATATGCAGCGGAAATTGTTTGGTAATTAAAGCAGCGGAAATAAAATAATAATACAACGGAAATGATAAATTGTATCAGACACTACAGAGTTTAAATTATTTTAAAACAAATCCAATGCACACACAAGCCTAGGACACGAGTCTAAATGCGAGCCAGACTCCTTAGTGCTTCCTTGTGCGCGTCCTAGCGTGTGCTCCATTTAGTTACTTGAGAATACATGCAAAAAGTGTCAACTAAAAAGTTGGTGAGTTCACATGTTTAGACAGACAGAAATAGTAAACAGACATATACTGGGTATGTTAAGTTTAGTATTTGGATCTACGATCCGTGGAGTATGTCATGTCATCTTACCGAAACTCGACTGTTTCCGTTTGCCTCGGCGGGTCATCGCAGAACCCGACATCAACATCGATATTACACTCGTTATGACCTCCAGTCAACGTTGTTGCCGAGTGGGGCTAGTCAAACCCAGTAGTACTATGTACTAACGACTCGTTTGTCATACAATTGACGGTAAGGATAAGTGAGGACTTTATGCGATAAAAGTTACACTCGAAAATAGTTTTACAACATACCAGTCATATATCTAAACAGTTGCATAGTAATCTCACCCCGATAGTTTAGCAAAACAGTTAATGAGTAAAAGTGGGGCTGTAAACTCACCTGAGTTTGAGCAAAGCGTTCGTTCGTGAACGGAGTCGCTCGCCGGCTAGTAGTTACCTATATCACATAGGTGTTGTAAGTTTGAGCTTACATACACGTGGGTCTCACAAGACCGTGTTAGTGTTTAACAACTCCTAGTTGTCATGTGGGTTGTGTTGACCGTGTTTGACCGTGTTGACTGTGTTTGACCTAACAACCCGTTGGTGACTGTCACACCCCCAAATTCCCACTTGTGGTGTCAGTCCACGTGGGTGTGACGTGGCCAGGATCACAGCTCATGGTCATATAGAACGACTCTATATGTGTTACACAATCACACATGTTTGTAAAATAATCATGATTTTTATTAGTAAGCAGCGGAAAATGTTTTAGACATCATAAGTAAACAAAGTTTGTGGCGGAAAGTAAATTGTATCAACACTACATAAATCAAATTGTTTTAAAAATGAACACATCAACACAAAGCCTAGGAGTCTAATATGCATGAGACTCTCTTGTACTCCTCCTTTGTGTCCTAGCGTGTGCTCCATTAGTTACCTGAGAATACATGCGAAAAGTGTCAACTAAAAAGTTGGTGAGTTCACAGGTTTAGACAGACAGAAATAGTAAACAGACATATACTGGGTATGTTAAGTTTAGTTGTTGGATACTACGATCCGTGGAGTGTGTCATGTCATCTTACCGAAACTCGACTGTTCCGTTTGCCTCCGCGGGTCATCGCTGAACCCGACATCTACATCGATATTACACTCGTTATGACCTCCAGTCAACGTTGTTGTCGAGTGGGGCTAGTCAAACCCAGTAGTACTACGTAATAACGACTCGTTTGTCATACAACTGACGGTAAGGATAAGTGAGGACTTTATGCGATAAAAGTTACACTCAAAAATAGTTTCACAACATACCAGTCATATATCTAAAACAGTTGCATAGTAATCTCACCCCAATAGTTTAGCAAAACAGTTAAGGAGTAAAAGTGGGGCTGTAAACTCACCTGAGTTAAGTAGTGTGCGTTCTTCACAAGAACGGTATAGCTCGCCGGCTAGTGGTTACCTATATCACATAGGTACCATAACTTTGTGTTCACATATGAGGGTCTCACAGGACTGTGTTAGTGTTCAACAACTCCGAGTTGTTATGTGGGTCGAGTTGACCATGTTGACCGTGTTTGACCTAACGACCCGTTGGTGACGGTCTTGGATCAAGTGTGTGTAACGTGCGGTTTAGTGTCGAGTGATGTGTACGGATACCAAGGTCATTTTCGTGAGGAAACTTACTATTTATAGTAAGCTTATATTTCAGGAAAGTTTCCTCATTAAGCAAGTCATGTAAGAAATCATATTCCGATTATTCTAACATGCATATTCATCCTAAGTGAGCATGTTATCACATAGCACCCAGTTACACTTAGCCGGTTTAGCATGTTTTGCATGTAAAAGTTTCTATATTTAGAAAGTTGCATAAATACACAAGTGTGACTAAGTCTAGATACAATTCTCATCCTAATATCATCATCTTAGTCCTAAATAGCCATTGAATCATATTCATTACAACAAACATGCTATTATTCATAGACTTTGTAAAATAAAGTTACTATTTATAGTAACTTTTGATAAAACACATCTTTCAACCATTTTAGGACATAAAATCATTTATTAACATCATAACAAGGTTAACTATGCATACCAAACATATAACATCCTTCAAATCCAACATTTCTAGCAACATTGTAACAAAAAGTTTCTATTTATAGTAATAACCATAAAATATGTTTTAGTCATTCTAATCATTCCTATTCATCCAATAATCACCATTTAACTTCTAAACATCATTTTTAAGCGTAACTTATAGATCTAAACTTTCAAATGTGATCATTTTATCAAAAACACATATATAGCAACATTAAAGTTACTATTTTTAGCATTATTCACCAAATGACCATATTTTGACATAATCAATCATTCAAACCTTGTAGAACATCATCCATATCATTTCTAATAACATTTCAATATCAAATATCATGCCAATAGTCTTAGATCATACATGCATGTTACTAGAAACACCCATTTGTGACCAAGTCATCAACCTATAGGTTAACTTCATCATGGATTGTCATAGAAACTCATTTAATCAATCTAGATCATCAAATAACACAAGATCATCAACAAACCCAGATCCAAACAAAGAAAAATCCGTGCATGTGAAGTGTTAGTGATTGCATGTGGGTATTTCCCATTGCATGTGAGTTTAGAAGTGATTTTAGGCTACATGGAGCATAGATCTACCTTTCTCGCTCCAACGATCTTGAAATGAAGCTTGAACAGTAGCTTCACAGCCTCAAGCACCTCTGCTAATGGCCTCTTGATGGTTGGTAATGAGGTTGGAGGTGATAACAAAGTCCAAACCTTCCTCTTCAAGCTTCTAGCCTTCAACAATGGCTTCCACAATGGTTTGTTTGGGTGATTATGGGGTTAGGAGGGTGATGGCAGAGGTTTTGGGAAGTATAAATCGAGGGTGTGGCGTCTGAGTTTAACCAAATAGGTGTAAAGTGGTTAAAGAAATGATTAGTCTTGGTTTAATCAAAGATCTTGCGTGTTGGGGTCGTCGCGTACCGCGACAGGGGTTTCCGAAAGGCTCCGCGTACCGCGATGGATTTCGGGATTCAAATTGCCCGCCCATCCATCGCGTATCACGATGCCCCTTCTCGTGGGCTGTCACGTACCGCGACGGGTCTCTGAGGAGCCCAATAAGCCCAATTTTGTTGTTTCGAACCGATTTTCACGTATATCTTGATTACGTTCATCGTTTCTCGACATATGAGCATTGCTCTACCCATCTTAGGTCTTCTAGGACCTAAGTGAAGTGAAAGGGTATTGTGGTTTGATCCGTTCACCAACGTTCGTCATTCAAGACACGTGCGAGTGTTGTGCGACAATTCCTTGAATTATCGGTGCGTTTGAACTGTTGTGCCACGTGTCACACTAAACATTCATAATTCTAGTGCCACGTATGAAATAATAATACACATATTATTAAAATAATATAAATGCTGACCTGGAATTTGCGAGGTGTCACAGTGACGGTTTTGGATCAAGTACTCGTGTAACGTGTGTTTTTGTGTTGTGTGATGTGTGCGGATACCAACGTCACTTTCGTGAGGAAACTTACTTTTTATAGTAAGTTCCTATTTCAGGAAAGTTTCCGTATTTGACAAGTCATGCAAGAAATCATACTCCGATTCTCCTAACATGTATCTTTATCCTAAGTGAGCATGTTATCTCATAGCACATAGTTACACATAGCCGGTTTAGCACGTTTTGAGCGTAAAAGTTACTAAAATTAGAAAGTTACTAAAATAAGCATATGTCACAAAGTTTAGATGCAAATCTCCTCATACTATCATCATCCTAGTTCCAAATAGGCATTTAATCATAATCGTTATGACTAGCATGCTCCTATTCGCCAACTTGTAAAATAAAGTTACTATTTATAGTAACTCTTGACAAATGCACACATATCATTCAATTAAGTCATAAAATCACCAATTTTCATCATAACTAATGTAACTAAGCATGTCAAACATACAACATTTAACAAATTCATCATTTCTAGCAACTTCATAACAAAAAGTTACTATATTTAGTAATATTCCTAAATATCATACCTTTGACAATTTTATCAACCCAAATGCATCAAAAATAATCACAATAGTCTTCTAAGAATTATTTTAAGCATAACTTATGGATCTAAACACATACATTAAATCATTTCATCAAGAATCATAACTTTATAATGTTAAAGTTTCCATTATTAGCAATAATCACCAAATGACCATTCCTCGACAAAATCAATCATTCTAACTATGTAGAACACCTCAAAAAACACTTATAACAACATTTCACTATCAAAAATCATGTAAATCATGCTAGATCATACATGCATGTTGTTTAAAGTACCCATTTCAAAGTAAAATCAACAAATAACCATTTAAATCATTCAAGATCATCATAGATCGATATTAAATCACCAAATCAGTAACAATAACATCATAAATCAGATTCACAAGATCATAAATTCATGAGTTGAGTGATGCTAGTGATGCATGTGGCCAAAATGGCTTGCATGTGTGATTTCTAGTGATTTTGTGACTAGATTGAATATGGAGACTACCTTACAAGGCTTTAGATCACGAGGTGAGGCTTGAGCAGGTCTGGAGAGGCTCTGAACGTGGCTGAGATCTCGTGGATGGACTTGCATAAGTCGTGGAACACACAAGATGGTCACCCCAAGCTTCCTTGTACCTCCAATCTTCAATGGAACCTCAATATTTGCTTCCTTGCAGGTGTAATAGGGGTTTATAGACGAAGAAGATGGTGTCTAGTCGCCTTGGCTCGAGAAATGGGTGAGGAGGTCGGCTGAAATGATTTGGTATTGGTTAAATAAAGATTTTGCGTGTAGGGGTCGTCGCGTACCGCGACATCTGGCCAAAAAGCACCGTCGCGTAGCGCGACGATTAAAATAATCATTCGGTTCCCGAAACACGTCGCGTATTGCGATGATGGAAGATGATCGGTCGTCGCGTACCGCGATGGATTTCGATGAAATTCAAATGTCCGCCTAGGCTTCGCGTGCCGCGAAGGCCTAATTGGGTGCCCATCGCGTACCGCGATGGGTCTCGGTTGAGCCCAATAAGCCCAATTTCATAGTTTAAGTCGATTTTCGCAAATTTCTCGACTACGGTCATCGTTTCTCGACATTTAGGCACTATTCTACTAACTTAGTTTCCCCGGAACCTAATGTACAGTGATAGTGTACTGTGGTTTGATCCGTTCACCAGCGTTCGTTATTCAAGACACGTGCGAGTGTTGTGCGATAATTACTCGAATTATCGGTGCGTTTGAACTGTTGTGCCACGTGTCACGCTGAACATTCATAATTCTAGTGTCACGTATGCAATAATAACACATATTATTATTTAAAATAAAGTAATGCTGACCTGGAAATTGAGAGGTGTCACACATAGACACCTTCTAGAGATAGCGCAAGCTTTGCAATTCGAAGCAAGTCTACCAGTAAGGTTTTGGGGGGAATGTGTGATGACAGCCACATACATCAACAATCGGCTGCCCTCCAAAGTAATAAACCAACAGACCCCTTATAGCATCGTGTTTGGAAGGGAACCGTTCTATGAACACATGCGAGTATTTGGATGTCTGGCATACTTCTGGAACACAGAAACAAAGGGAGATAAGTTTGCCCCTAGAAACCCGGAGTTTTTCTAGGTTACCCCTTTGGCACCAAGGGCTACAAGATCTATAACTTAGATAAGAAACGGATCATTGTGAGCAGGGACGTAAAGTTCCTGGAGACCACATTCCCATTCGCAGCACAGAAAATTGATAACACCGAGGGTGATGATGAGATAATGGAAAGATACCAACAAGGCTTGCAACATGCATGCCATGAATCAACAAAGACCCATGAAGCAGCCAACAATGAAAACACTCAAAATGATCAAGAGCCCAGCAACGAAAACGCACAGAATGCTCCTAATGCATTCCCTGAACAAGAAGACGACAACAACATGGATCCGGCCATTCCCATTGGCTGATGAACCAAGTGCCTTACCAGACATGCCAGCACCTACTAATGAGGTACAGGTCCCCGATAATCCTCAACTGAATCTTGATCATCCAAGTCGCACGTCTCAGCGACCAAAAGTGCAACCAGCCAAGTTCAAAGACTACAAGATGAACATCCCCCCTTCTGTCGACCATGCACACCCAGATCCAGATCATGCTCCCTCCACGGTACATCCTCTAGCCAACTATATCTCATATGATAAATTTACTAACGAACATAAAGCCTTTCTTGCGGCCATTACATCACATGATGAGCCGAAGACTTTTTTAAAGCATCGCAGGATGAGAAGTGGCGAGACGCCATGAAACAAGAAATCAAAGGCCTTGAAGAAAACGGGGCATGGTCCCTCGAACAGCTACCCGATGGGTTTACAAGATAAAGTACAAACCCAATGGGGAAGTTGAACGCTACAAGGCACGGCTAATGGCGAAGGGATTCACACAAATGGAGGGCATAGACTATCACGACAGTTTTGCGCCCGTAGCAAAGCTGGTCACAATGAGAACTCTGCTTGCCATAGCTGTAAAGAAGGATTGGTTCTTACACCAACTCGACGTAAACAATGCATTTCTGCATGGCAGCCTTGATGAGGAGGTTTACATGAAGCTACCACAGGGTTTTTCGAAAGAAGATGATACGCGTGTTTGCCGGCTCAAAAAGTCATTATATGGCCTCAAACAAGCGTCGAGAAACTGGTACCACGAATTTACAAATGCCCTGTTAAGATTAGGGTTTATCCAATCCAAGGTTGATTACTCGTTGTTCATTTACAAGACAAAGACAATTTTCGTGGCTGCCCTAATATATGTAGATGATGTAATTATTGTGGGAAACGACATGGGCGTAATACAGCACACAAAATCTCAGCTTCACGAAAGGTTCAGCATAAAGGACCTCGGAATCTTGAAATACTTTTTGGGAATAGTGGTGGCCAGAACGAAGGAAGGTTTAGTCCTCAGCCAACGAAAATACGCCCTTGACATATTGGAAGACAGTGGATTACAGGGGTGCAGACCAAGTGAGTTCCCTATGGAACAAAACCTCAAACTTGATAGTGGCACAGAAGAACATAAAGTAGACGCAAGCAAGTATAGAAGACTGATCGGAAGGTTGTTATACCTACAGGCCACACGCCCAGATATAACATATTCAGTAAACTTCCTCAGCCAATTTGTAGCCGATCCCCGACAAAGTCACATGGATGCAGCCGTTCGTGTAATAAGGTACTTGAAGAACACTCCTGGACAAGGTATCCTGCTGCCAAAGAAAGGGGGTTTGAAAATGGTTGCTTACTGTGATGTGGACTGGCTTGGGTGTCCAATCTCAAGAAGGTCACGCACTGGATAGTTACTGCTTCTAGGCGGAGCTCCTATTTCATGGAAGTCCAAGAAGCAGTCAGTCGTTTCTCGATCTTCCGCTGAAGCAGAATACCGAGCAATGGCAGCCATGGTTAGTGAAGTGATATGGCTACGAGCATTACTTACTGAACTCAATGAAACCCCTATTGAAGGAACGACCATGTTTTGTGATAATTTAGCAGCCAAACATATCGCAAGCAATCCAGTCTTCCATGAGAGGACAAAACATGTGGAAATGGATTGCCATTTCGTTCGAGAACGAGTCGAGTCAAGGGAAATCCAGCCAGCCTACATCGAGACCAAACACCAACTTGCCGATCTACTCACCAAGCCACTGGGAGCTCAACATCTCCGAAGTTTACTTGTCAAGTTGGGCATGCAAAACTTACATGCTCCAACTTGAGGGGGAATATTGAATTTTATTTCATTTATCTTGTTTATGTTTGTTATTTATTCTCTATTTTTAATAGGATAGTTAGTTATGATCTTATCCAGTATTCTTGTATTTAAGTTGGTAATTGATTGAATGAAAATCTAGAGAAAAAGAGGATTGAAGCTCTTTGATTACCAAATTCTACAGAAATTGAATCGGAGAGTCGAATACAAGGAGAAATCAAGAATCGTAGGTTTAAGATTTTGAACCCCATTTTTTTCAATCGTTCAGATGGATGCCGTCACTCACATAACCGTGTTTTATCTTGACCCGTCAGGTTATTTTCCAACTTTTAAGTCTATCTATTCTAACCCCTTAGTAATATTAAATAACTCATAATTACCCATATCTTTAGATATTTTGTCCATATAAGCCCAACTATATACATATTGACTAAGATTGACATTTATAAATTTATGTAGCTAACAAATTACTAATCATGTGTTTAACATTTATAGATTGCTGGCTAACGGATGAAATAGAAGTTGTGAAATCACATATTTCGCATATAATGGCACAAATGTGAACATAATGAAACTTTCAAACAGAGCAAATACAGATCAATTTTGGTAAAAATCATTCCAACTTAAGTGCTTTAAAGATTTAATTTTGGTATCACAAAATAATGATGAAGAAAAGTACTACGTTTTCTTTTGTTTTTTTTTTTTTTTAATTGAGAGTTAGTAAACCCATATGTACTAAATTTATCCCAAAAGAGATTTTTTTTTGAATGGCAACGATACTACATATCATGTATGTTGTCTTAATAGGACCCACCGGGCAGAGGTAAGACGCGGCCACACCAGATGTACGAAAACCCCCTATAATGGGTAAACTCTCGCCCCCCATTGCTCCAGAACTCGATATTAAGCTCAAGATTTCTTCCCTCACCTGGATATCCTTTAAATTGCCCATGATAGGGTTTGAACCCATGATCTTTCGGTCACAAGGTGAAACCCAACCAGTAGGGTGAATTCCTACATACCACTTATGACAAGAGATATTATTTCTTTCAAGAGGGAGGTTCATCAAGCTTGTGAAATGAAGAAGTGCAACATATTTTTTTTATTTTATTTACGTGATACTTCTATGCCCTGATAAATATAATACCTAACAAAAGAAGGCATATATGGTAAGCTAGCTTGGGTTCCTTCTAATAATTCACCACGTATATTCATAAATCATATTTTTCTATTTATTCTTTAAAGTGAATATCACCAAATCAATCATACAACAATATTTTTATTACATATATGAAAATTTAACAATCTTATTATTATATATTAAAATTTGGCTTTATTGTCACAACTATATATTTATTTTAGTATATCATTCACATCAGACGTCTTGTATAGACTCACCCCCCAAAAAAAAAAATTTCCCATGTAGATATTCATGAGAAATGTATCGAAAACATGCATTAGAGACAAATTTCCTACAAAAAATGTTTCAACAATTATTGGCCTTGTATATGTTTAGTGATGAAAGCAGAATTTTTATAAGTCGAGCAAAAAATGAGTCATGTTAAAAAACTGACCAAATTAACTGAAATCAAAATATAAACTTATTAAGAGAATTTAGAAAAACAATTGCTTGAATAATTAATTTTCAGTTTTATCACATGTTGATATTCGCACAAACATTTTTGATAGTAGCACAACTATCATCAAACAATTAATTCACTTTAAATATTACAAGTTTAAAACATATTTCATATATTGTAGTGTTTTTTATTATAAATACGCATATGTATGTGAAAATATCAGGTACAAACTCATTAAATCATTCAAAAATATATGCAAGTACACCAAATTAAATTTTTGGCCTTTGTAATAAGATTTATATTTTTTGTAATCAAATTTGTGTTTCTTTTGTTTTAAGTAAAATTATTAAAAAACATTATGTATTAAGATTTCATTATAGTCTCCTACCCTCCCCCACCCCCACCCCAAAAAAAAACTTCCAATGAATTGAATCCATTATTATATACACATCGTATAGGCTCATACGAAAGTATACAAGAACAATAATTAACACTGACAATTCTCTCTCTTACTATATAGAAACACACACACGGTTTTTGAATATCAAAACTATGTTACTCCTACTTCTAAATTACTTAAAAATATTCTCATATTGCCTGAATTTGATGCCAAAGTCTACTTTTTAATAGACAATGTCTCTATCAAATGGATTATTCTTACACACACATGCATGTATGTATGTATGTATTGTAAAAGACTTATATTAGTAAGAAGTGCGAGAAGAATTCTGAACCATTAGATTTATAATTTAATTGTTGATATTAAAGTTGTATTAAAAAGTTATTGTACGGGTATTTTTGTCATACACACTTTTATTGACTTTTTATTATGTTTCCCTTATTTTTTTAAACGATTGTAACTTTTATATGTGATATTATTTTTTTTTTAAAATACACCAAAAACAACAACTTTTTTATCTTTAAAACGAGTATAGTATTGTTATATAAAAAATAAAAAAAATATGTTTTCCTTCACCATGTATATTTGTAATGCGTTATTGTGTCTTTTTGTCCATTATTGTATCTTTTTATTTGTCATTGTTTTTCTTTTTGTTCGTCATTGTGTCTTACTATTTTTTCTAAAATACTAAGCTTTAAAAATAATGATGGTAAAACAAAACAATCACGTACTTTTTATATGTAAATTATAATGATAAAACAATAACAAATGTATCTAATACATAAAAAACAATGATAAGATAAAATAAAAGAGTCAAAAACATAAAACACAATGATGAATATATATGAAACAATAACCTGAAATATATGCTATTAAAATAAGAAGTTTTGAATAATAAAATGTCGAAATAATACAATTGTGTACTTTTAATATGGAAAACATAAAAAATAAATCACAAATTTATTAAATATATAAAAAACAATAACAAAATGAAATATGAAATTGTTAAAACGTATAACATAATGATAAATACATAACACAATGACCTGAACGGCTGAACGTAAAGGGGGTGGTGTATGTATAGTAGGACCCTTTATATATATATCTTACATTTGAATATCTATTAACCTACTAGGTTATTATTTAATTTATGTATTACATGGATTAAAATCATTTATCTACCTAATAGATACTTTAAGTAATACAACAATAATTAAAAAGTTAATGAATTGAGATCTTTAAATTAACTAACATTAAAATCTTATGTTACTTTTCTATTAAAAACTAGTTGTTGTAAATCAAGAAGGTAAGTAAGTATTTCTTTTATCCATAAGTTTTTTTATAATGGCTAGCAAATACTTTTAAGCTTGGCCATTTGAGTAAACCCATTTTGCCTCGCCACCCACATTCGTGAACATGGATAACATTTAGTGGCGCGACTCGCCTACTATTACATAGTAAACCTATCACCCAAAGGCACAACAGATAGAATACATTGCACTAAAAAAAACTTGAACCGATGACCTTCATATTAGAAAGCTATATGATACTTACTCACAAACCAATTGATATAGGACTCATCGGTAATAATTATTAAATTTAAATAACCTAATTTAAAAATATTATTAAACATACTAAAAATATAATATTTTATATCATTTTTATATTTTTCAGTTTTTAAAGAAATTATCTTTTGAACATTTCATTTTAAAATACTTTATTTGTCTATAGAAATCATATATTTTTTTTAAGAAAACCTATCTTTTTATAAACGTTTTGCTTTCTAAAAGTATTGATTAAATCATTTCTTATTTTTAATTTTCTTTATTTTTAGAAAAATTTGATACTTTTTTTTGAATTGCGTTTTTTTATAAAAGTTTTTAATTTTTAATTTATAAAAGTTTTGAATTGCGTTTTTTATAAAAGTTTATTATAATGATTTAATAGAAGAGAAAATATAATTATTTAATATGAGAGAAAGTAGAATTATAATAAAGTGATAAGTGACAATATGATTTTTTTTTTTAAAATGGCAAATGACACAAAAGTATAAGAATGTGACAAATGAAAAAAAATGTGTATGTATTATAATAGAAGATAGATTTCAACATAAAAGTTATATTAAAAGACTGCTTTAAATATATCTGTCTAATGCAACTTTTTCAAGGAACGATCTAATGCAACCTTTACTTTGTTTGATAAAATGTTGTTTTAAGGTATAATACAACTTTTTTAAGACTAAATGCAGCATTTTTACTAGTCTCGTGTTGCCTCTCGTTTTATTATAGGCTTTGTAGTGTGTGGCTATCTACAAAAACATTCCTAAAATGAAATACTAGCTACTAGAGATTGATCGTGTACTAGTGTTATATTCTTTTAGACTTACATCGGCACACCTCGTAAGCAAAACCACATGCATATGTTATATTTATGACATGGATGTTGCCATGTTGAGCCGTTGAGGTAGACTTTTAGCAGGACCGGCCCAAGGGAGGGGTGAAATGGGCAACAGCCCAGAATTCGATCTTTTAGGGGGTCTAAAATTTTAATTTTTTTATATATATCATATATAAAAAAATTATATAAAAAAATATAAAGAATCAATGTGTATTAGAATCAATGTGTACTACATATTTTTTATTTTTGAGGTTGGTTCTGAGTTTAAGAGAGGGGGGAGAGGATAGAAATGCAATATACTCTGTGTCATCATCTAACAGTTTCATAGCATAACATGCATTTGTAAATGCAAGACATTTAAGGACATTCACTGTTAGAATATCATCAAATGATTTTGGTCCTTTCACTTTGTTCAGCAGGATTCTTAAAAAGTAAGCTTCACCAAGTGAAGGAGGAACTGAATAACATAAATCTCAAACATAGCATTTGGTCATAATCTGCGTATGCAAGAGGTCGTACGCAGCAACCCAATTAAAAATGTTATTCATGTTTATAATTTACATTTTCCATAATTACTGTTCTTTTGAGTTGTTTTTTGTTTTCAAAGTTTATCCGGATATGTTTTGCTGTTGGTATCATTGTATCATCATATGCTATCATCTGCAAAGAGTGAATGTTTAGTGGTAGCCCTGATGGTGTGGTGCTATAAACAAAAAAATCTGTTGATTTGATCAGCTGGAATTTTGCTCTGATGGCCCTGTTTTCTGCTTTTGAAACCGGTTGAGATTTAATCAGTTTACCATATCCATAGTTGCCACTAACAGACCTATATACTTGAGATCGTTGCAATGCTGAAGAATTAGAATTCATACTCATATAAATAAGATACAAATGTCATGATCTAGCAACTACGAATAATTTGTATGTTATAAACTTAATCTTGTAGATCATAAGTTGATCAGGCTTTAATCACATCAAATACTTAAAATGTGAGGTCAATTTCACTCGTTTATAAAAAACTGACCCGTTTCAAAAATGGCTCTTCAGTATAATTACTTAATATTTAGTCAGATATGTTTATTTTCGAAATCAATGTTTTTGTTTTATGTAGAGTTGGTTAGAACAAATGTAAATTACTTTTGGTTTTGCCACTAATTCACAAAATAGTAGACTGCTATATAATGAAACTTTCTTAATTTCAGTTTCATCATCTTTAGTTAAAAAAAATTCAGATAATCAATAAGCTTCTTGAGTCAATTTACTTAATGGCGCTACGGAGATGATTTTCCAAATGAACAAATAAAAAATAAAAATTCTTAGACGCCACCGACCCGATTGCTTGCTTTATTCAACAGTGTCTTTTCTTTTCTTCTCACAATCCAGAGTTTGGTGTATGCAATTCAACCATCCCAAGTTGGGTCTTTAGGTAATACCCTAGTCTAGTCCCAAAAATCTTTAACATATAAGATTTAACCGTTAACTTGTAATATTTGTAGAAACCAAGATCCATATACTTACAACTCCAAGAAATAAAGCAAATGTATCAAAACTCCAATAAAGGAAAAATTATGTAACATGTTAAAGCAGTAATGACCCATCATGTATGAATTTCTATATGGGTTTTCTGGATATTGTAAAAAAAAAGATATTATTCGTCTGATTCATGTGGACAAAACAAACATTAAGAAAGAGCTTGAAGACAAGATATTATACACACAATAACCAAAAAATAAATAAAAAACAATCAAAACCTATAACCTATCAGAATAACAAATGCTCAAATTTGAATTACAAAACAAATTTATTGAAATTGGAAATTTAAAATTGAACGAAGAAAAGGGGTACCAGAAATCAAACCTTGATAGGGTACAAAAGAATCATCAACCTATCTTGTGAGTAAACACACATACACAAAGTAAACAACACCTAAAAACGAAAAAATGTTAGTAGAGAGTAACACTTAACACGAGAAGGGCTTTTGCTCTGATAGATCTCAGATTTGTAGGCTCTTTGTGCTTGATCACATCAAGCACAAAGTCACTCTTAGAAACTTAGAATCATAAAAATCGTATATTGCATATACAAATGGATCAAAAACATCACATAATCCAACTTGATCAAATTCTCAAATGACCAATTATACCTATCAAACAATCTAGAGCTACAAAACCATAACTGATCAACCAATCACAAAATCACATATTTATAAATTTAGAATCATCAAATACTTAAATTACATAAATTAGATAGATCAATAAACTTCATGTAATAAACCGGAACCATATGCCCAAATGTACACATCAAGCATCGAACAATCAATATAAGGCTATAAAACCATAACTAATCTAATCAAGGAACAATTTATAGACTTGGAAGCCTAGAATCATCTAATTCAAAATTTTCAAGAAACAAATGGATCAAGAAACCTCATATAACACAAGCGTCCAAACAAGATGCTTAAATTATAGATCAAACAATCAATCCAAGGCTATAAAACCATAAGATCAAATCAAGCCCAGAATTACATACATATAAAATTAGATCAAACCAACCCATAATAGAGCATAATAACTAAAATTGTTTCTCCTAGTCTCCAACAAAGTATCTACTTATATCATCAAGACTTGTGGAAGAAAAAAGAAAATGAGAATACAAAATTGAAGTATTGAAGTTAAGAACCATTGTAATAATCTTTTAGCATATCAATCTGGTCAATCAAAGTAATGTTTTCTAGATCCATTATCTTGTATTGGTTTAGACATTGAGAAATAACAAAAATGTGCATCAGAATTAGAGAAGCATGAAAAACATATTAATAACAAAATACAGGTAGAAGAAACAACGAATAAATGAAGTTAAGAACCAATGTAGTTCAAATTTATCAAATGTTGGTCCAATATTTGATACAAATGAATGAACGTTGAACACATCAACATAGTAATGATGGGCACATCAACATAGCAAGGCATAAACTGTAATTTGATAACATTAATACACAACATACTAATCAATGTTCATCTTGATCAACGATTGAATAAACTTCAGATGTGCAATGCATAAACATAGTAATTAGATACAAACGATGAGCACATAAACATAGTAATCATAAACCGAACGATCGAAGAGGAACCCTAAAAACGAAAAACCGATCGTTCGAAGCAAAACACGAAGAAATCAGAAAAGATAAAACAAATAAAAAGTATAAATATAACTTTGAGCAAAGATTTTGATCGGAATGTAGTTCTGAAGTAAACCCAAATATCTCAAATCAATTTATGGAGATTCAATTCTGCTCTTAAATTATGGTTGATTCTTGGACATGGAGCATTTTCAAACGATTGAAATCAAAACAATTACGGTAAAAGGTATGGATTTATTGAGAAAATCAATAAGAATGTGTTTCCCATTAAGAGACGATATTATGGTACCTGTAATGAGAGGATTCACCTTGGTGTAGACGACGGCCGAAGAACAATTGAATTCGAAAATCAGGGTTTCTGAAAAAAGGGGGATCCGCGTGTTTTGATTTGGATCGGGTATTAGATCCGCGTGAAATCCTTATACGGATACTATTTAAGTGGTAATTTGGTAGCTCTTGTGTGGTTATGACACGTGTATTTTTATCCATGTGGCAGATTTAATAGATTGACATGTGGCAGTTTAGTGAGGTGGATATGCTAGTTAAATGATATGTGGCGTTAAATTTACTCTTTTATTAGGAGAAGAAGATAATATTAAATATCAAATATATTTTTTTATATATATTTAAATTAAAAATATATTTTAATATATTAAAATAAAGTTAATATTAAAAAACACTTTTTACAAAAACCAATTTATTATAAAATATAAAATTTGTAAAACAATTTTTTAAAATAAAATGTTTAAACAAACAAAACTTTGAAGAAATTAGAATTTAAATAAATAATAATATTATTTTATTAATTAAATTATATGAAATTTTAATCATATTTTATATTAAAAAATCGTTTTATATTATCAAAATTTTCATTAGTGACTATTTACTATATTTTTTTTAATTCAACCCGTGTAATACACGGGATACTAACCTAATGATCATTAACTAGCATGTCCCACTCACACACATGCTACATGTCACCACGATAATAAAAGTTGAAAATTTTCAATAATTTCCAGTCTAAAAAAACCATTTACAATAAATATAATTAATTTCATTTAATAAATATAATTAAGTCAAACTTTAAATTTGGTAATTGAATTAAGTAAAAGTTTTTTAAATGTTAATTTGTCACACCCCCAAATTCCCACTTGTGGCCAATGTCCACGTGGATGTGACGTGTCCAGAATCACAGCTCAAGGTCATATAGAACACCTCTATATGCGTTTACAAATCCAATGTTTGACACATACACAAAATAAAGTAGTTTGCAGCGGAATAAAAGTTATCATAATATATATTGCAGCGGAAATCAGATGTTTGACATAATGCAGCGGAATAGTTTAACACGTCATTGTTTAACAGGATAAGATAAATTGTTTTCAAAATAACAAGACAGAATGCATGTAAGTTCCTAATTGCTCGTCCCTTAATGTGTGCATTCCTGTCCTCCTGCTAGCCATGCTAGTTACCTGAGAATACAAGTTTAAAAAGTGTCAACACAATGGTTGGTGAGTTCACAGGTTTTGATATACATATAGTAATAAAAGTGTGTCATGCTGTTTATCAATGTTAGTACCGAGCCCTAGGCCCAAAGTGTCAGTGCGTCACTACCGAACTAGACTTGTTTGTCCTTGCCTCCGCTATGCCTCGTATGCATAGCAAGTTAGGTCAGAATTTGCACGGGTTATGACATCCAGTCAACATAGTGCCCCGTGGGGTTAGTCATTCCCTAATGGATCCATCCAAATCTACCACGTTGTTTGTACATTAACGGTAAGACTTTGTGAGGACTTGTTACGAGTTCAACACTTAATGTTTGTCCAATAAACCAGCATACACAAAAATGTTTGTAATAGTAATAATGTTTGACTCGATGCAACTAGTATTCTCCCCCTATTTAAAAGCATTTGAAAAGAGTAAAGAGGGGCCGTAAACTCACCTTAGTGATATGATCGTACGTAAGCGTAAGCTCCCGAGTTGTCGTGTAGCACGTCGGTCACCGGCAACATATAGCGTATACCGTACGTGAGTTTGTGTAAGTGACCGTGCTAGTGTTAGTGCTCGTGTTTGTGTCCAACAACCCTTGGTTGTTCATGTTTGTCCGTGTCGGTCCACAATGACCGTGTTTGCTCGTGTTGGTCCATATTGACCGTGTTTGACCATGTTTGGCCGAAGTTGACCGTGTTTGACCAAGGTTGACCGTGTTTGACCAAGGTTGACCGTGTCAAGTCAACGACCCGTTGGTGAACCGTGTGACGGTTTGTGAATCGTGTAGCAATCGTGTAAGTGTTTGTCGTGTGCACAACGCGTAGGTCGCGTTTATGGACAACTTACTATTTATAGTAAGTTTCCATTTTTAGAAAGTTCACAGAGCATAACGGTTTTAGAGTTCTAGCATGTTCAATAGTCCTACGGGGTCATGTTAACACATAGCACATTATCATACAAGTTCATATACGCCGTTTATAATACGTTAGTGCACAAAAGTTTCCTAAAATGGAAAGTTTCCATTTTTAGCATACGTGACATCGGAAACCATCTAACTTAGCATCTAATACGCATATTATAACACAATAAATCATTTAGCATGCTCAAATAATACAACATGTTGACAAATCGGTTTTTCTAAAAATAAAGTTACTATAAATAGTAACTTTGTGGTTTTTGCATAAAAATGACCATTTAACATTTCTAACTCATTGTTCATGTCACAAATCATCCTAATATATCTTCTAGCAACATTTAATCATGTCGACATAACCAATTTTATCATCTATCAACATTTCAACTAGCAAAGTTTCTAAAAATAGAAATAACTCTAAATATGATCATAGGTATCATCAAGACCACTCTCTAATGCATCAAATCATCATGATATCATTCTAGCAACAATTCTATATACATGCATGTTCATCATAAACATCAAATCATCACTTTGTAACTAAAAAGTTACTAAAAATAGCAAGTTTGTCTCTAAATCACATTTTGACCATTATAATCACAATCTAATCTTGCAAGGACACTTATACATTATCATGAATCATTTCAATATCAACAAAACTATCTAAAATGCCTTAGATCATACATGCATGTCCATATCTCATCACAAAACATCACTTTGAACAACAAGACCCATACTCAACACCATGGATCATCATAGATCATCATTTAAACACCTTAGATCATCATAAAACACATCGAAATCAACAAACCCAGATCAGAATCTCGTGCATGTGCATTCAAAGTGCTTGCATGTGTGATTCAAGTCTTGCATGTGTGTGTAGAAGTGAGAATAATGCATTTTAAACTACAAGGGGCATTGAACTACCTTTCTAAGCTCTGTAGATTGCTGAGATGATGCTCTAGCAGCTCTAAAATCTTCTGGTTTGTTGGACTCGACAGAAATCAAGATGGTGGTGGTGGTGGATGCTCCTTAGAGGTCTTCTTCCAATGATCTCAAGCTTCCAAGGGGTGTAAAAATGGCTTCCAATAGAGGAGAGAGGTTGTAACAGAGGGTTGGGGATGAAGATGGTCGAGAGGTTGAGTTTGAAGTCGGGTATAATGAGTGAAAAGAGTAGTGTAGGCAAAATGATGACATTGGGAGCTTAAAAAGCTGTTTGGCGACTGGGGCGGCCCAGGCGTATCGCCTGACGTGGGCGAACCTCGCCTGTCGTTACGCGCGGATGAGCAAGCATGCGAGGCGCCTTCTGTGGCCCGCGCGCATCGCCTGTCGAGGGCACTCCGGGTCAGGCGTACCGCCTGGCCTGTATTTCAAGCCCAATAAGCTTGTTTTGTTGTTCTGGCCCATTCTTGCCCGTTTCTCGACTGTAAAACATCATTCGGGCGTCGTTTGGACTTTATTGGTCAATTATTAGCCATAATTGACTTGTGGCAGTGTTTCGTGCTTAAGTGTTGTGATGTTCACCAACGTTCGTGTGTTTTGACACGTGTGTGCTGTTTGCCGATAATTCCACGAATTATCTAGTCATGGGTCAGTGTTCGTACTGTCGTGCCACGTGTCACACTAAATTAATCTAACTCTAGTGCCACGTGTACATAATGTATTTAAATAAACATTTAAATAAAATCAAAGCTGACCTGGAAATTACGGGGTGTCACATAATTAAAATATAATCATGCAAAACTTTCCATTTTTGATCAATAATTTCAAAATTCAAAATTTTCAAATTTTATATTCAAAAATTCAATTAATTTTAATTGATGAATAACAATTTAACTAAATTTAATTATCAAAATACATAATCTAAAAATTTTAAATTCTAATTAAAAAAGAAAATATAATTATAATAATTATTATTTATGGATGATTACTAATTTTTAATAATTTAATGTTGTTAGATAAATAGATGGTAAAACTAAAATATGTCAAATAATAATAAATGGTTCGTTTTTTTTAAAAAAAAGTTATAGGTCTTAATTTTTTATACGTTTTTATTAGGTAAAAAATATAGTTTGTTGATTATGTGGTTAGTATATTTATTAAACCTATAATCAGTCACACTTTTTATTAATTATGATTATTTAAATAGTTGTTTTTAATATTTAGTTCATACTTTCGTATTTAACATACTTTATGATCATTAACATTTTTGTTAATTATATTCTTTTAATTAAAAATTTCAAACATTATTTTTTAAACTGATATAGATACAATGTATGATAATTGTCTGTAAAGACATAATTGTTTTATCTTCACATGTTTTTAATTTATGTTATCTTTTAATGTTACAATTTTTTTCGCCAATACAAATATTTACTAAAAATTAATTTATCTTTGATTGTGTATTTTTTAATTCATTATTTTAATTAACAAGCCACCTTGACTCACATATGTAATGAAAACAATAAGAGTGACTATATTAAACGAACTATTTTAACGGTTCGAATTATCAAAAAATGGCGTCACATAGTCTTTTTGTGTATGTTTAATGATTGAATTTATAATGTTTTATATCGATTGTAATTATATTGTTTTATTAAATTATTTTTTCGATTTGTATCTTACCTTTAAGTCAACTCGTGTGTCATACGGGTTACTAATATAGCATCAATATATACACAAACCGGACTCACCAAAAACTATACCCTTTGGTTGATGTTATATGAATTTGCTCATTAATTTTAATGATTAAAAAGTTAAATGTGAGAATTTATAAAATATATAATAAAGAAGCCATGTTTCACATGCACAAATATACAAAATTTTTAACTTAATCATTAGAGATTTAGAGATGTTACGTTTTAACATTTTTTTAGTAAAAAGAGAGCAAACGAACAAAACACGTGATCATGTGACATTCAATTTCCATCAATTATCTAATAATGTTAAAAAAACAAAAGGTGAGAAATAATGGCCATCAATCATTTTCTTGTTATTGAGTGTAAGGACACCATACTATAAATGACAAGATTTTATGAATCTTTATAGATATAGTTATCTTCTTACTTTAACTAGTAGGTTTTCTCGCGGATTGCAGCGGAAATTCCGTCTTGATTTTGAATATCATAGCACAAACACAATCTTGTATATCTAAATTCAGATATACCATGGTTGTCGCTCATATGTAAACCATAAATCATAGCCGTCATAAACGTGTCTGTCATGTTTTAAAAATATATAGTGATTAGTCGTAAAATAGCTATCAATAAACACAAATAAATAATTTAATAATAGTAAAAAAGGAATTAAAACTTTTCTCATACATAAAAATATTGTAAGTCATATCGTTCTACCTATATGAGTATTTGATCATGATAGCGGTGATAACATTACGAGCTTTAAAAGAATATTAAAATACATGTATCTCCAGTCGTATTTTTTGAGTGAAACTAAATGTCGATCGTACCCGTGGTTCAAAAAGAAAATTATTACAGAAATTTGATATTTGGAGCGGTTTTATAATTAAAAAAAAATCTTTTATAATAAAAATTTGGAGCCTAAAAAATTATTTTTTTAGCGACTCCAAATAAGTGGTTATTTCCTATTTCTCATCTTTTGGGCCGGTTTTATAATAAAAAAACCTTGAAAATTCCTATTTTGAAGCGGTTCTCTTTCCTATCTAAAGCGGTTTTAAAATAAAAAAAAAACATAAATAACTAATTATTATTGTTCATTTACAGCGATTACATTTCGCAAATCTAAATATTTTAAATGAATTACAATCAGAAGGATATAAATGATACAAATACTTGAGTTGTAATTTTTTATAAAAAAACATAGTTAAATCATTAAAAAAAAGAAACAAACTATATATATGCTTGATAATATGATCAACCAAATGACACAAGATGGAATTTACCGTATAGTTTAAAGGATATAACATGTAATTTAACCTGATTTAAATAAAAGAGTTTCCATTAAAAAAATTACAAAGTTAGTTTAATATTTGATCAGTAATTAATTAAGATAGAGGAAACTTAAAAGAATTATAATTGTAATTGGTTCCGAGAGCATGTGGTATAAATGTGGAACAACGCTTTCCTTTTTCATGAGGGCCTATGAGCAGCCACGTGGGAGCTAGGTTACGCTCATTAAAGGGCCTAAGGCTACATGTTATGAGGATGCCTAAGGCGTGAATACCTTTGGTCACGCGTCTAATGCATCCTCTCTCTACTATAACCCGGGCGCAGTGACGGAGCTTGGGCGGAGTAAGAGGGGTGCGGAAATTTTTGAAACCCGGAATACATGTTAATTTTTTGAAGTAAGAGGGGTGAAACCACTATTTTTAACTAAAAATAACATTTCGGCCGAAAAATTAACTCTACGAACGGAAAAAGAGGGGGTGGTGCCCCCCCGCCCCCCAGCCCCTATAAAGCTTCGTCACTGACAGGGCGTAAGCATGCCTGGCGTGATCATGGCCAAAGGTGAAGATGTGGTGAAGAGGTGATGGTTTTAGTTGTATGAGAAGATGGTGATGATTACACATACGTTTGTGAAGAGAGTGATGGTTTTAGTTATTTATGTGACACCCATGTAACACCCTAAATGGAGTGATAAGGGTGTCGTAGCTACACATAACCTAATTGAAAATGCTAACTTTTTTTTGATAATATTTCACTCTTGGTCTTTAAGTTTCACAAATTACCAATATGATCTCAAACTTTAAACATTAACAGTCCTTAAATCACCAAATTAACTTCGTATGTTTGACCAAATTACTCTCACATAATTATGGACTATATGTGTTATAAATATGTAAAGTTTAGGACCATATATATATATGTAATTTATGAAACCTAATGAACAATAGTGAAACCTTGGTAATTTACCTTTTTTTTTGGCATCAAACCAAGAAATTTTCCTAAAAGAATTTTGTTTCAAAGAATTAATATATATACCATTTTTGCCAACCATTTTTACATATGGCTATTTAAAAAACTAGTGACTTGAGGCTCGAAAAAAAACTTGAAAAACATTCTGTTTGAGAAAAGTCAGTTCAAAAACGAGATGTGATATGACTCGGCTCGATTTTATTATATTTATATACCTACATAATATATGTATGTATTTATATATACAAATATGTATATTGTAATAAATATATGTGTAAAGAAGAGGGGGAAAAACAAGTCCGCTTGTGACTCGATATTTTTTACATGACTCGAAAAAAACTTTGAGCAAGCTCGGCTCGACTCGTATCGCGAGGCAGGCGTGCATGGCTAGGCTTGATTGAAACATTATTTCTGCATACAATTGCCTAGCTATTATTTCACACATACATTTGCGTCTACTAATTGAAGATGAATTCAAACAAGGATACAAGTCACTCTTCAGTCTTTCCGATATGATGTAACTAACCATTTGATCAACCTCCAAACAACAATATATGAACATTCTCTTTCCGATGGAACCAACCATTTGGTCAACCTTCAAACAATTATTTTGACTATTTCCCTGAAAAACACATCAACAGTTTCCCCTTGCAACAATGGAATCCATGTTGTGATTTGCTGCAGCGTGGAATTAGTGTACAAGCTATATATCCTCTCAACAAACGACACCTAAAACTTTGTTCTAGAAACACACGAGTATAAATGGTTTCATCAAGTCACATGAGTACTATCATTGGTTGGTGTAGAGAATATTTCATATTACGAACACAATTGATCACCGGATGAATTGAAAGTCGTGGATCACATTTTCAGATCAAACTATTTGTGGTTCACTCAAATGTTTGATCGGATAAAATTTAGTTCGAATCAAGAACGAGTATGGAATTTTTGTGAATTCGTGAAAATGAACCAGAGACTTCCATGATCGATCACACAGGTTTTGAAAAGCCCTGATCCTTAGGAAACTGCCAACCGCCAGGGGCTGCCGTCCCTTGGACCCCGCTATCCACATTGGAACCCCCATTAAATCATAAAACCTTAAACAATCGTGCACCCAACACCCAACTTGTTTAATGAATTTCATGATTCACATTGATCGATAAAATTAATCCAATTACACTAAAATATCTAACAGTTGATAGGTCTAATTATTATTATTATTATTATTATTATTATTATTATTATTATTATTATTATTATATATATATATATATATATATTAAACTTTAGGAAATGAATAGTAAATATATGTATTGTTCCCAAAGAAAATCGATGTTTGCTTAGATAATTGAGTTTCTTTAATTCAACCAATTGGTAAGGATTTTTTGAGTAAATTTTATATTATTTTCGTAACATATTTGTATGGATTCTGTACAATTTTATGTGTTTATGAGAAATTTTTATAAAGTTCGTGATGAAAATTTGATTTCGTTTTGTAACTTATGATTCTACAAATGATATATAATACCCGTTATTGGGAATAATGTGATAGCCCGCCGCAATACGCGACGGAAAAAAACCTAGTTTAAATAATGATGCACCCATTAAAAAAAACAGAACGCCCGATTGAATTCAAAACATGCCATTAAATTAGTCGATAAGAAATGATGTTGAGAGGGCATTTGGTATCCTTTAAGACTTTGTGTTATGAGGCGTGAGAAGAGGCTTGACCACCTTTCGTTCGAACCAACAAAAGTTTGGGACTCGAAAGTAATCAACGATATCATATATACATGCATTATAGAATAACACAATAATGACGTAGAACCGGAAGCGATGGATTGACAACAGACGACTAAGTACAGTAGTTGAAAATATTTGAAAAATTGCATTACATTTAAGCACACCATGTGCTTTGAGATGAGTCAATGGAGCATTAATGTATGTAATATTAAGGTTATCTTTAGTTTTCATAATTTTTGTTTTTAATTTATGCAACTTTAAATTTTAATTTACGTATATTCTATTATTTAAATAATACAAAATATAAAAAAAAAAAAAAAGATTTCGTTAATAACCAACGTCATTTATTAAAATGAGATAAGACTTAGGGACCATACTGTCCTGTGTTCGAATCCCATGAGGAGGTTTCTAAATTGAGTTTCCTCTATGATAAGGTGATACTGCTAGTCTGTTAGTGACATAATAATACTCCAGTTCAGTAGTCGAAAAATTAACCGTTTAAAAAAGAAAATATAGAAAATACATATAAAAGTAAGTGATGATAGGAAATATAGGAGTGTTTTGGAAAGGGATGTAACGTTAGAGTAAAGTGAGATATTTCTAAAGATAAATCTAAATTTAATATGACAGCTAATTTTACACATTTGTGAACATTGAATAGTTTAATGTAAGATGATATTAATTAAATCAGATTGATATAAGGGTTCATTTGTTGGCCTGTTTATTTATTGTATACTTCTTTAAAAAATGTTTTAGGTATTACACTATATACACTAATTGTGCGATTTTTTTATAATAAATTTTAAGGATAAAAGAAAAATAAGTAAAAAGTTTTGTAGTTAAAAAATAATTGTTGTGCTTTTTGTTAGTAACTTATAATTTGAAGCACTAAGAAAATAAAAAATGAAGTAAGAACATTTTTGTTAAAGAGGTTGTGTCTATTCAACCCATGAATAAAAGTATGTTTTAAAGTTCATAATTTTCATGTACTATTCAAGTTCATATCATCTTCGTTTTTTTCATTGACGTTGTATTTTTACTAAAATATCATTACGTTTATATTTCTATTTAAGTTTTTTTATTTTTTAAATCGGCTCAGTTCCTCCCAAAACTCAAGCCTAGCCCACTCGTTATAGTGTAACGTTAATTTATTATTTATGAAATCAAAATTTACTATAATATATTATATTGTTTTTCAATAACCGTTCACTTATCCTGAATCCTGATCATGGATGATACTAGTGTTTTAAGCGTGCGTTCGCGTTTCAAAGAATTAGTAGGATTTTTTATTTTATTTTTGAAAAACTTAAAAGATAAGATAAACTTAATAATATTTTTAATGGTTAATCATTAATGTAATTTACTCAAGAGTTTCCAAACTTGAATGGGGTATGTGATATTTGTTATAGAATTATCGATAATTAATGCTTGGATTCTATAGGATCGCGTTAAAATTATTTTCCGGTTATATAAACTTAGCAAGCAAAATAGTGGTTATTTGTGGTTAAACCATCGGGTTAAGTTAATTCAGGCCATATAAACTTAGCAAACTTCATTTAGGTTTCAGTGTGTTGCACCAAACCCCACAAGGGACGTTTTATCCCCTTATCCCCACAGCGGTACCACCATCAAGGGCTCTGCCCTTGGACACCACAAGGAGGCGTGTCTCTTGACTCTCGCTTGGTCTCAAGCTCATAAACTTTAAACGAGAGTACACTCTGCACCTCCGAACTCTTTAATGACGATTACGTGAAAAACATTACACGACCCGAACCGTTACCCCGATTTTGTTCTATTTAATTGAAGCGTCTGAAAATAATGAAACAACTTAAAAAATTGATTGGGTCTGTCATTGATTCTAATCATTTTATGGTACATTCAACTAATCATCATATATATTTATAAGAGAAAAATCAAATAATAAGAGATTTTTGCCTAAAAAAATGAAGAACCAATAGAAACTTGGCATATGATAAGCTAAAAAATGAATGATTGATAATTTAGGCATAAACATCTTATTTTTTGTACTAGATTAATTTTTTAACAAGATTTTTGTTTTTCTGGATTTTTTTTACTAGATTTTTGTTTTTTGTATTGGATTTTTTATATTGTATTTTTATTTTTTTGTACTGGATTTTTTGTATTGGATTTTTTTTGTATATATTTTATTTTTTGTACTGGATTTTGGTTTTTATACTGCATTTCTGTTTTTATGTTTTTAACATATAACATATTAAACTTCTATTGGTTCCTATTCTTGTTAAGCAAAATTCTCTTCCTAATGGATCTAACCACATATATATAGGATGGTTATAATACGAAGGATTTTAACATGAGAAGCGTAAGAAGCCACAGGTTTTTGACATGTGTCATCAGGGTAAGGGGCACTATCGTCTATATATAATTACAGACCGTGAATCAAAAAATTACAGACCGTAATTTAAATCACGTAATCAATGACCAACTGCATAATTACTGTAACATCAGTGCCGGAATCGTACCGGAACAGTGATCTCAACAGTGCCATGAACAGTAATCAGGTACGAACTATACGTATTTCATTTTATGTCATGTTCATATCATATATCATTATCGTTTTGTGTTATCAAAGAGCGAATTCAGAATCAATTCAGAGAAACAAAGTTCAGAATTATGGTTCATCAGTCAGATAATTATCTAGCGTTACAGAACCATCATGTGATTACGTGTTAGAATTTATTTATGTATAAACGTATGTGAGGCTTTACAGAAAAAAACAACACGGATGTCATTACGTGAATGCTAAATCGATGGATTATTCGTATAGGTGACGATCTGTACGAATAAATCTGGAGGTTCAACGTTCTGAATGATATCCGATAATTAGAAAACAATATTGAAAAATATAGTTATCGTCGTGTTTGTACGGGTGACGATTCGAACGAATACGCGCGACGACTGTACGATTCGATTCTAAACAGTAATTTAATATTTTTGAAAATTTAAAAAAAAAATAAAAGATATTTAGTTAATTTACTAGGAATAACCACCTAAAATAAATTTATAAATCTTATTTTATAAACCAAGTCGTTTCGTTTCGGAAAATTTTGAAGAACCGACATCTTAACGCGAAACAAAAAAAGACCAAACCTATCGGGTATTTTGAGACATTTAATGAAGCCATTAATTCTACAACCAACCTCCACCTACCACATTTCCTCCCCAAAATTCGTCTCCCTCCCTCTCTCTCTCTCTCTAGATTTTTCTCAACCTTCTCTCTAAGATTTCTTGGTGATTTCTTATTGGATTCACGAGTTCTTGGTGTCAAAACGACCACAGTCCTTCGTAGATCAAGAAAGTACAGAAAATCTAAGCTTTCATCCATTAAATTCGAGGTAAATCTATGGTTTTATGTTCGGTTTTTCTTCTAACCACTTCACATGTACATAGGTGCAAGTGTAGAACGATTTTAGGGTTACTCCTTTGTTAATCGAGTTAAGATGAGTGTAAGGGAGTCACGGGAATGAGCAATAGCTAACTGGGGTTGATCTCCCGAAAAAGGAGATGCAGGTTTGTGACACAGACTAACCGGCCGAACCTTTCAGCAATTGGCCGAACCTCTATCAGCCACTGCATGGGGATCACGAACCTGAATAAAGCCACGAACCTGTACAAGCCACGAACCCAGCAACACCCGATTACCCCTCTAGCCGAACCTTTGATCAACGAACCAAGACCATAGCCGAACCTCCTATGGTCTAGACGAACCTTCGGCCAACGAACCAGTGAGCAGCAAACCTAGGATGGCCGAACCTTAGGGTGAAGCGAACCTAGGGTTTTCTTCTTGACCGATCCCATGACAGCCGAACCTTGCCTCCTGCGAACCATTGGCCGAACCTGGAAGATCCCTTCTGGCCGAACCTTCTATGTCACTCACGAACCATGAGCCACAAACCCTCATTAGCCGAACCCTAGCACCTTTGGACCTACTGGGTAGCAGCGAACATCTTGAATGCCGAACCTTGACTGGGGCTGATATAGGGGCAGCAAACTTGGAACCCCAGTCGACCCTTTTTCCCATTATATTCACCGGCCAAGCCTATTTCGGTCATGTATGATTCGGTTAAATTTTATCAAGTGTATGCATGGGATAAATTTTGTGTGTGTGCATGGGGTCATTCAAATGACAAAGGATTAAGGTTTGAAGATAAGTGGGTTTTTTTTTTAGATCATGTTACTAATCATAATGTTAAAGGGTAATTAAAGTGGTCATGGATTAATTATCTTTTTATAATAAGGGTTTTAAATTTGATTAACAATTGGGGAAGATCATTATGAAATCTCGTGGATTAAAACAATAGTTTAAAAGTTGGATTGTTAAATTAATCATTTACATCTAAACTTTAAGAAATTCATAAGGGATATATGACTAACTTAGATAATTTAATTGAATCATTTATGTTAAGTTATGCAAAGATCTTGATCGCAAATCGTTGAAAATCCAAAGTCTAATAATGAGCCGAGGTGGGCCCAATGGGCCTAACCTAAGCCCATCATATGTTAAATGTCATTTTAATTAAAGTTAATGATGTTTTAATAAAAGAAAATGTTTTGTGAACTTTATTAAATATAAAATAAATGATTTTGAATGAATATATAGCTTAAAATGAATTAAATTGGATACGTGTTAATTAAAGAACTTGTTATGATAAACTGTTGGGATACGGGGTACAAATGGGTATTTAAGTTAGACTAGTTAGATGAAATCTTAGAATCACATTAGCAACATAGGACACTTAGTTGCACACCGAGACCAAACCCTAGATACGACGACTAATACGTATACTTATCGTATTCGAATTCTTTTAAAACAACTCAGGAACTGAAGAAACCTAAGCTACAACAACAAGCGCACATTTTGTGATAGATCATTTGCACAGCAACACAGGTGAGTTCATTGCCCCTTTTCTAAACATTTTGTTTTCAAACGCGGGGCTGAGAATCATGCGTAAACTGTTTTATTTAAATTGTTTTGCGTAACTGCTTTTACTTATTATATGCTTTATATATATGCTTGTTATTACTCCTGGACTCCTATCTAGGAAATTGCTATTCAGAATTAACTAACAAGTTAATTAATTACTCTTATGAGTAATACCTTAATTCTAAACTCTAAACAAACCCTTGGTCCATCGAAGTCAAATTCCAGAATCTAAATTCAAAGTGAAATCAAAAGAACAAAAGCTAAAGATCAAAAGCAATGGAAATCTAATCCAGTGTGTGATCAGTAAACTAAGGATCCAAATCAAGAATCTATAATCATTGTGGAATCATGGAAATCAAAAGATCAGAATCAAGAGACTCAAGGAAATCATAACTGTGTGTGAATCATTGAAATAATGAAATCATTGAAATCTAATGAAATCATTAATGCTTGAGTTAAGGTGGATGTCAGTTGTATAGAAATCAAGACCACGTGTAACACACATAAAGTCCCGGCATAAATAGTAGACTCTTGTAGTCAAGCTATATGGGCAATAACGTGAACTATCAAACGAAATCAAGAGAATCACAGACGATCATGAATCAAAGGATATCCGTAAAGTCCCAGCATGTATAGTAGACCAGTGGGTCAAGCTGATATGGGCATCATTAAAGTCCCGGCACACACAGGTAGACTCCTTGTGAGTCATGTCTGATATGGGTCACGTGTGAGAGGGTACAACTTGAACAACCACCAACAACTAAGTCTAATTGATTGAGTCAAATAAGGCCCAATCATCATGTCTTAGTTGTATTTAAATGTTTGATTATTAATTTAGTTAATCATTTAATATTTATTTCTACAAGTGTTTTGAGGTAATCATGAATACATGGTGAACTCAAGAGATTAAAGGTGAATCTAATTGTGGAAATCTAAAATCTAAATTGAAGGTGAATGAAGTGAAACACTTAATTATCATTGGCAACAATATGTTAAGTAATCCGGTATGTGGTGGGACGGTGGCTGGGGCTTGTCCCCTACATATGCCCTATATATAAGCATACTTGGTTGGTTAACATAGATGGTTGTTGATGATGTTAATGTTGTCATTTCGGGGGATCAAGGTAAACTTTTTCAGGGTAAGTCAAATACTAAGGAATCAAATGCTATGGAATCAAAGTTATGGGATAAAATGCTTAATTATCGCCAGAAACAATATATCATGTGGTTTAGTATGTGGTGAGACGGTGGCTGGGCGGGCGGTAAGTTCAACCCTACATATGCCCTATATATAAGTATACTGAACTGGATGGTGTAGGTGGTTAATGGTGAGGTTAAGGTTGTCATTCAGGTTATTCAAACTCATTTTTATAAAACAATGTGAACTCACAAACCATGTGTTGACTTGATCTTTTTGCATGACTTCTCAGGTGACGAACATGTCAACTAAAAGGTTATTACTTTTGAACTACGATACCGGCTAGCGGACCTAGTGTTTTTGGACCTGCATACTTTTGAAACATCATTATACAGATTATTTTGTATATCTTGTGCAGATACAAGATAGAAGATTTATGATGTTGATAATATATTTACATTGTTAATAAATGAACTAAACTGATGTAATTTAACTTTGTAATTCTACTTTTATTTATCAGTTTCTCATTTATATTTATATATCATGTGCAATGTAAACAATCTGATCGACGGAGAAGTTGATCCAACCCGCCGGCTCGAGGTGTGACAATTACGGACCACTAATCACGTACCACATTATATGAAAATCACAGACCTTCATTTAACATGCATAATCAAAGGATCAACTGCATAATCACGTACCAAACATTAAAATCACGGATCACGTAAAAAAATCGAAAAAAACTACAACAATACTATACTCAAATTAAAGATAATAAAATTCTCTATTTTATAATGTAATTTTTTTTAAAAAAACGATTAACCGTTTTAAAGTTATTCGATTTTTTAAAAAAATGGTGAAACTTGATTTAACCATAAAAAAATCAATAAATGTAGGTTATATATTTTTTGCTTATTCACCTTTAAAATCATGCAAGTTTTTAATGAAAAGTGTGGACCACTAGATCCTAACCATTGATTAATTTGATCAAAGGCCATAAATTCTTCATATCCTTCTCACGTTAAAACCCCTTTGTATCATATTCGTCTCCTGTATATATATAAACACACATAGTATAATAAAATGGTTGAAGAATAATTCAGAGAAAATGAAAACATGGGACCAGAAAGCATTCATTATTGACCGGGCCCCTGGTCATCTTTCTCGTGTGTGTGATCGTTATATGGTGGCGTAGGGGCTGGGGGAAGATGTGTTGACGGTTCAAGAATGACGAATCCATTATTTATTTATTTATTTATTTATTAATTATTGATTTATATATTTGTTTGTTGTCGCCGTGAATTATAGTTGGTGCAACTGATAAAACTAACAACTACAATGAGTTTTCTTAAAGTAAAAATGACAAGAAGAAAGAAATACACCCTTCCTTCAATTTTGAAAAACATAATTGCAGGGGAATTAATCAAATTCCATAATTTTTTTTCATTTTCTTATCTTACATACACAAACATATAAAGATTTAAGAAGACACACACATATATATACAGGGAAATGATCAATTGTTAATATTTCTTTATTACGTTAACCGAATAACTATATGTTATTACTTTGAGCCCCACATTAAAGTAAATCTAAATGGGTATGTTTTTTCTTCTTTTTTTAATTAATGTAATTAATGTAGGACTCACTTACATTAATAAAAAAAGAATAAAAAACCTACACATTTATATTTACTTTAATGTGGGCCCCAAAGTAATAATATGTAGTTATTCGGTTAACGCAATAAACATGGGTTAACAAAGAAACCACACCTAATAGTTAATAATAGTGATATTAACATTTTATATATTTTGTCTAAATTTAATGATGAATAGTTATTATACAAGTTTGTAAATTAATTTAGTTTGAAATTGATTATGGGTATTTTTAAGTTAATATGTTATTTATCAAGTTTGTCGTTCAAAAATTTTTTTTATCAAGTTTGAAAAGTTTAGTTTGTCTTATTGATAGTTATTATCCTATCGAGACTATTTTTAAATTTTAATCAACCTTTTTATTTTAGAAAAGTAGATTAATAATCTATTTTGAATATTATTTATATTTTGTATTCAAAATTTTTTTTATTATTTTTCAATGGTTTTATAATTTCTATATCATTGTTACTAATTAGTATTTAATTTTTTTATTTTATTCATATAATACACGTGTTTCTAACATGTTATATAATAAATATATAAATAAGTATGTCACTTTTTATAATTTTATAAATCTTTATTATTTTTCTCGTTTCTCTTCATTTACGTAATAAATGAAGAGAAATAAATAAGTTCGTTTACCTAATAGTGACGTTCATCATTTTTTTTAATTTACATAATAAATAAGTTTATCTCACTATACTCTTTTAATTCTAAATTTGTATTACTATTATTTTTTTCATGTTTGTTTTTCTCTTTAACTAATTGTTTATGTTTCTTAATTCACAAATGTCATTACAAATATCAAATATGTTATTTAGTAAACGATTCAACTAATCTAATGCATCCACTTCCAACCTAAATACCTAATCTTTATACTAATGAAGGAAAACAACACTAACAATTGTTATTCTCTGATTTTTTTGGTTTTATTTTATCGTTTCTATCCTATTGAGTAACTATATTAAATAATAATTTATTTGTTAATATATACTTTATACAATAGGTCTTTCTTCAACTATCTTATATTGTTTCCTACTTATAATAACCATTTAATATTTTATTAATATAATCTCACGTAATTCACGAATTTTTAAATAGTTACGTATAGAACAAAAAATGTTAATTTATATACAATTCCTGCCATGGCTAAACATATTTGGCGGCTATTTCATTCTTCAGTTGAAAAAGTAAACAAACGACTCAATTTCTTCCGAATTTGTCTACTATCAACTAATCAACGCTTGAACATGTTGAAATCCCATCTTTAATCTGCCTTCATTGTTTTCATTCTTTCTAGAAAGTCTTCGTATGACCACCAATTGAAAGGTTAGTTGTTGTTTTGGTTTTGTGATTAATTATAATTAGATGCCCACCAACTGTTTGAATAAATTCCTGACTGACCCAAGATTATGGGTTTCGTATTTTCTCTTGTTGGGTATTGATTTTCTCTCATCTGTTGTTGTTATAACATCAAGTTCAAGATTTTATTTATCGGGTATAGTTGTTTTTCAAGCTTTACACATGTTTAAATTGGATAAAGAAAGGTTGTTTTAGCTTCTGTTAGGTGGGATATATGGATTTGTTGATCAACTTCAGTTTTATAAATTGGGATTTATAAAAAAATGATTTTTTTTTTTGTGTATGCAGGTTCTTGCTTTCTTGAAATTTGATCAGGTTTATTGATTAAAAGCTGTTGAATTTTGATAATTCAACGCGCTTAAATGGCAAGCGCGTTGTTTGTAGAAGACGAGCAGTTTGATCAGAGTCATCCGTCTCATCCGGGATGCATGTCTAACATATTTCATGCTCTTGATTACCATCACTGGAACTCTAATGTCAAGAAGGTGCTTCCACACAGAAAACATGTAGCTGTCATTAAAAACGCCAAACGTAAGCAATTTATTTTGTAAAATATTCAGTTTTATATAATTCAATTACAGAATCATTTTCAACATATGGTAGATGAATAACATGTTCTGTTTCTGTAGATTTTACAACTTTTTGAAAGTGTTTTGCTTCATTTTCTTTAGGCAACAGAAGGTACCAGAGGATATCAGATGATCAAGATTCTTTTGAAGTGTTAAAACTGTTAGATGATAAAACAAGTCATATGCAGGTGTGTGTGTGTGTATTTTTAAAATTTTATTGATTTTTTTAAAATATTAGATGATAAATATTTCTTGGTATGTATTAGATGGATCAAAGAAATAAAAAAACTAGCTCTACCCAGAAAAGATCACTGAAAGCACGAATAAAGGCGTTAGTTTCTGAAAATGATTATAAACAAGACCAAGATCATGATTCTGCCTCGAGCCCAAAGTTGCATAGAACTTATTCGATTCATCGTTTAGAAAGCAATGAATGGGTTGATCCGATCGTTTTCTTTCATGAAAATGTTGCAGTTAGTCCTGTGAGTTCCAAAACACAAGATAATGTTACACATCGTGAAATTAATGATTCTCAAGACATTTTAGAGATGTTTGAAATTGACAAAAAACTATTCATCAATACCTTACAAGATCAGTCCAAAGATTCGGATTTGAAACCAAAATTGACCAAATCTGGTTCTTTTCCCATCGCGTTTAAGTCAGGGAGCAGAAGCTTGATGCCTATGAAGCTCAAAGATAAGGTGAATGAAAGTTACACCATATCAAAATCCAGGAAGATTAAGAACTCAAACGATGATGTCAACAGCAACAATAGTATTCGCCTTAGAAGAATATCTTCACTCAATGAATCTGCTGATAGATATACACAATTGTTTGATTTTAGTGTCAATAAAGAGGCCGCTTTGCGTTCTTCAAGAAGCTTGAAGTTAACGAACGGAAGTGAGAGCATGTTAAGTACCCGACAATCGAGTTCTTCTAGGAAGAATGATTCAATTCAAGAACCATATGATGCTTATTTACTTAAAAGTTTTAGCCAGAATGATAGAAACATGGTTTCTTTAGATAAAGATAAATATGCAGAGTTGAATTCTGCACAAGATCTTGAGTCTTTGAATGAAGTGATGAATCAAATTGATAGTATTTCAGAAAATAAGGATTCCCTTGAATTTAGTAAACATTCACATGGGTTAAAAATCGAGGAAGATGATCATCAGATTTCACAAGAGATCACTCAACAAAGCTTGGTTTCTGTTTATGAGAATTATGAAAAAGGTCAAATCTCAGAAGGTAACTTTTTTGTGTTGTGTATGTGTGCACATATGCATATAGTTATGTATAAACCAGAGGTGGCCAAAGGGGCTGGTCAGGCAGGTTGGTTAAACCGGGCTCGGGTCAAGATTGGGTTATTAATTCGACCTGAAGCACATTTTCTCCATTTTTTTAAATATTTTCACTAAATATCGTAGTTAGTACGGGTGTTCATCGGGTTAGATAACGAGTTATTAGGGTTATTCGAATCGGATGATTCGGGTTTGATTTTTTTTGTCTATTCAAAACCCGACCGGGAACTCAAAATAAATTATCCGACCCGAAAACGGTAACTTTTGCATAACAACCCGAACACACCGGGTTTATTCGAATATCTGACATGAAAAAACTTCTTTTTGCCTATCTGAAACCCGGTGCGAATCTAAAATCATATTATCCGACCCGAAAAACCCGAATATGATTGAAATGGTTTAATAGATCTTATGCTTTACAAACACATTTTGGATAATTTTCAACATGTTTTTTTAGCTCTATCTTATCAAATTTACCTTTTAGATTTAAAAATAACCCAAATTAACATGTTGTTTGTATTGTCATGCTTACAAGCTGCATCTTATAAACTTGTTAATGCCCTGCAGGTCTGAGTTTGTTAAACAACTCACATATTAATCTAAAGAATGAAATCAAGACTGTCAGCAGTAAGAAGCACTTGAACTTGTCAATTGAAGATGATGATTTCACTTATGTGAAGAAGCTTCTAGAACAATCCGGATTCCTTAACAACGAGTTTCATCAAACATGGCATTCCTCCAACCAGCCATTAGACCCGTTTCTGTTTCAAGAACTCGAGTCTCAATATTTCCATGATCCAACCCGTTTTGCAGAGGAAGTTAATGAGTTATCTCGTCGTTTACTCATTTTTGATTTGGTTGATGAATTTTTGCTTACTATGTATGAAAGATCATCAACTTACTACCCAAAAAAGTTGTCATCTTTTTGCCACATTCATCCTGTCCCAACTGGATCACTTGATTTTAGTGAAGTTTGGGACCATTTGAGCCGAATGATCAGCTTGAAGCATGAGATGAATGAATGTTTAAACGATATCGTGGCTCGAGATTTAAGAAGTGATGATGGTTGGATGAATTTGCAGGTGGATTCAGAGTGTGTTGGACTTGATTTGGAAGAATTGATTTTTGATGAAATTTTAGAGGAAGTCTTATTGGAATTCAAATGATTCTTGATTTGGCATTCATGTAAAATAGTGTTAGGTTGGATGAATGTGTAGATTTATCACAATAGTAGAAGTTTTAGAAATATAATTTCTTTGTGTATAGTTTGTTAGGGTGCATATGCTCTTGTATGTATATTAGTTTTGGATGTATAAGTGTTAATTGTTAACATGTTCCTTAACGGGTCATTTCGTGTTTACGTGTTTTTAACGGGTCGTGTTCGTGTTTGGAAAAACAGACACGACAAGAATTTGTGTCGTGTTCGTGTCTAACCAGTTCGTGTTTCGTGTCTAACCAGTTAGTGTTTTGTGTCTTAACGTGTCGTGTCTTAACGGGTCGTATCTGACGTGTTATGAAAGCCCTAAATTTTAAGAGTTGGGTGTCCGTTATTTTATCCGGTTCAGGTGCTACACTGTCGACACATGAGATACATGACCCAAAAAGGTATATTTGGAACAGTAAAAACACATTATTATATATATTAATTGGCAAAGATATTTTCCCTCAGTAAATCACTGTTCACTTTTGTTATGTTGCTGATGCATCACGTACAACTTATCAAAGCAATCATATATACATACATTACATGTATCTATCCAAAACGCTTCAAAAGATATCGAAAACGCTTCAAAAAATCATGTGAAACGCTTCAAAAAATCACGAAAAAGCTTAAAAAAATCAAGTGAAGCGCTTCAAAAGATATCAAAAACGCTTCAAAAAATCATGTGAAACGCTTAAAAAAATCAATTGAAACGCTTCAAAAGATGACGAAAATGTGAAACGCTTCAAAAATCACGAAAAAGCTTCAAAAAAAATCAAGTGAAGCGCTTCAAAAGATATCGAAAACGCTTCAAAAAATCAAGTGAAACGCTTCAAAAAATCAATTGAAACGCTTCAAAAGATGGCGAAAAAGCTTCAAAAAATAAAGTTAAACACTTCAAAAGATATCGAAAACGCTTCAAAAAATCATTTAAAGCGGTTAACTTAAAGGTTCAAAATTAGTTGTTTTTGTTTATACAATAACTCCATATATATATATAATATATCCAGTGATGTTCAAATGGAACTATTTAAACTTCAGAACTAAAATAACCAATTTTAACCACAAATTTAGAAGGGTATAAAAATAACTTCCACAATTTTAAAAAGAAAAATTACTTTTATACTTCTTAAAATATGTGGTTCAAAATGAGTTCTTATTAGGGGTGTTCAAATTCGGATATCCGAAAATTTCGGATAGTGATTTTTACTATCCGAATCCGTATCCGAAATTTCGGATATCCGAAGTTCGGATATCCGAAATTTCGGATTCGGATTCGGATATCCGTTCGGATATCCGAAATCAAAAAAAATAATAAAAAATTTAAAAAAATATATATTTCGGATATCCAAATATCCGAAAATTATCCGGATATCCGAAAAATATCCGGATATCCGGAAAATATCCGAAAATTATCCGAAATATCCGAAAAATATCCGAAAATATTCGGATATCCGAAAAATTATCCGAAAAAAGTATCCGAATATCCGAAAAAATATCCGAAAAAAAAAACAATTTCGGATATCGGATATCCGAACTATCCGAAAATTTTCAAAATTGGTATCCGAATCCGAATCCGAAATTTCGGATATCCGAACTTCCGGATATCCGATTTTTTCGGATATTTCGGATTCGGATTTTCGGATATTTCGGATTCGGATACGGATTTTTTTGAACACCCCTAGTTCTTATGGTTCCTTGATATTTAATGGTTCTTAATGGAATAAGTCCCTATAGAGTTTGTATCATGTGAAAACCCGATCTTACAGAGAAAACCCTTAAACCCTATCTGGGTCGTTGATTTGGAATCTTGAAAATAAAAATGTGGTCTACATTAACCCACATTAAAACTTATTTGTTTATCCAAAACCTAATTTTTTTATTCAAGTTTAATGTGTACCACATATTTTATTTTCAAAAGTCCAAATCAATAGTCCAGATACGGTTTAAGGCTTTTATTTCTTATACCGGGTTTTCATATGATACAAACCCTCACATAATCACTATTCACTACCGCGTCTAAAGATCAAAAGATAGATTTCAATACTTTTCAATTAATTTGAAGTTTTCGTTTATAACCCTGGGTGTAGTTAGAAATGAACAGTAGTTATGTGAGGAAGCAAAGTTTTGTTTTTAACATATATATAATTTCTAATCCAAACGGTCACAGAAATTTTGCGCGTTGTTTACATGCCTATAACGCATCCGTACATTATCGAATATTTTTATCGTTTACATCATTTTAATCGTAATTAGTTCACAAACGATTTAGATTTAATAATTTTATAAACCATGAGTATTATATATACTACATATACATACGATTTACATTTCATAATTTTATAATATTTGTATCATTTATAAATTCTACATTTACGCAGGGCCTTTTTTTTAAGTCTTCTGTAATCACATTTTTTACTATTAAATAAGTTCTTAATCTTCAACCCTTAGTTTCAAAGCTTACGTTATAGATGTTGTATAGGGTATTTTCGTGCATTTTATTGTACACGATTTTAACCTAATGTTCTGTTGGTTTTTTTACATCAGTATATCAGACCCCGCCGCAACGCGCGGGTCCTGTATACTAGTTTGGTTGATTTTACAAAACAAAAAAAAATGCTTTACAACAATTTGTCAAAGACATTCCTCATATGAAAATAGTGGTTCTCCTCTCTACCTGATATAAAATTAAAATGTTATCAATGTCAATCAAGATGAAACTACAGAGAATGAACAAACAAATCATTCATAGCCGACTCTAATGTGAATCATGCGTTGCAGGGCCAGTGGCGAAGCTTGACCCAAGAGTAGGGGGCGAAACTTCAGGGGGGCGAACATAGGGTATATTTTTTTTTCCAGAGGGCGAAATAAAAAATTTTAAAAAATTTTGCACTACGAATCGGGAAATGTACACAACTGAACGAAAAAACAGGGGGGGCGACCGCCCCCCTTGCCCTCACTAACCTTCGCCAATGGCAGGGGCGAAGCTTTACATGGGCTTAAGTCTGGCCTCCTTTATTTCTTCCTAAAAAAATCCATCGACCCTCTAAGAGTTTTTTTCTTTCAAGTTCCGTCACTGGTGTGTTGGTGAGGTCGAAAGACATAACGAGAAGAGAAACACATGTGCCCAAGAAAATACTTTTCCAAGCACTTAAACCATAAATCTTCTTTGTGCTATTTTTGTATTACTTCGGCTAGAAGTCTGGTAAAAGAGTGGCATGGGGTTGATAGTTGACGAGGCATTTGGTGGGGACAGAACCGGAGGAGTCCAATCCATGTAGAGGTGCGTAAATCGGGTTTTTTTTGGAACCGGTGTCGGTTCCGGCCAACAAAGTCAAGAACCGGTTTCGGGTTTTGATCGGTTCCTACCGGTTTGGTTTTTGGCAAGGTATAGGTGGAACCAGTTCCGGTTCTAATTTGTCTGAAAACCGGACTCGTTTGTACCCATCGGTTCGGGTGTGACCGGTTCCAGTTTGTCGGTTCCAGTTCCGGTTTTTTTTGCCCGCCTCTAAATCCAAGTGGACGTATGTGGCTTAAAAGGGTTGTAGAACTTAGGCTTGGACTTGGATAAGCCAGAAATAAAGCAACTGTGTAATGCTTGCTGCAAAAGGTTATTAACATGATTATTGATTCTTATGAATTTGGTTTGATAAGCAACAACAGTGTAGGTTTGTTGAAACTCGAAAAGGGTGGCTTCATGGTTTTCGTATGTGGAAGAACCGAATCAAAGCGCGAGTTCACATTTGCACGTAGTCATTGTAGTGGGTTGAGCGAGCTGATCGGAGATGATTGGTACAATATCGTCGGAGATGGAAGAACCTTTACGTGTTGTGGATGGTTGAGAGGGGGAATGAAAGCACCAAATTGGTTTAGCTTTTTTTTTCTTAGTAGACATATACACTTCAAAGAAGAGGAAAAACAAGAGTTTTTTTTTTTTTTTTTTTTTTTTTTTTTTTTTTTTTAGGCCTGAATGACTGGATCTCCCTAAAGTTGGTGGATTGGGCTGCACATCTGGATCAGCAGGTGAAGTGGGCTGGACGTAAAAGAAACCGTATTACTTGCCCATTGGATACTAACGTCAACGTCCTTTGTAATAAATAAATAAATGAACAGAACCTTTTTCTAATGCAGTAATCGATTGCATAGGCCAAGGTACGAAGGGACCAGGAGAGGCGACCATTCCTCCTCTTTTTACGTTAGTAATGTTAATTTTCTGGCCAAAAAATTATTTTTTTAAAAGAATTTTGATTTCGTCCCCCTCATTTAAAGAAAAAAGTAAATTTCCATCTTTTCTAAATACAATTTTTTTTGTGATTGGTAAATAAAAAATTAATTTCAAAAGTTACCCACATATTAAAATCCATTTTTTTTTGTTCTCGTTTAACTATTCAACCCAAAATAGAATCTTCTATCATTACAGTCTTTGTGGTTTAAACAACTAACAGTATTGGCCCCCCAAATTTGTCTATTCTAACGGTTTTTACCCCCAAACCTAACTATGGTTAGAGGTCAAAACCGTTACTCTTTTAACCACAGTGACTTCATTGATAAAAGATTCTATTTTAGGTTATAATTGTTAAAACATTTAAACCAAAGTTGCCAAAACCGTAATTTACTCTCCTGATTATTTAAATCTCTCCTTTCCCCTGACTTCTTCCTACCTTAATTTCTTTATTTTTTTTCTTCTCGATCGCATAGATTTTTCTTTCCCGAATCTCGTCCACCCCACCCCACTGGTCCATTGCCACATGTTTCAGGCCACCACCCGCCCCAGATGCATGTTAGATGAAGAAATTGTTGACACAAATCAAGATAAACGTAAAACAATATAAACTAATCTCAAATGTTGTCGATCTGAATTGTAATTTTTTTTCAGGTATTAGCTGACCCGACTTGACCCAAATCATTGACCCGAACATTTAACGTAGCTAATTGAGACATACTGAGCGATTGAAAAGAAAAACTTAGGTCAAGTAAATTTTCGCCGCTAAAAAACGTTTGAGGCTCCACCACGGATCGATTGTAACCTAAAACAGATATAAGAAATTTGTTGACATTAATTTATTCGTTGCTTAAACCGTTCCCAATGGTTGCTTGTTATTTCAAACCTTATAATAGCTATTGATATTATTAACGACAAATTTAATCAATTTTACCAAAATAGAGGATTAAACATGTTTATACTAAGTTCGTAATTGCTCTATAATTAACAAAAATATTTATTTAGAGTAAATTACTTAGATAGTCTATATATCTTGCTAATATTTCACTCTTAGTTTCTAGATTTTATAAATTAATCATAGCAGTTCGTGAAAGAGATTATGGAGAAGTACTCGTATTTGCTTATTAACTAACATAAATTCTGTTAGACGAAATTTATTAAGAGGAATAAAGTTATAATGCCTATAAGGTGTTCAAGGTCTGGTTTCAAACCGCGAAACTGCACAAATTAGTCAATGGTTTTCACGATAGGTTTTTTTCCAAACATTTGGTCGGTTGGTTACAAAAATTTGAAACCGTAATAAACGGTTTGGTTTACGATTTTTATCAAAAACGGTCATAAAAAAGTGGACCGGACCGTACGTGTGCAATGACGAAGGATAAAAAATTTGGAACCAATGATGTCTTGTCGTAATAGTAAGATAAAGATATTGGGAAGTGATAGGAGACCGAGAGGAGACACAGGTCTAGGGTTCGATACTTGATCCCACCCGGTTTTACCAACCTTCCACCGTCGTGCATTTGGTCGGGTTTTCTCATAGAATTAGTAGCTGTTGGACTAGGGGCTCCGTTCGCCTGTACTAGTAGCCAGCTCGGGCATTCTGTAGTCATTGTGGCCACGTACAAAATACTCGACAGTTGATTAGTTGGCCGGTAAAAAGGAAAAAGTAAAATAAGATGATTATGTCGACAATTTACTTTAAAAAATATTATATAAAGGATTTTAGAAAATTGTGGAATGGGCCTACATAATCTCTACTACCACTCATCAAGCATTGAATGGCTGCACCGCCATCCTCCCATTTGTAACGGACCATGGTGGGTTGCATGAAAAATGAAAATGACCTGGCTAAAACGAAAATATTACAAAATCAACAAAATAAATAAATATAAAATTTCTTGCTGACCTGGAGTTACAAGACTAAATTTTTAAGATATATTTTAAGCATTTTATATTCATTCTAAACTCTAAAACAGTATATATAGAAAGATATTATTAGATCAAACTCACCTACTCGTGTTGGACAAAACAATAAAAATTGCAATATATAGACACACACAAAAAAAGGATTGAAAATAACATATAACCTAAATTATTTGCTAACAATCCATTAACAATTATTCAATTTTAATCTAAAAAGTAAAGAAATTAAGCTCGTGTCACGTGCCTTTAATTTTTTTAATATGAGAAAGAATTTAAGACATTTTATATCATTCGAAAAGATAAATTTAATATGGTGGTGATGAGTGTCGTAATTTAATATATTTTAATCAATTCAGTTTGTTATATAAAGTTTACATTGTCTTGTTTTAAACATTCGTAACTTTTTTAAACTATATTATTTAATTTTTAAAAAATTACACCATTATTGTCGGCTCATTTTTCTTTTTATTTCGTTATAATCTTGACTAGTTTTGTAATTTTTTTGATGTCTAGCATTTACATCAATGTAGCGAACATAAATATAACATATTATTTTGATTTTTTTCCTAATGCTAAATGACATCTCTGTGAATTATATAAGTGTATATTACTTTACTTTAATTTACCATTTTTAGAAGAAAAATTAAAAATATTTATTCTCGTTGTATCGATGTAAAACCATATATTGGGGAAAAAGATAAAAAAACTAATATATATTATAATGGAATTAAAGATAAAAATTACAACACTGCAAAAAATAAGTTTCATCACTGTGATTTACTATTGTTAAAAAAATCAAAATAATATGTTATGCTTACGCTTATTACATTGATGCAAATACGTGGCATCTGGAAAAAATTAAAAAAAAAAAACCAGCCGAGATTATAAATAAATTAAAGAGAAAAATGAGACTAGTTTAATGTTGCAATTTTATAAAAAAAATACAACATAAAAAGTTATGTGTTTAAAAAAAGAGGGGATAAACATTATATAAAAAATTAGATTGATTAAAATATGTTAGATGGTGACATTTGTTACAAAATATAAAATCTAGTTTTTTTGATAGTTACAAAATATTTTAAATATCGTCACATATTAAAAAAATAGAATAATCACACGTGATACGAACCTATGCATTGTTTTTTAGATTAACCATTAGATAGTAGTTAATGAATTAGTAACTAATAGCGATCATAAACAATAATTCAAGACCTAACATTGTTTTGAAGAAAAATGATGTGATGATGTCACTAGAACACGTAGAGGATCATTTAAATGATGATCCTATCGAATTGAACCAGTGGATCCTAATATTCTCTTATATTTATGATCATATACACCTCACGTTATCGAGTATTTGGAGCATTTGTACCAAATTAACCAACTGGACCTCTAAATTTTATTTTTGAGCTCTCTTTTTTTAATTGTATATTTTATTTTTTTAATGAATCAAAATTTATTTTAAATTTTATATCTAGTTTTATATTTAATTTACTCTAAAAAATTAAAAGTAAATTATTTTGAAAGGTGATATGACATGAAAAAAAAACAGGAAAACTAAGAGGTGTTCTGATGTTCTCTATTAAGTGAAGGGGAAAAAAACACTAATGTGACGTTAATATCACATGCGAGAAATTTGAGACAGTTCATTGTCTTTTCTAGTTTCTAGTGAAAAAAGAAAAGACAAATTGGATTTAAATAATCCAAACTGTGTTTATTGTGCCGCTGACAGTCCCAACTATGAAAATTGTCAATAATGGTCCGAACTTTCGACATATTTACCTCTGACGGACCGCCGTAAAAAAAACCTAACGGTGTTAACATTTTTTCGAGTTTCGAACGCGGATTTTTGAGGGCTTTTGTTCAGATGGAGAATACGAGTTGAGTGACTTATAACTTACCTCGAAACGATGCTCTAAATTTCCCAATTTTGGTGTTTAAACTTTCAATTTATCAAAGAAATCATCAAATTGGGAAATTTGGAGCAACGTTTCGAGGTAACTTATACGTCATTCGACTCGTATTCTCCATTTAAACAAAAACCCTCAAAAATCCGTTCAAAACACGAAAAAAAGTTAACGCCGTTAGGGTTTTTTTTACGGTGGTCCGTCACAGGTAAATATGTCGAAAGTTCGGACCATTATTGAATATTTTTATAGTTAGGACTAGTAGCGACCAATTGATCAAATTTTGGATTATTAAAACTCATTTTGCCAATAGAAAACGATATAATCAATGCAAAAAAAAATTGATGTAAATTCTCATAAGGTAGAGCTAAATGTTCCAATCATCTCTTAATTGTTATGCTTCCTCAAACCAATGGATTCATTATTTCATTTTATTTTAGTTTATACTATTTTTATTCTATTTATCCACTCTTTTCATCTTATGTTGCTTTAAATTATTTACATTCATTTTCTTTTGCTTTTTCTTGTTATATGCATTTTGTTGCCACTTGAATATATAATATAACTAAGCTAGTTCATTTATTTTTTTACTTTTTTTTTTCTTTAGCTTTATGTACGGTTATTATTTATTTTTTAACTAAAGTAGAATTTAAAAATATATCATAGATTCTTCATCCATTACTACTTGGTGTGTTTTTGTCGCTGATGTTGGAGTAGAGTTGGCTTTGATCTGGTAGTATCTGTATAATGATCCGGGTTCAGATACAATTTCTAAATCTTACAGTAAATAAAAAATTTTAAATATTTTATTGATATTATTCGGTGATAGAACGAGGAATGGTACAAAAATTAACTTAGATTTTTTTTAACAGCCAAAAGGGAATTTATATTAAAAAGAAACCTAGCAAGAGTTTCAGTTTAGAAAATGAATATTCTCTCTGTTTTTTACCCTTAGATAAGACAAAGTTTTTATATTGTTCAGTATTTTCATCGGATTCAAAGCTTTATTTTCAAAGACTTTTGCATTCCTCGCTTTCTAAATGCACCAAAGAGTTGTGACAAAGATGATATGAAGTAATGTTTTATGCATTGTGGAGAATGGCCACGAGTCTTGTAGGATGTGATTAGTACGAGGCATGAGTCACATACTCACATATGTTACGTCGCCCTAGCCATGAAACGACTAACGTGATTAAATTCGGCTTTTCATTTAACTACTTCATAATATCTTTTATTACATATATGTCCAAGTAAAAAAAAATCAATTTTGTATTTACCCTTTTTAAAAGATTTTTCCCATTCGAAATAAGTTAGTAAGTTACATATTTCCCTTGAGAGGGAGAAATATGTAATTGATTTTAAGAGTTTGATAATTATGTAATAAATGTTCTCTCTATAAGGCTATATGTAAGTAGTCCTTCATTTAATATAACATAGGGTGTGCATATGGGTCGATTAGTGTTGGTTTTGCTTCGTTCAAACCCAAAACCGAAATTTTGGTTTTTGGGTTTATTAAACCAGTTTGGGTTTGGTTTTTTCAGTGTTTATCTTTTTAAAACTTATTTGGGTTCATTTTGGGTTTCGTTTTTTTTAGTTTTACAACTTAATCTAAAATTATGCCTATAAAAAGTTGAACCAAAATATTGTATTTGTACTAAAAATATATCAAGTACAACATTACTTAACATTTAAATTTATATAAAAAATAAATAAATTTATTTAAAATCATTTGTGCTTTTGGTATCATAAGCCTAAAAAATGATAAAATATATTATTTTTACAAAATATTGTATTTGCATTAAAAACTATAAACTATAACACTACTTAACATTTAAAATTATATAAAAAATCTGTAAATTTAGTAAAAATCATTCGTGCTTTTGGCTTAAAAAGCCTAAAAATGATAAAATATACGATTTTTATATGAATTTTGATATAAAAACCAATAAAAATATAAATTAGATAGTTTACAAATTATAGACTTTTTAAAAGGTAATACACACACAAATGTGTTCAGTATTTATTTTAGGTAAAACCAAAACCAAAATAAGCTTTTAATTTTTTAGAAAACTTATATCAATCTTGTCTTTGGGTTTGGTTATTTCGGTTTGTATTTTTCGGTTTTTGGGTTTTGAATTGGTTTTTTCGGCTTCATGCTCACCCAACTATGTCACATATAAGATGGATGTATATTTTATTCATCCTATTTTATCTTTAAAAGCACCCATAAGAGCGATTTGACCCTATCATCCGAAAGAAAACTGACATCAGAAAAGCACATTGCTCATGTAAAAGCAATTGCTTTCATGGATACTTGAACACAACATCCTGAAACGTAAATGATGTATTACTAAACTGGAAGCCATTCTTTTTTTTTTTCTCCAATTAAAAGAGCACATATATATAATCATATATCATTAATTACTATATATAATTAAAACCTATGAAAAAAGAATAGTATAATATTATTATTATTATTTAAGTGTTCGATTTATGTAGTGATGTTTTGACAATTTAACTTAGACCATTATAATTTTTTTAACTTTAAAAAGTAGTAAGTAGAAAATAAGGTTATAAAATTCGAGATATTTGCTTAAATTTTTGTTTTTTTAATTTAAATGATTGTTGTCAGTCATATAGATTTTGTGAGTAATTTTTTCTATTATTTTTATAACATATTTGTGAGGATTTGTATGATTTTATGTTTTTATAAAAATTTGTCTAAAGTTTGTGATTAAAGATTTGATTTAGTTATGTAACTTATATTTTTTTCAAATGATATATAATAATTATTCTTAAAAGTATATTGTGATAACCCGCCGCAACTCGCGCGACGAATAAAACTAGTTAAAATTAAAACAAGTGATTATGTGCAGTGATGATTTGTGACCGTAAGATTTGACGTCAAAAGTCGCTGGAAATGAGATGGGTGTTGACCACTTTCACAAGGTTTTCTCATGAGTCATGACATCCCACGTGCTTTCCTTATCTTAAAATCATTTTATATTAAATTTTATTTTCGTTTTCGGTTTTATAAAATATATAACTTTCAATTATTTGTTTTAAATCTCTATGGATACGCTGTTTTTAGAAAATTTGTCGTCTTGATTAGAATCATTATTAATCTTATGTTAACTTATTATAAAATGAGTAGACTAACTCTCAACACAAATAACCAATTATGTCTTGTCTTAATGGTAAGATCGAGGTATGAGAGAAGTGATAGAATATCCAGGTCCTGGGTTTGATTCTTGATCCCATCCGGTTTTACCGACCTTTCACCGTCGTGCCTTTAGACGGGTGCTTGGGTCGGGTTTTCCCCGAGAATTGGTGGCTGGTGGGCTAGGGGCTCCGTTCGTCTGGACTAGTGGCCAGCTTGAGCATATTTTAGCCATTGGGATCGCGTACGTAGTAACGAGCAGTTGATTAGTTTGTCGTTCAAAAAAAAATTACCAAACAAATAAATATAACACATAATTATATTTTAGGACCCCATCTCTCTAGAAACCCTAGACCAACGTTCATCTATCTTAGTTCTCTTTTCAATATATCACCTATGATCATTTTGATTTGCTAATATTTTTCTCTTGATTTCTAAGTTTTATAAATTATTTATATGATGCTAAAATTTAGACATTAACACATATAGTTTTAATGTGAGAGTAATTTGATCAATTATGTGAAAGTAATTTGTTAACCTAAGAACTATATGTGTTACAAGCGTTTAAAGTTTGTGACCATATGTGTTATTTTTGAAACATATGGACCAAGATTAAATACTTGCAAACCATAAGAACCTTGAAAATTTAATCTTCTCTTTTTTATTCTAATTTACTTGAATGAATATGTGGTTGTTAAAGACCAAAGGAGCTTTGTTCTAGTGGTACCCTCATGGCTTTCCAAATGAAAGGTCATGGGTTCAAATCTCTCTCAAGGCGAAATATGGGTCCTTGAGAGGTCAGGGGTTTTCCGGTGCGATTTCCTTCTGGGGTGGTGGTGGGGTCTCAAACAAGGTCATGGTAACTAGCCCTTGATAACATAGCCTCTAGTTACCATGACCTGGAAACAGTGGTTCACCAAATGTCGTTAAAAAAAAAGTGGTTATTAAAGTTTGCACGATTTAATCCATGGAGTGACTAATGAAGTCAAATGATTTTCAAAACAAAATTATCACCAAACCAAATTCAAAACATATAATTACCGACAACCACCTCCATAACATCACCATCATGTATTACAGATTTACAATTTATTGTGTGTATAGTTTTTATAATAATAAATAAAATTAAAGTAACTTGCATATCTTACATTAAATACCTTTTGTACTAGCTATTCATTTTCTAGATCAAAAATAATGAATTATTAAATATAAATATTAAAGTAACTAATAATACGAAAATGTAGACAGATTAATGAATTTGTACTGGCAATTTTTCATTAATTGGTATTCGAGAGAGCTCGAAACCTTTGCCTAAAAATAAAGGTCTTAGCTATAATATTTTTTTTGGTTTGAATCCAATCCTCAATCGTGAGTTAGATTGATAAAAAGCTTTCACATCTTTTTCTTTTTTTTAAACTCAAACTTTATGTTTAATATTTCAAGATTTTGAGATATTTTTACCTTCTTTTGAATCTCATTTTCATCTTTCATTCCAAAATTTAGAGTTTTTTTGACATGTATTCTCTAAACATAAAGAATCTTATTTTACAAAGATATGAATATAATATATTTTACACAACTTAAACTAAAAATGTTTAATAATAATAATAAATAGTAAAGAGTTATTAAATGCATGTCTTTTTTACATTTGAATCAACTACAATATTTTTAAAGGTGGCACAGGGAGAAACAAACCCAACCTTCGTCCGGGACCAATTTTTTTAAGGATACAAAAAATTTCGAGGCATATGTATATAAAAATATCCATTTAAATGATGATAAACAAGTTACAAAAAAACTAAAAAAAACAATTTATAAACACCTGATTTAAGACGAAGTTACTTTCATGACTTTTAAACTAGGGTGTTTATCAGTTCGGTTAACGTTTATTCGGTTTTGTTTAATCAATTTTAAATTTTTATCCTAACTAAAACTGAACAGAATTCAGGAAGTGGTTCGGTTTGGTTTCGGTTAAACCAAACAAACCAATTAAATACCAAATAAACAAGTTAAAAAACATTAAACTGATCCGAATAAACCGATTAAAACCCAATTAAATAGGTTAAAAACAGAATAAATTAATCTAAATAAATTTATTAATAAAATAATAAATTTATATCTGAATTCAATTTAATCGGTTAACCGAATACACCAAAAAAACCAAGTTAAAAAAATCTAACCGAAAACCGAAATTCAGAATTCGGATATAATTAGGAACCGAACCGAAAACCGAATTTAGAATTCGGTTAGGTTTTCATTTACGAATACAGTTTGGTTTTTTGGTTACGAATACGCTTCGGTTTTTAGTTTTTCTGAACACCTCTACTTTAATATTTAAATTCGCTATGGACCGTTTTTCATCGTTCGTCCTAGGCATCTCATTTCTCAGGACAACCCCTAAATATTTTCACAAATAAATTAATAATTAATTTCAATTTTATCTATATTTTTTTAATTTATTATTTTTTTACTACTAATGAAAATTGTTTGATTCTTTCGTAATTTCTAAATCATTACTACTATTACTATTTTTTTATTCAATGTTATTCCATAATACACATGAAAGGATGTCAAGCGACCCACGCATTGCAGCGGGCTGCGAGTTGATTATTAACGGCAAACCTTAAGATTTAAAAGAGCGTATTCGTTCATGTGATATATACGTGTCGATTATTTGCGTAACCTGAAAAAACATTGTTTGAGAAAGTAGTTTCTAACATTGCATAACCACGTTATAGAATACTTACTAGGCTTTTGTAGCAAGTTAAATGTATAGAAGGCCTAAAAATCATGACTTAGATTGGAACGTTTATTATCGACCAAGAATGAGATTTAGTGTTGATCTATAAAGGTATGTTTCATGTAATAACTCTAAATGCATCAAGGACGCTATCTATTGTAATCTTCAAATGATTCACAACGCTATCTTTTGCATCAACAATACTATCTTTTGTATACCTTCAGATGATCGAAATTGCTTAAAATTACACTTACAGCTCAGATGATTATCTTTTTGGAATTTAAAACAAAAATGATGTCATGTTGAAACTTGAAAAATCCTATTTTAGAAAAGTCGTTTAAAGCGATCCAGAATGATTCTATAACAATCGTCATAACAACTATTGGGAACAACAAGGGTATGTATCTATACCAATAAACAAATAACTAAAGAGATGGGTGTTGTCTGTTGGTGTTTCTTGATCTTATTTTTTGTCTTCTCATTTTTTTTTCACTTCTCTGTTAAAAGTATATATTTTTTTAATATATAATTCTTTTTTTTTAATTCTTAACTCTTCATTATTTTATAATTTTATTTTTTTAACCAAAATTGATCTAGGATGATTTTAACCCACTATCCTAAGTATGGGTAACAATCCAACCTAAACCTCAAAGCAAGACTAATGTGGAAAACCAAATCATAAATGAATTTGTCTATTAATCAATTTTACAAAAAAGACAAGTATTAGTTATGTATGGGTCAGTTATTGGTTAATAACAAATTGGTTTGCTTTGATTATGTTAACCATCATAGTTTAACACGTAATGGGTAAGAAATTTCTTTTTTAAAACGGCCAATAAATATTTTGCAAGCACAATCATCTGAGTAAACCCAATCCAAAAAATCACATGCGTCCGCAACACGCAGACAACAGTAGTAACTTAGCCTGTTCTTCAATTAAAAGAAAACCTACCCGCAAAGACACACTATGATAAAGCATTTGGCTCAATATATTGTTGTAAATTAGTATCAAACGCATAACCTTTACATGATAAATTTATACGATTGTCTTTTTTCCAAACCATTTGATTTAACTTTTAAGTCTCGTTAACTTGAGAAAATATGTTATAAACTAAAAAAATTAAGGGTGAGCAAAAAACCGAACCGGAACCGAATTAACCGAAAAAACCGAACCGAATGAATAACCGGGCAAAACCGAACCGAAAAAAACCGAAACCGAACCGAACCGATTTTTAATATTTTTTAAATATATATGGGAAAGATCAAATAAGAAGAACATTTTACCTAAGAAGAGTGAGAACGAATAATAATTTGACGCGTGTCACATAATTTAGGTATAAAATCTTATTTTTCATACTAGATTTTTATTTTTTATACTAGATTTGTTCTATATTTTTTATACGGTATTTTTGTGGTTTTTGTATTAGATTTTTGTTTTTTGTACTGTATTTTATATTTTTTGTACTGGAGTTTTTTGTACTAGATTTTTGATTTTTTGTACTGGATTTTGTTTCTTTTTGTACTGTATTTCGTTTTTTGTACTGTATTACTGTTTTATGATGACATGTGTCAAGTTTCTATTGGTTCTTACTCTTCTTAGGCAAAAATATGTTCTTAGTGGATCCAACCCTTATATATATATTTGTGTGTGTGTTGCTATTTTCATACATATTTAAGGGGAAAAAACACACAAAAAAGTTTACCGTTGGAGGTGGTAAAAATTTAGATTAGATGAAATCTACCATTTTAAAAGGTAAAGATCGGATTATTGCATATTTAGTTATTTGCTTAATTTTTTAAATTTAAGAACATGATGATAATTATTTTGTTTTATTTTAATTAGTTGATGTTCGATAAATTAATTTATTAATTGTTAATAATGTTTGCATTTTCAATGTTGGGCAAAAGATAGAACAAAAAAACAAAAACAAAAGAAAATTAAAAAAAAAACTAAAAACCAAAAACCGAACCGAAACTGACAAAAAAACCGAAAAACCGAAAACCGAACGGTTTGTAATAAATAAAAACCGACTATGTCTAATTCGGTTGCCGTTTTAGCCAAAAACCGAACCCAACTAAACCGTGCACCCCCTAAAAAATACCTCTCAAATCCCGTGCTAGTTACTAAATAAATAGGTAATATGTCATTTGAAAGGAAAAAGGTTTTTGATGAGATCTAAACTAATATAATTAATAATTTTCGTGAAACACAAGATGGATATTAATGATTTTTGTTACTAGTTTTGTCTTGATAGGCTCAAAACATCCTTTGAAACTAGACGGTTGCATAAAACACTAATATCAACTGGGTACGTGCCAAAAAGAAAAACATTATTAAAAAAAAATCGGCTATAAAATAAAACTATTATGGCTTAAGAAGAAAAATAGAAAATGAAAATAAAACCAGAAGAAAAATAAAAAAAAAGAAGTAAATACAACAAGAATCATTTATGCAACAACACTATTAACTTTGTTATTTATTGTTTGGACACATTTTGTATATTTTAATTACACGTTTAATCAATAATTTTGAGTTGCACAAAGTCTACACATATGGTTGGACTTTACTTTTTTCTTTTGTGACAAGCAATTGGACTTTACTTAAATATATACTACAAACGCCCATCTTTTAACTTTTAGGTGTTGAAACATTACGGATTCTTTATTTAAATTATATTATATGTATTGTTTATAAAGTTATAATAATCTTAAGCTTTATAATAGAACCAAAATCAAACCATGGCTGGCTCAACCAATTTGAGGGCCCATCACAATATTAAAATCGGAGACATTATATCTCTTTGAAAATTTACATTCTTTGGCAATGTCTTTTTGATTTATTTGTTCCCTTACAAGCTTAGGTGACCCTTTATTAGGGATGTTTGTGGTCTGCTTTTAGGTGAAACGTGAATAATTGTTTATGAACAACTAAAACCAAAACTGAACACCAAGCCAAACAATTATTCATGGTTAGGTTTCTATTTGATATTACAGTTTGAGCTTTCTGAGATTTTGCTTTCTAGTTTTGGAACTAAAAATTAAAATCGAATCAAACATAATCATTTTACGGTTTCAGACAAGCTAATCACATTGCAATCTCGAATATAATTTTTTTATTGAATAACACGTAAGTCATCAACCCTATACATACGACATATATACATAATACATACCATGAGTTTGAAACTAATCGACCAAATATTTGAGAAAAAAATGACCGTGAAACCAAAACATGTGTGACCCCGAAAAATATGAGGTCCTAGACCATTGCCTAATATTTTTGTAAAAGGAGCCGGCTCAGATCAAACCATTACTATCAACTTGTTTTAGTTTCATATTAATTTTCAAAGACTTTGTTGTTATAAAAAAATCTTTACTAATAATTGCACCCATAATTCACCAAAAAATAATCATAGTTAACCTAAAAGTTATCGAAACCAAATCAAGAACTTTTGTGGATTTAGAAACTTATTGATTTATTCAACACTAAAGCAGTAAAAAATCTTAACTAATCAAACTTTGTTTGATAATTAATAATTAAGAGACTACTAACTGACTACTTAATAAATGTCTTTCAACTAAAACAAACAATTATATCAATTCATCAACCAAACATCAAATTTGAGGAAAAAAAATATAATTCTTAAAATACGCTCATTTGCGGTGCACGCATATATTGTACTAGATTATTACCCCGTGTATTACACGGATTGAATATAAAATATTAAATAATTAGTAATAAAAATTTATAAATTATACAATATTTTGTTATAAATTAAATAAATTACATATTAATAAGTATTTTCAATAATAAAATAAAAATTAATATTTTCAATAACTAAAGAAATAATATGTGACCTACATATTTTGTAAAAATAAAGATTCTTAAACTAATTAATGTTAAAAGTTCATTTACTTTTTCTCTCAAAAACAAATTGTTACAAATCAAGGAGATAATTTACCATTTATATAATTATTAAAGTTAGATGACTTATTTTGAAAATATCATTAAACATAAATAACTAAAGCTTAATTTTTCCTAACATTTTTATAATTTTTGGTTTAAAATATTATTTTTTAAGCAATTTTGTTTTAAGAAACATCATTTGTTTATAAAAATTCTATTATTTAAAAAGTATGATCTATGGTTTATTTTATTTTAAAAAATTATTTTTTATTAAACTTTTATTTTCTAAAAATACTACCTTAATTATTTTTCTTACTTATAAATTTTTTTTTAGAAAATCTCATATTTTATAAACTTTTTTAAGTGTGCTTTTTAATAAAATATTTGATTTTAATTTATTAAAACTATTTTATTGTATGAAAAAGACAAATAATATTATTACTCATTAATATTATAAGTATTAAATATGAGAGAATGTAAGTTATTAATAAGATAAGGAATTGAATAAGTTGGTAGAAAATTGACAAGTGGCAACAAATACATTAGAATTTGACAAGTGTAAAAAGTTATTTTTGTTTATTAGAATCAAAAGATATATGTGTGAGCCTTTAAGGGACAAAAGTAAAAGTGCACTAATTTTATCGTTATTTTAGTTATTTGTGAAAATAGCGTTAAAATCATTGAGATGTCAACTTCAAACGATAACCTTGAACTGGGGACCCTTTTGAAGCAGCCTCTCTATCCCAATTGAGATAGTGGTAAGGTAAGTGTAACATCAGTGCCGGAACCGTCACCGGAACAGTGATCGTGAACAGTACGTAAACAGTAAACAGGTACAATTATCATGTAATTCTGTATATTTCATGTTCATATCAAACATCAGTATCATTTCATGCTAGCAAAACAGTGAATTCACAGTCATTTCAGAGAAATCAATTCAGAACAATGATTCTTGAGTCAGATAATTATCTGGCAACACAGAATCATCATGTAATTTATTTGTTAGGATTTTATTATGTATAAACGTATGTGAGGCTTTACAGGACAAAACAACACGAATATCGTTAAGTGAATGCTAAACCGACAGATTATTCGTATAGGTGACGATCTGTACGAATAAATCTAAAAGTTTAACGTTCTGAATGATATTCGATAATTAGAAAACAATATTGAAAAGTGTAGTTATCGTCGTATTTGATTCGAACAAATACGCGCGATGACCGCGCGATTCAATTTAAACGCTAAATAAATATTTTTGTAAATTAAATAATTAAAAGATATTTAGTTAATTTATTAGGAATTACAACCTAAAATAATTTTATGACTTCTATTTTAAAACCGAGTCGTTACGTTACGAAAACGACGCGAAAATGACGTTTCTACGCGAAACCACGCGAAACCGAACGAACCCGTACGAACCCGGGTTAATTTGAAACAATAAATGGGCATTTATACCCATTTAATACACTCAACTACCATCTTCAACCTCTCACCACCGTCACTTTCTCTCTCTAAGAACACCCCACTCTCTCTCTAAGTTTTCTCACTCGATTCTCCACGAAATCGACCCATCTTGGTGTCAAAATCACCATCATCACTTGTAGATCACGGAAGTACAACGGATCGGGCTTGAATCCGTCGAAAATCGGGGTAAAAATCTTGTTCTTGGTTCGGTTTTGGGGTTTTAAAAACCCTAAATCGAGCATCATCTAGAAACCGGCTAAAACCAGGCCAAACCTTAGGGAAACTCCACAACGCCACACTAGGATGATGAAGAAACATGTGAAATAACATAGCCTAACCTTAAGAATCGATTTTAGAGGGTTGGATAGTTGCAGGTTCGAAGGCCCGAATGGGGTTTGCTCAGATCCACGAATGAGCCTAGCCTCATTCGCCGAATGGCACAAACTGGGAATGAGTCCTCATTCGCCCAATGCTCCTTCGGCCAGCCTTCTTCGCCGGACATACTCAGTCGGCCATTCCCCTCATTTGACGATTCTTCATTCGACCAGGCTGGTTCGGCCAAGCCTCATTCGACCAGGCTGGTTTTGCCCAGGATACTCCCATTCGGCCTAAGTCTAGTCGGCCTAAGACCTCATTCGACAGTTCTCATTTGGACCAAGGCTTATCCGGCCACGGCCATCCTTGTCTGACCACGACCAGCCTTATCCGGCCATGGCAAGCTTTACCCGACCAAGACTCTTCCGGCCAAGGCTTGATTCGGCCAGGACATTTTCGGCCAAGTGGGTTTGGCCCAAGGCCTTAAACGATCAAGTCTTTTGGCCAACCTCCTTTGGTTGGGCTCATGCTCGCCGGAACTTCTTGGCCAAGATTGATTAGTGTGAGTGAAGTATGGGAACACATGAATTCTAATTGATATTATATGTACGCATGGGAGGGTACTAGAGTTTTATCCATGCAAATCTATTTTGGGTAGGATTTGGAACAAACGAGATTTATTTTAAACATTAATATCATTTAAAATATAAATGATGAACATCATTTGGGTTCAACACCATTGAGAAAATCATGAGGATCAGAACTACGATTGAGGGTTGGGTGTTAAATTAATCATTAACACCCGAACCTTAGAAAAATCAATAAGAATACGTAACTAACCTAGACGTTTTACCTAAATCATCTAGGCTTAGTAATCAAAACAACGAAGGAAATCAATTTGAAAGCAACGGCTAATAAGCGGGCCCGAGGTTGGCCCAATGGGCTTAACTTAAGCCCATCACATGTTAGTTTTTTTATTTAGTCATGATTAATATAAGTAAATGAATTGTAAACTTTGTTAAATTATAGTAAATGATCTTTTCTAAATAAATAACTTAAAATGAATTAAATTGTAAAGGTTCTACTAAAAGTCTTTAAAGGATTAATCGGGGATATGGGATAAGGGCTTATAATGGTTAATGAATTAGGCTAAATTAGATGAAGTCTTAGAAACACATTAGTAATCTAGAACACTTAGTTGCACACCGAGACCAAGCCCTAGTTACAACGTCTATTATATATACTTATCGTATGCGAATTCGTTTAAAACAACTCAGGAACCGAAGACACATAAGCTACAACAACGAGCGCGCATTTTGTGGTAATTCATTACAAAGCAACACAGGTGAGTTCATTGCCCCTTTTCTAAACATTTTTGTTTTAAAACGCGGGGCTGAGAAGCATGCGTAAACTGTTTTTATTTAAACTGTTTATTTAAATGCTTTTATTTATTATATGTTCTACATATATATGTTTGTGGATACTCCTAGACTCCTGTCTAGGAAATTATTGGACAGATCTAGTGATCTAATAAATTTAAGTACTCTTATGAGTAATACCTTAAATTTAAATCCTAATTCAACCCTTAGTCCATCAAGTTCAAATTCAAGAACCTAAACTCAAAGTGAAATCAAATGAACAAAATCAAACGATCATATTCAAGGGAATCGTAACTCAGTGTGTGATCTGAGGCCCAAGAATCATAATCAAATCAAATCAATTATCATTCAAATCATGAGAACTCAAAGAATCAAGAATCAAGAGACTCCAGAGATCAGAAATCATAAATGTGTGTGACTCATTGAAATAATGAAATCATTATGATCTAATGAACTCATTAATACTCAAGTCAAGGTGGATGTCAGTTGTATATGGAATCAAGACCACGTGTAACACACATATAAAGTCCCTCTCAGGTATAGAAGACTCTTGTAGTCAGGCTATACGGGCAATAACATGAACGATCAAATGAAATCGATATCAAAGTCAAAATCAGGAGAATCAAGAGATCAAGAATCACAGGATATCCTTAAAGTCCCCGCTTGTACAGAAGACCTTTGGGTCAAGCTGTAAGGGCAAAACAATAAAGTCCCCGCTTGTACAGAAGACCTTTGGGTCAAGCTGTAAGGGCAAATCATTAAAATCCCGCTCAGTTCAGGTGTACTCCTTGTGAGTTATGCCTGACATGGGTCACGTGTGAGAGGTTACAACTTGGACAACCACCAACAGCTAAGTCTAACTGATTGAGTAAAATCATACCCAATCATCATGTCTTAGTTGAATTTAAATGTTTTATTTAATTAATAAATTAAATATTTGACATTTTACTATTATCACTGTCTTTTTGGGAAATCATATATCTATGAGGAACCCAATAAATCGAAGGCATATCAGATTTCAATATCATGATCTAAATCAGAGGTGTTGGGTAAAAATGCTTAATTATCATTAACAACAGTGTCATATGCATATTAGTATGTGGTGGGATAGAGTCTGGGCTTGACCCTTTCGTGATTCCCTATATATAAGCATACCGATGTGGATATTACATGTGGAGTTAATGAGGTTAGGGTCTTTACCAAAAGAGGTTTTCAAATCATTATCATACCATTTTCAAATCAATTTCAAATACTAAACTATATGAACTCACCAACCATGTGTTGACTTGATTTTTGCATGACTTCTCAGGTGACGAACAGGTCAACTAAGGAGTTATTCCTTTTGGACTAGGACTTCAGATAGAAGACTTAGCTTTTTGGACCTGCATATATTTTGAAGACATCATTACACAAATTATTTTGTATATCTTGTGTAAATACAAGATAGAAATATATGATGTTTATGGTAGATTTACATTGTTAAATTATAAACAATACTGATGTAATTTAACTTTGTAATTCTATTATATTTAGCATTTCTCATTTGTATCATGTGCAATGTAAACAATCTGATCATCACGATTATCACTCACGATATCGCGCCCCGGGAACTTTCCGCCCGACGGGACAACCGATCCTATCCCGCCGGCTCGGGGTGTGACAGATTGGTATCAGAGCCATGGTTATAGAGAAATATAGGTCATTTATCTAAACGGTTTGGCCTAGACTATAACCTAGGGACCCTGCATGTAGAGAACTTAAGATTTAAGACTTTATTGCATTATGTCTTCTGCATTCGATCATTGCACTAACCAATGTTCCATTGGTTATGATTAGAATGTCACCAAGAAGACAACCATCACCGCCTCTACCTTCGCAAGAGACGGATCCAGCAGTCGAGGCACTTGCAACCCTGATCACTGAACAGTTGGTGGCGATGCTCCCTGGAATCATCACTCGAATCAGGAACAGTGAGGAGTTTGTTAGGATCTTCCCACTACTTGCTGCAGAGAAGAAAGAACCGGAAGGAGGAGAAACAAGCAGGAAGCGAAAGCGGTGTTGTTCTAAGAAATCAAGAGAACTCGTAATCTACACCGAGGCCATTCCCCTTCGCCAGATGGCCGTTGTTTCAGAGTCAGAGGGTCGTCAGTGTTACGCTGGCAAATTTCCTTTATGTGACATGTGCGGTCTTCACCATTCTAAGGATAAACTGTGCAAACATTGTCTGAACTGCGGGAAAAAGGGACACTGGAGTAGTGACTGTAATAATCCCCCGACTCATAACCAAAATCCTGGAAACATTACATATCCTCTTCCTCGCCACAACAAGGATTGCTATGTGTGCGGACTGTCTGAACACATTTCACGAGACTGTCCCGTGAGGATATCTTCCACAAGTCCTACACTTTCCAAGGGAAAAGCTCCCCTTCATCAAGCTGAACCCTCATGTGTGCAATGTACCCGCTGTGGAAAGACGGGACACTGGATGCAGCAGTGTAGGTCACCAATGACCTCTACTTCCCATCAATACGTTGGTACAGATCCTAAATGTACCAAATGTGGTTTTCACCACGACAAGGGGAAACCCTGCAGACACTGTCTGAATTGTGGGAGAGTAGGACACTGGATTCAACAGTGTCGGTATATCCTAACTAGGAAACAGAAACAAAAAGTGAACACCTCTACATCCTCTTCTAATAACAACTGCTACACATGTGGAATGCTTGGACATTTCAAAAGGGACTGCCCTAGGCGAAGGCCTTCCACAGACCCAACAGTCACTGAGGAACTACTTGCTTTACCTGCTCCTGGGGAACATTCGGAGACTGATGACCCCACAGGTATGCATATTTCATTTTGATTTGTTAAGTTTCTTATTTGAGTGCTAATTTTAAAAGCATGCTCCATTGTGACTTTAGAAATGATGAATTCAAGGAAACTGACAGAAGTTAGTTTCAAATAAGATAATAGGAATAGTAACCTAAGGAAGTCTTAGGTCAAATAAATGTTAAATAAATAAATAAATAAAGGTAGGTTGAGTCTTAATTACAGTCTAGTTACTATAGTTAGGAAAATAACCATATCTAGTAGAACATTAGAAGGCCGTAGATAGTTAGATGCTAAGGCTAGTATGTAAACTATTATTTCTTCACCTAGAACTATAGAACTCGAATCATTAGATTTAGAGAACCTCTGTTCTAGGAGACCAGGAAAGGATAAATTTTAGAACTGTGCTAAAATCATAGTTAAACTAGGATGAGTAGATCAAGGGAAATCAGTTGTGAATGCAAGATGAAGATACGCCAGAGAAAATATTCCGAATGAAAAATGGGCATTTCAAGTTACGGTAATGCCTTTTGGGATAGAAGAGTGCACCTATGGTTTTCGTGGACCTCATGAACCGAGTGTGCAAACCCTATCTAGAGTAGTTTGTCATTACCATTAAGGGATGACATGCTGATTTATTCTAATACCAAGAAAGCATACGAACGACATCTCAGGAATATTCTGGAGTTGTTAAAGGAAGAACAGCCCTGTCTTATTTTCTTTCATTTTGAAACTAGGATGAGAATAAGTCATAGTTGGAACAACATTTATAATGAGTTCCGACAGTCACATGACTTTTGGGTAGAAGTAAGATAAACATACAACATCTCGCAGACGGGTATATGATTACTTAGAAGGTAAATCATTACCTTGATCCTAATAGTACTACCATACCTTAGGTAGACCTTCCCGATATATAAAGCCTACTTTCACAGTTGAGAATAGACTAAATAGATGGTGAAGTATGTATACGGTTATAGCAAATAACCTAAGATTTCGCCAAGTGATTTAAGGATCTTAATCAGACGATCAAGACTCAGAGTCGTGAGAGCCATCTCTGAGAACTTTAAGGAGTGTGTCAGATTGTAAAGCAGAGTGACAGTTTAAGATAAACCGGATAAAATACCTACTACCAAAACAGTGGGTGGATTCCGGCGGTGGATAAATCAAGAAGACTTATTCTTGAGAAGGCACACGTGCCAGATAATCAGTGCATCCGAGTGCCGATAAAATGTATCGAGACTTACAGAGATTTTATTGGTGACCGGGAAAGAAGGACATAGTCGAATATGTCGGCAGATGTCTTACGTGTGCAAGAGTAAAGGCGGAACACCAGAGACCGTCTGGTTTACTGGAACAGCCTGAGATTCCGCTCTGGAAGTGGGAACAAATAGCTATGGATTTCATTACCAAGCTACCCCGCACTTCCAGTGGTCACGATACAATTTGGGTGATCATTGATCGATTAACAAAATCTGCTCATTTCTTGCCGATGCGTGAAACCTTCACGATGGATAAACTGGCGAGATTGTACATCAATGAGATAGTGGTACGTCACGGTGTACCATTATCAATTATTTCTGATAGAGACAGCAGATTTACTTCAAGATTCTGGCAATCACTACAGAAATCTCTAGGGACACAGTTAAATCTGAGTACAGCTTACCATCCACAAACGGACGGCCAAAGCGAACGTACGATTCAGACCCTAGAGGATATGTTAAGGACCTGTATTTTGGACTTCGGTGGGAATTGGGATTCTCATTTGCCACTGATTGAGTTCTCCTACAACAACAGTTATCACAGCAGTATCGGATGTGCACCATTCGAGGCTCTCTATGGCCGGAAATGTCGATCACCGATCTGTTGGACTGAAGTTGGAGATAATCGCATAACGGGGCCAAAGCTTATTCAGGAAACCACTGACAAGATAGCTCAGATTCAGAGAAGATTGCAAGCTACAAGAAGTAGACAAAAGAGCTACGCTGACAAACGGCGAAAGCCGTTGGAATTCCAAGTGGGAGATCGTGTCATGTTAAAGGTTTCTCCTTGGAAGGGTGTAGTACGTTTTGGAACGAAAGGCAAGTTAGCACCACGATACGTAGGACCGTTCGAAATCATCGAACGTATTGGTCCTGTGGCGTATAGACTGAGATTACCAGATGAACTCAGTGGTGTGCATGACGTGTTTCACGTCTCGAACTTGAAGAAGTGCCTTGCTGACGAATCACTCGTCATTCCACTCGAAGAAATTCAAGTCGATGATCAGTTACATTTCATAGAAGAACCATTAGAGATTATGGATCGCAAAGTCAAGCAACTGAGGCGAAGCCGTATTCCGATTGTAAAGGTTCGTTGGAATTCAAGACGCGGACCCGAGTTTACTTGGGAACGTGAAGATCACATGAAGTTAAAGTATCCCCATCTGTTTGAAGAGGAAGCCGTACCCGATAACAATTCTTAAATTTCGGGACGAAATTTCTTTAACAAGGGGAGACTGTAACATCAGTGCCGGAACCGTCACCGGAACAGTGATCGTGAACAGTACGTAAACAGTAAACAGGTACAATTATCATGTAATTCTGTATATTTCATGTTCATATCAAACATCAGTATCATTTCATGCTAGCAAAACAGTGAATTCACAGTCATTTCAGAGAAATCAATTCAGAACAATGATTCTTGAGTCAGATAATTATCTGGCAACACAGAATCATCATGTAATTTATTTGTTAGGATTTTATTATGTATAAACGTATGTGAGGCTTTACAGGACAAAACAACACGAATATCGTTAAGTGAATGCTAAACCGACAGATTATTCGTATAGGTGACGATCTGTACGAATAAATCTAAAAGTTTAACGTTCTGAATGATATTCGATAATTAGAAAACAATATTGAAAAGTGTAGTTATCGTCGTATTTGATTCGAACAAATACGCGCGATGACCGCGCGATTCAATTTAAACGCTAAATAAATATTTTTGTAAATTAAATAATTAAAAGATATTTAGTTAATTTATTAGGAATTACAACCTAAAATAATTTTATGACTTCTATTTTAAAACCGAGTCGTTACGTTACGAAAACGACGCGAAAATGACGTTTCTACGCGAAACCACGCGAAACCGAACGAACCCGTACGAACCCGGGTTAATTTGAAACAATAAATGGGCATTTATACCCATTTAATACACTCAACTACCATCTTCAACCTCTCACCACCGTCACTTTCTCTCTCTAAGAACACCCCACTCTCTCTCTAAGTTTTCTCACTCGATTCTCCACGAAATCGACCCATCTTGGTGTCAAAATCACCATCATCACTTGTAGATCACGGAAGTACAACGGATCGGGCTTGAATCCGTCGAAAATCGGGGTAAAAATCTTGTTCTTGGTTCGGTTTTGGGGTTTTAAAAACCCTAAATCGAGCATCATCTAGAAACCGGCTAAAACCAGGCCAAACCTTAGGGAAACTCCACAACGCCACACTAGGATGATGAAGAAACATGTGAAATAACATAGCCTAACCTTAAGAATCGATTTTAGAGGGTTGGATAGTTGCAGGTTCGAAGGCCCGAATGGGGTTTGCTCAGATCCACGAATGAGCCTAGCCTCATTCGCCGAATGGCACAAACTGGGAATGAGTCCTCATTCGCCCAATGCTCCTTCGGCCAGCCTTCTTCGCCGGACATACTCAGTCGGCCATTCCCCTCATTCGACGATTCTTCATTCGACCAGGCTGGTTCGGCCAAGCCTCATTCGACCAGGCTGGTTTTGCCCAGGATACTCCCATTCGGCCTAAGTCTAGTCGGCCTAAGACCTCATTCGACAGTTCTCATTTGGACCAAGGCTTATCCGGCCACGGCCATCCTTGTCTGACCACGACCAGCCTTATCCGGCCATGGCAAGCTTTACCCGACCAAGACTCTTCCGGCCAAGGCTTGATTCGGCCAGGACATTTTCGGCCAAGTGGGTTTGGCCCAAGGCCTTAAACGATCAAGTCTTTTGGCCAACCTCCTTTGGTTGGGCTCATGCTCGCCGGAACTTCTTGGCCAAGATTGATTAGTGTGAGTGAAGTATGGGAACACATGAATTCTAATTGATATTATATGTACGCATGGGAGGGTACTAGAGTTTTATCCATGCAAATCTATTTTGGGTAGGATTTGGAACAAACGAGATTTATTTTAAACATTAATATCATTTAAAATATAAATGATGAACATCATTTGGGTTCAACACCATTGAGAAAATCATGAGGATCAGAACTACGATTGAGGGTTGGGTGTTAAATTAATCATTAACACCCGAACCTTAGAAAAATCAATAAGAATACGTAACTAACCTAGACGTTTTACCTAAATCATCTAGGCTTAGTAATCAAAACAACGAAGGAAATCAATTTGAAAGCAACGGCTAATAAGCGGGCCCGAGGTTGGCCCAATGGGCTTAACTTAAGCCCATCACATGTTAGTTTTTTTATTTAGTCATGATTAATATAAGTAAATGAATTGTAAACTTTGTTAAATTATAGTAAATGATCTTTTCTAAATAAATAACTTAAAATGAATTAAATTGTAAAGGTTCTACTAAAAGTCTTTAAAGGATTAATCGGGGATATGGGATAAGGGCTTATAATGGTTAATGAATTAGGCTAAATTAGATGAAGTCTTAGAAACACATTAGTAATCTAGAACACTTAGTTGCACACCGAGACCAAGCCCTAGTTACAACGTCTATTATATATACTTATCGTATGCGAATTCGTTTAAAACAACTCAGGAACCGAAGACACATAAGCTACAACAACGAGCGCGCATTTTGTGGTAATTCATTACAAAGCAACACAGGTGAGTTCATTGCCCCTTTTCTAAACATTTTTGTTTTAAAACGCGGGGCTGAGAAGCATGCGTAAACTGTTTTTATTTAAACTGTTTATTTAAATGCTTTTATTTATTATATGTTCTACATATATATGTTTGTGGATACTCCTAGACTCCTGTCTAGGAAATTATTGGACAGATCTAGTGATCTAATAAATTTAAGTACTCTTATGAGTAATACCTTAAATTTAAATCCTAATTCAACCCTTAGTCCATCAAGTTCAAATTCAAGAACCTAAACTCAAAGTGAAATCAAATGAACAAAATCAAACGATCATATTCAAGGGAATCGTAACTCAGTGTGTGATCTGAGGCCCAAGAATCATAATCAAATCAAATCAATTATCATTCAAATCATGAGAACTCAAAGAATCAAGAATCAAGAGACTCCAGAGATCAGAAATCATAAATGTGTGTGACTCATTGAAATAATGAAATCATTATGATCTAATGAACTCATTAATACTCAAGTCAAGGTGGATGTCAGTTGTATATGGAATCAAGACCACGTGTAACACACATATAAAGTCCCTCTCAGGTATAGAAGACTCTTGTAGTCAGGCTATACGGGCAATAACATGAACGATCAAATGAAATCGATATCAAAGTCAAAATCAGGAGAATCAAGAGATCAAGAATCACAGGATATCCTTAAAGTCCCCGCTTGTACAGAAGACCTTTGGGTCAAGCTGTAAGGGCAAAACAATAAAGTCCCCGCTTGTACAGAAGACCTTTGGGTCAAGCTGTAAGGGCAAATCATTAAAATCCCGCTCAGTTCAGGTGTACTCCTTGTGAGTTATGCCTGACATGGGTCACGTGTGAGAGGTTACAACTTGGACAACCACCAACAGCTAAGTCTAACTGATTGAGTAAAATCATACCCAATCATCATGTCTTAGTTGAATTTAAATGTTTTATTTAATTAATAAATTAAATATTTGACATTTTACTATTATCACTGTCTTTTTGGGAAATCATATATCTATGAGGAACCCAATAAATCGAAGGCATATCAGATTTCAATATCATGATCTAAATCAGAGGTGTTGGGTAAAAATGCTTAATTATCATTAACAACAGTGTCATATGCATATTAGTATGTGGTGGGATAGAGTCTGGGCTTGACCCTTTCGTGATTCCCTATATATAAGCATACCGATGTGGATATTACATGTGGAGTTAATGAGGTTAGGGTCTTTACCAAAAGAGGTTTTCAAATCATTATCATACCATTTTCAAATCAATTTCAAATACTAAACTATATGAACTCACCAACCATGTGTTGACTTGATTTTTGCATGACTTCTCAGGTGACGAACAGGTCAACTAAGGAGTTATTCCTTTTGGACTAGGACTTCAGATAGAAGACTTAGCTTTTTGGACCTGCATATATTTTGAAGACATCATTACACAAATTATTTTGTATATCTTGTGTAAATACAAGATAGAAATATATGATGTTTATGGTAGATTTACATTGTTAAATTATAAACAATACTGATGTAATTTAACTTTGTAATTCTATTATATTTAGCATTTCTCATTTGTATCATGTGCAATGTAAACAATCTGATCATCACGATTATCACTCACGATATCGCGCCCCGGGAACTTTCCGCCCGACGGGACAACCGATCCTATCCCGCCGGCTCGGGGTGTGACAGATTGGTATCAGAGCCATGGTTATAGAGAAATATAGGTCATTTATCTAAACGGTTTGGCCTAGACTATAACCTAGGGACCCTGCATGTAGAGAACTTAAGATTTAAGACTTTATTGCATTATGTCTTCTGCATTCGATCATTGCACTAACCAATGTTCCATTGGTTATGATTAGAATGTCACCAAGAAGACAACCATCACCGCCTCTACCTTCGCAAGAGACGGATCCAGCAGTCGAGGCACTTGCAACCCTGATCACTGAACAGTTGGTGGCGATGCTCCCTGGAATCATCACTCGAATCAGGAACAGTGAGGAGTTTGTTAGGATCTTCCCACTACTTGCTGCAGAGAAGAAAGAACCGGAAGGAGGAGAAACAAGCAGGAAGCGAAAGCGGTGTTGTTCTAAGAAATCAAGAGAACTCGTAATCTACACCGAGGCCATTCCCCTTCGCCAGATGGCCGTTGTTTCAGAGTCAGAGGGTCGTCAGTGTTACGCTGGCAAATTTCCTTTATGTGACATGTGCGGTCTTCACCATTCTAAGGATAAACTGTGCAAACATTGTCTGAACTGCGGGAAAAAGGGACACTGGAGTAGTGACTGTAATAATCCCCCGACTCATAACCAAAATCCTGGAAACATTACATATCCTCTTCCTCGCCACAACAAGGATTGCTATGTGTGCGGACTGTCTGAACACATTTCACGAGACTGTCCCGTGAGGATATCTTCCACAAGTCCTACACTTTCCAAGGGAAAAGCTCCCCTTCATCAAGCTGAACCCTCATGTGTGCAATGTACCCGCTGTGGAAAGACGGGACACTGGATGCAGCAGTGTAGGTCACCAATGACCTCTACTTCCCATCAATACGTTGGTACAGATCCTAAATGTACCAAATGTGGTTTTCACCACGACAAGGGGAAACCCTGCAGACACTGTCTGAATTGTGGGAGAGTAGGACACTGGATTCAACAGTGTCGGTATATCCTAACTAGGAAACAGAAACAAAAAGTGAACACCTCTACATCCTCTTCTAATAACAACTGCTACACATGTGGAATGCTTGGACATTTCAAAAGGGACTGCCCTAGGCGAAGGCCTTCCACAGACCCAACAGTCACTGAGGAACTACTTGCTTTACCTGCTCCTGGGGAACATTCGGAGACTGATGACCCCACAGGTATGCATATTTCATTTTGATTTGTTAAGTTTCTTATTTGAGTGCTAATTTTAAAAGCATGCTCCATTGTGACTTTAGAAATGATGAATTCAAGGAAACTGACAGAAGTTAGTTTCAAATAAGATAATAGGAATAGTAACCTAAGGAAGTCTTAGGTCAAATAAATGTTAAATAAATAAATAAATAAAGGTAGGTTGAGTCTTAATTACAGTCTAGTTACTATAGTTAGGAAAATAACCATATCTAGTAGAACATTAGAAGGCCGTAGATAGTTAGATGCTAAGGCTAGTATGTAAACTATTATTTCTTCACCTAGAACTATAGAACTCGAATCATTAGATTTAGAGAACCTCTGTTCTAGGAGACCAGGAAAGGATAAATTTTAGAACTGTGCTAAAATCATAGTTAAACTAGGATGAGTAGATCAAGGGAAATCAGTTGTGAATGCAAGATGAAGATACGCCAGAGAAAATATTCCGAATGAAAAATGGGCATTTCAAGTTACGGTAATGCCTTTTGGGATAGAAGAGTGCACCTATGGTTTTCGTGGACCTCATGAACCGAGTGTGCAAACCCTATCTAGAGTAGTTTGTCATTACCATTAAGGGATGACATGCTGATTTATTCTAATACCAAGAAAGCATACGAACGACATCTCAGGAATATTCTGGAGTTGTTAAAGGAAGAACAGCCCTGTCTTATTTTCTTTCATTTTGAAACTAGGATGAGAATAAGTCATAGTTGGAACAACATTTATAATGAGTTCCGACAGTCACATGACTTTTGGGTAGAAGTAAGATAAACATACAACATCTCGCAGACGGGTATATGATTACTTAGAAGGTAAATCATTACCTTGATCCTAATAGTACTACCATACCTTAGGTAGACCTTCCCGATATATAAAGCCTACTTTCACAGTTGAGAATAGACTAAATAGATGGTGAAGTATGTATACGGTTATAGCAAATAACCTAAGATTTCGCCAAGTGATTTAAGGATCTTAATCAGACGATCAAGACTCAGAGTCGTGAGAGCCATCTCTGAGAACTTTAAGGAGTGTGTCAGATTGTAAAGCAGAGTGACAGTTTAAGATAAACCGGATAAAATACCTACTACCAAAACAGTGGGTGGATTCCGGCGGTGGATAAATCAAGAAGACTTATTCTTGAGAAGGCACACGTGCCAGATAATCAGTGCATCCGAGTGCCGATAAAATGTATCGAGACTTACAGAGATTTTATTGGTGACCGGGAAAGAAGGACATAGTCGAATATGTCGGCAGATGTCTTACGTGTGCAAGAGTAAAGGCGGAACACCAGAGACCGTCTGGTTTACTGGAACAGCCTGAGATTCCGCTCTGGAAGTGGGAACAAATAGCTATGGATTTCATTACCAAGCTACCCCGCACTTCCAGTGGTCACGATACAATTTGGGTGATCATTGATCGATTAACAAAATCTGCTCATTTCTTGCCGATGCGTGAAACCTTCACGATGGATAAACTGGCGAGATTGTACATCAATGAGATAGTGGTACGTCACGGTGTACCATTATCAATTATTTCTGATAGAGACAGCAGATTTACTTCAAGATTCTGGCAATCACTACAGAAATCTCTAGGGACACAGTTAAATCTGAGTACAGCTTACCATCCACAAACGGACGGCCAAAGCGAACGTACGATTCAGACCCTAGAGGATATGTTAAGGACCTGTATTTTGGACTTCGGTGGGAATTGGGATTCTCATTTGCCACTGATTGAGTTCTCCTACAACAACAGTTATCACAGCAGTATCGGATGTGCACCATTCGAGGCTCTCTATGGCCGGAAATGTCGATCACCGATCTGTTGGACTGAAGTTGGAGATAATCGCATAACGGGGCCAGAGCTTATTCAGGAAACCACTGACAAGATAGCTCAGATTCAGAGAAGATTGCAAGCTACAAGAAGTAGACAAAAGAGCTACGCTGACAAACGGCGAAAGCCGTTGGAATTCCAAGTGGGAGATCGTGTCATGTTAAAGGTTTCTCCTTGGAAGGGTGTAGTACGTTTTGGAACGAAAGGCAAGTTAGCACCACGATACGTAGGACCGTTCGAAATCATCGAACGTATTGGTCCTGTGGCGTATAGACTGAGATTACCAGATGAACTCAGTGGTGTGCATGACGTGTTTCACGTCTCGAACTTGAAGAAGTGCCTTGCTGACGAATCACTCGTCATTCCACTCGAAGAAATTCAAGTCGATGATCAGTTACATTTCATAGAAGAACCATTAGAGATTATGGATCGCAAAGTCAAGCAACTGAGGCGAAGCCGTATTCCGATTGTAAAGGTTCGTTGGAATTCAAGACGCGGACCCGAGTTTACTTGGGAACGTGAAGATCACATGAAGTTAAAGTATCCCCATCTGTTTGAAGAGGAAGCCGTACCCGATAACAATTCTTAAATTTCGGGACGAAATTTCTTTAACAAGGGGAGACTGTAACATCAGTGCCGGAACCGTCACCGGAACAGTGATCGTGAACAGTACGTAAACAGTAAACAGGTACAATTATCATGTAATTCTGTATATTTCATGTTCATATCAAACATCAGTATCATTTCATGCTAGCAAAACAGTGAATTCACAGTCATTTCAGAGAAATCAATTCAGAACAATGATTCTTGAGTCAGATAATTATCTGGCAACACAGAATCATCATGTAATTTATTTGTTAGGATTTTATTATGTATAAACGTATGTGAGGCTTTACAGGACAAAACAACACGAATATCGTTAAGTGAATGCTAAACCGACAGATTATTCGTATAGGTGACGATCTGTACGAATAAATCTAAAAGTTTAACGTTCTGAATGATATTCGATAATTAGAAAACAATATTGAAAAGTGTAGTTATCGTCGTATTTGATTCGAACAAATACGCGCGATGACCGCGCGATTCAATTTAAACGCTAAATAAATATTTTTGTAAATTAAATAATTAAAAGATATTTAGTTAATTTATTAGGAATTACAACCTAAAATAATTTTATGACTTCTATTTTAAAACCGAGTCGTTACGTTACGAAAACGACGCGAAAATGACGTTTCTACGCGAAACCACGCGAAACCGAACGAACCCGTACGAACCCGGGTTAATTTGAAACAATAAATGGGCATTTATACCCATTTAATACACTCAACTACCATCTTCAACCTCTCACCACCGTCACTTTCTCTCTCTAAGAACACCCCACTCTCTCTCTAAGTTTTCTCACTCGATTCTCCACGAAATCGACCCATCTTGGTGTCAAAATCACCATCATCACTTGTAGATCACGGAAGTACAACGGATCGGGCTTGAATCCGTCGAAAATCGGGGTAAAAATCTTGTTCTTGGTTCGGTTTTGGGGTTTTAAAAACCCTAAATCGAGCATCATCTAGAAACCGGCTAAAACCAGGCCAAACCTTAGGGAAACTCCACAACGCCACACTAGGATGATGAAGAAACATGTGAAATAACATAGCCTAACCTTAAGAATCGATTTTAGAGGGTTGGATAGTTGCAGGTTCGAAGGCCCGAATGGGGTTTGCTCAGATCCACGAATGAGCCTAGCCTCATTCGCCGAATGGCACAAACTGGGAATGAGTCCTCATTCGCCCAATGCTCCTTCGGCCAGCCTTCTTCGCCGGACATACTCAGTCGGCCATTCCCCTCATTCGACGATTCTTCATTCGACCAGGCTGGTTCGGCCAAGCCTCATTCGACCAGGCTGGTTTTGCCCAGGATACTCCCATTCGGCCTAAGTCTAGTCGGCCTAAGACCTCATTCGACAGTTCTCATTTGGACCAAGGCTTATCCGGCCACGGCCATCCTTGTCTGACCACGACCAGCCTTATCCGGCCATGGCAAGCTTTACCCGACCAAGACTCTTCCGGCCAAGGCTTGATTCGGCCAGGACATTTTCGGCCAAGTGGGTTTGGCCCAAGGCCTTAAACGATCAAGTCTTTTGGCCAACCTCCTTTGGTTGGGCTCATGCTCGCCGGAACTTCTTGGCCAAGATTGATTAGTGTGAGTGAAGTATGGGAACACATGAATTCTAATTGATATTATATGTACGCATGGGAGGGTACTAGAGTTTTATCCATGCAAATCTATTTTGGGTAGGATTTGGAACAAACGAGATTTATTTTAAACATTAATATCATTTAAAATATAAATGATGAACATCATTTGGGTTCAACACCATTGAGAAAATCATGAGGATCAGAACTACGATTGAGGGTTGGGTGTTAAATTAATCATTAACACCCGAACCTTAGAAAAATCAATAAGAATACGTAACTAACCTAGACGTTTTACCTAAATCATCTAGGCTTAGTAATCAAAACAACGAAGGAAATCAATTTGAAAGCAACGGCTAATAAGCGGGCCCGAGGTTGGCCCAATGGGCTTAACTTAAGCCCATCACATGTTAGTTTTTTTATTTAGTCATGATTAATATAAGTAAATGAATTGTAAACTTTGTTAAATTATAGTAAATGATCTTTTCTAAATAAATAACTTAAAATGAATTAAATTGTAAAGGTTCTACTAAAAGTCTTTAAAGGATTAATCGGGGATATGGGATAAGGGCTTATAATGGTTAATGAATTAGGCTAAATTAGATGAAGTCTTAGAAACACATTAGTAATCTAGAACACTTAGTTGCACACCGAGACCAAGCCCTAGTTACAACGTCTATTATATATACTTATCGTATGCGAATTCGTTTAAAACAACTCAGGAACCGAAGACACATAAGCTACAACAACGAGCGCGCATTTTGTGGTAATTCATTACAAAGCAACACAGGTGAGTTCATTGCCCCTTTTCTAAACATTTTTGTTTTAAAACGCGGGGCTGAGAAGCATGCGTAAACTGTTTTTATTTAAACTGTTTATTTAAATGCTTTTATTTATTATATGTTCTACATATATATGTTTGTGGATACTCCTAGACTCCTGTCTAGGAAATTATTGGACAGATCTAGTGATCTAATAAATTTAAGTACTCTTATGAGTAATACCTTAAATTTAAATCCTAATTCAACCCTTAGTCCATCAAGTTCAAATTCAAGAACCTAAACTCAAAGTGAAATCAAATGAACAAAATCAAACGATCATATTCAAGGGAATCGTAACTCAGTGTGTGATCTGAGGCCCAAGAATCATAATCAAATCAAATCAATTATCATTCAAATCATGAGAACTCAAAGAATCAAGAATCAAGAGACTCCAGAGATCAGAAATCATAAATGTGTGTGACTCATTGAAATAATGAAATCATTATGATCTAATGAACTCATTAATACTCAAGTCAAGGTGGATGTCAGTTGTATATGGAATCAAGACCACGTGTAACACACATATAAAGTCCCTCTCAGGTATAGAAGACTCTTGTAGTCAGGCTATACGGGCAATAACATGAACGATCAAATGAAATCGATATCAAAGTCAAAATCAGGAGAATCAAGAGATCAAGAATCACAGGATATCCTTAAAGTCCCCGCTTGTACAGAAGACCTTTGGGTCAAGCTGTAAGGGCAAAACAATAAAGTCCCCGCTTGTACAGAAGACCTTTGGGTCAAGCTGTAAGGGCAAATCATTAAAATCCCGCTCAGTTCAGGTGTACTCCTTGTGAGTTATGCCTGACATGGGTCACGTGTGAGAGGTTACAACTTGGACAACCACCAACAGCTAAGTCTAACTGATTGAGTAAAATCATACCCAATCATCATGTCTTAGTTGAATTTAAATGTTTTATTTAATTAATAAATTAAATATTTGACATTTTACTATTATCACTGTCTTTTTGGGAAATCATATATCTATGAGGAACCCAATAAATCGAAGGCATATCAGATTTCAATATCATGATCTAAATCAGAGGTGTTGGGTAAAAATGCTTAATTATCATTAACAACAGTGTCATATGCATATTAGTATGTGGTGGGATAGAGTCTGGGCTTGACCCTTTCGTGATTCCCTATATATAAGCATACCGATGTGGATATTACATGTGGAGTTAATGAGGTTAGGGTCTTTACCAAAAGAGGTTTTCAAATCATTATCATACCATTTTCAAATCAATTTCAAATACTAAACTATATGAACTCACCAACCATGTGTTGACTTGATTTTTGCATGACTTCTCAGGTGACGAACAGGTCAACTAAGGAGTTATTCCTTTTGGACTAGGACTTCAGATAGAAGACTTAGCTTTTTGGACCTGCATATATTTTGAAGACATCATTACACAAATTATTTTGTATATCTTGTGTAAATACAAGATAGAAATATATGATGTTTATGGTAGATTTACATTGTTAAATTATAAACAATACTGATGTAATTTAACTTTGTAATTCTATTATATTTAGCATTTCTCATTTGTATCATGTGCAATGTAAACAATCTGATCATCACGATTATCACTCACGATATCGCGCCCCGGGAACTTTCCGCCCGACGGGACAACCGATCCTATCCCGCCGGCTCGGGGTGTGACAGTAAGGTTTGTATTTATCCCCCCTAAACCCTAATGAAAAGTGGGTAAGGTTGTTGTAGTAGGGCTAATAAAACATATCCTATTCATAACAGACTAAACCCCAAAATAGCATATCTAAATTATTAGAAAGCTTAGAGTCGACACAGTTGCGGATTTTTCTCCTTGCAAAATTTTCTTTGTTCGAGTATATGGCTGTCTAAAAAGTTTGAAGCTCTGATTTGCCTCGTAGCTCATTGGGATATAGCCTGGCTCGAACAAAGCTAGTTTGTAATCGAACCGAGCTGAGCCAACTCGTTTTGTAATCGAGCCGAATCCGAGCTAGGGCTAGCTCGGCTCGTAGCTCGCTCGATTGTACAACATGCTATACTTAAATATAACTATAGGGTTACTTTTACTGATAAATATACTTTGGTGTTAATTTGTAATTATGTTAAAAAATAAAAATAAAAAAAATAAAAGAAAAGAGGACGGAAATACAAAATGAATCTTAATTCTTACGTGCTTCACTAATTCCTAATTCGTAAATCATATTCTTAATTCTTAGTTTTGCATATTTTCGCATCTTTTATTATATAAAAACCAAGCCAAAAACGAACCGAGCCGAGTTTAGTTGAATACAATTCAAATATTAAATTTTTATGTAAACATCGGACAAAAAACGAGCCGAGCCGAGCCATATCGGTTAAAAACGAGCCGAGTCCGAGCCAAGATTTCAGGCTCGGTTAAATCTGAGCTGACCCCTGGCTCGGTTCGTGAACCCCCTAATCAAGACAGAGACAACACGATTAATGCAAATACAAAACGTAAAAATGAGATGTTTAACACTTGACATGGTTTAAGCATGATAAATTTATGTTTTATATAGATTAAAGAAAAAAACCTAATAGTGTATTTTTGGTTAAACGAATCTAATCGTGTGTTATTAGGTATCTATTTTTCAAACTTATCTTAAAAATAAGAAAGCTTGAAGTAGTCTGAATGAGCCAGCAACGGCTGAAATCCTTATCCCCACTAACACTAAACATATAATGCCAAATTGGAGGCAATCCGCCATTAATGACCTTTATATCAACTCTTAACCTACAACCATCACTACCAAAAGTTGCACAAATCACCATAATTTTGGGTTTTATTTTTCAAAAACAAGGTGCAGATCAATTGTTTTGACGGTGAACCTCGTTGTGGGTTTCTGCAATTTCACATTGTATACGCAAATCTTTAACAGAAAAACAATCTTTTGCATAGTTATCGGTGAATCTTGATTTTAGTGGAAAAAGATTGTCCCCACCCCTTTCTTTCATGGGATAAACAAAGTTGTTTCACCTTTTTCACACAGAGATCTGCTTTTTGTTTTTTTAATCTTGTTTTAGCTCTTAAAACTGTTGGATGTTCTTCGAAGAACAATCATTTCAATGGGTATTTGTTTGAGTGCTAGAATCAAAGCTGAAAGCCCCAATCATACAGGTATAATTTCCAGTTTCTTTTAATGGAGTTTGATGTTTGATTTGATGAAATTTTACTTAATTTTTGTGTTTTTTTTTTGAGGTTTAATGATCTAACTTTTCAAGTTTTAGGAATCTTTCGTTTTCATTATTAAAATTTAAAATTGGGTTTACATGGAACTGAATCAAGTAAGGGTTTTGATGATCCTACTTTCAGTTTTTGTGATCTTTTGTTTTCAAGATTAAAATTTGAAATTGGGTTTACATGTTATTGTTTTGATGATTTATTTTTCAGTTTTTGGGAATCTTTTATTTTCAACATTTAAACTTGAAATTGGGTTTACATGGAATTGAATCAATTTAGGTTTTTGATGATCTAACTTTAAGTTTTTTGTAATCTTTTAATTTCAAGATCAAAAATTTTAAATTGGGTCTATTAAGTGAAGAATTTGATATACCCATTAAAAAATTAATCATAAAGACTGATCTTGAAGTGAGAATATTCTCAAATTAGAATCCAAGAACTAAACTTTATTATATCATGTACAATGTTTAAGGTGTAAGTTCAAGAAATGTAAGTTCAGATGGTACCAATAATGGCAATTCAAGTGGAAGTAAGTCCTCTTCAGTCCCTCCAACTCCCCGAAGTGAAGGCGAGATCTTGCAGTCTTCAAATCTAAAAAGTTTCAGTTATTCGGATCTCCGAATGGCTACTAGAAACTTCCGACCCGATAGTGTGTTGGGTGAAGGTGGGTTCGGGTCGGTTTTCAAAGGTTGGATGGATGAACAAACTTACATAGCTTCAAAACCTGGAACCGGAGTGGTTGTTGCTGTCAAAAGACTCAATCTAGAAAGCTTTCAGGGTCACAGGGAATGGCTGGTGAGCCTGAGTTTAGCAATTATCAATTTCTTTGTTTGTGTATCGCGATGGTGGCCTAGTAGTAAGGGGGTGGGAATCTGTAGTTGAGGTCTAGGGTTCAAAGCCCGACACCACCCAATTTTCCCTAGGTCACGCGATTTATCTCCCTCATGTTGGCTGTGGGACCGGTCAGTGAGAGACGCCTAATGGTGGCGTTCACCATTTTGTTTGTGTACAAAATTGATCATAGTTTTTAGAGTTAATTACATGTATGGTCTTTTGTGTTTTGCAACAGGTTTAGGTAACAAGGGTAAAAACTAGCAAATTTGGATTTTATACTTACAATTTTTTAATGAGATTGGGTATTAAACGTTTGTATCCAAACCTGTTACTTTTCGCAAACCATAGGGGTCATTTGTGTAATTAACTTTGCTTTTTAAAGACCAAATTTGTGTCGGGTTGTTGCAGGCAGAAGTGAACTATTTGGGGCAATTTTCGCACCCGAATCTTGTGAATCTGATTGGATATTGTCTGGAAGACGAGCATCGGCTTCTGGTTTATGAGTTCATGCCTCGTGGTAGCCTGGAAAATCACTTGTTTAGGAGTGAGTTCATGTGTTTTTATAGTTTAAATGATCATATATGTTAAAAAGATAGAATTTTTGGTATGATTGATGGCTTTAATTGTCAGGGGGATCTTATTTTCAACCGCTTTCGTGGAGTCTTCGATTAAAGGTTGCACTTGGTGCTGCTAAAGGATTGGCCTTTCTTCATAGTGCAGAAACGAAAGTGATTTATCGCGATTTCAAGACTTCTAATGTTTTACTTGATACTGTATGTAAAATTCTTTGCAGTTTGATAGTAAACTTTAGGGGTATTCATAAACTATTGAAACTTGTCAAACCGAAGCAAGCCGGCCGGTTGGTTTATCGTATCATTGATAAAACATAATACGAAATTAATCTTTTGAAAAAAAACTAAAAAAGATTTGTTCAAAACTGTCAGGCGCCAACCAACCCAACCAATATGGCCACTATGGTTTGTCTTTCCGGGAGCCAAAGCCAACGGTTCGACCCAAAGTTTTTCCAAAACTAGGCCGAATCGGACCATGAACATACAACTTATTGTTAATATTGTTTTATGTCTCGAGAATGATTGATTGTTTGCTTCAAGCAGGACTACAATGCAAAACTATCTGATTTCGGGTTAGCCAAAGATGGACCAATAGGCGATAAAAGCCATGTATCGACTAGGGTCATGGGGACCTATGGCTATGCGGCCCCTGAGTATTTAGCCACAGGTATGCTAACAAGGTCCTTTTTTTCTTTCCCAAATTAGACCAAGTTCTACCATTTTTATGACCTTTTATGATTTCACGTTTGTTAACGATAGGTCATTTAACTGCTAAAAGCGACGTGTATAGCTTTGGTGTAGTCCTTCTTGAAATGTTGTCAGGCCGAAGAGCGTTAGACAAAAACCGCCCCAAAGGTGAACAAAGTTTAGTTGAATGGGCCAAACCGTACCTTCCCCACAAGCGGAAGCTTTTTCGGGTTCTTGACACTCGTCTTGAGGGCCAGTACACGTTAGACGGGGCCCACACGGCTGCTAACCTGGCCCTACAGTGCATTTCAATGAATCCCCGGTCCAGGCCGAGCATGGCAGATGTGGTTAAAGAACTTGAACTACTTCAAGATCCCAAGGGGTTAACGCGAATGCGAAGACATTCAAACAATGAGGCACAGACAAGGCGGTTGGTTTCTCAAAAGAGTGATGGCACCGGTGGCGGAACAGGTCGTTCCGCCACCTACCCGAGGCCTTCTGCTTCTGTTGTTTAGAGTAAGTGAGTTGAAGAACAAGGAAGAGCAATAATGTGTAGATTGGCAGTGGTTTTGGTCAAATTATTGTATAGTTGTTTTGGATTAATGTTATATGAGAAGAAAACATATTTCTTGATCCAATTTGCAGTTGACTTTGCTTTATATAGATGTATAGTTTTTTTTTTGTTTTTTTTTTCTATAAATGGTTTCTTTTATAGTTTTATGGGTAAAGTAATAAGAACTAAAAACATTTATGCATTCAGCCCTTATCATTTTCACATTTTTACATGTATTTTTCTTTGTTTTATCGATTTAAAGGATTTAAAATTCGAATAACCTTATAAATAATTTAATAATTACTGAAGAGAAAAATACAGATGATCCCCTCTGGTATGTTTTAAAGTATGAATTTGGCCTTAATTTTTTAGAATTTATAAATATTCTTTAACTATTGTGTGTGTATAAAACTCTTATTTTGAATAAAACTAGGAAAATCACTAATTTAAAGTTGCTAAATGTAATAAACTAGAATTTAGGACCCGCGCGTTGCGGCGGATCCGATATACTGAACGAATATATCTCAATGTAAACTCACATAATCAAATAAATCAGAAAATGTCACAAAATTGAGGTCACAATTTTCAAGTTTGCACGGGATTACACCCAACACGAATCCATGAAGACGACCCATTTTGCACCACTAATCTGATTGTGTTTGCTTCTAAGCTGATATCTTGTTTAATTTAACATACATCTACAAACTATGATTATTGTAAAAGAAATTTTGTTAAACGTACCTCATATGTTTCAACTGCTGGATACTTGTTCCATATCTCGTTCACTTGATTGCCTTGATATTCAGGTTTGTGTGTGTTTATACCTGCCACAAACTCACGAACACAACCTATTTAGCACACCTAATATCTTACTTAGTTTAAAATATCAAAGTTAAGTTGTTATTTAGTAAAGGTTGAATTTGCCCACTTTTCTATCATGTAAGGTAATCTAATTGTTAGTATCTTTTGTCTTTTAAAACTATTTAGCAATTGATCAACTTAATTATTTCATACTGACACTGTATGTAGTAGGGGTGTGCATAAAACAAAAAAAAACGACCCAAAACCCAAAAACCGAAAAATCCAACCCGAAAAAACCGAACTCAAATAGAAACTGATGGATTTGGTGTAAGTTTTCTAAAAACCGAAAGTTTGGGTTTGGGTTTGGTTTTACCTTAAAGAAAAACCGAAAAAAAAAACCGAATACATGCATATATGCACATATATATATTACCTATGAAAAATTTCCACAATTTATAAGCCGTCTATCTTTATTTTCCTAGTTCTTGATATCAAAAGTTAAATAAAAATCATAATTTTATAATTATTATTGGCTTAGGATACTAAAAACACGTATTATTTTTATAAAATTTAAATATTTTTGTATATGTTTTTCTAAATATTAAGTAGTGTTGTACTTAAAATATTTTTAATACAAATATAATTTTTTAGTTTATTTTTTTATAAGCATAATTTAAGGCATAAGTAGAAAAACCGAAAAAACCGAAACCCAAACCGAACCCAAATGGGTTTTGAAAAGATAGAAACCGAAAAAACCGAACCCAAACGGGTTTAAAAACCGAAAAAACCGAAATTTCGGTTTTGGGTTTGGACTAAGCCAAAAACCGACCCATGCACATCCCTAGTATGTAGTATTAGTTTCTTCGTTTAAAATGGTAAATATCCAAAGCCTAAGCACATGTCACAGTTAACAAATAACAAAATACAATTAACATTTAACATTTATGGCGCAACCATTATCATGGGCCCAGAAGCACGTAAAGAAATCAACAATGGTCCCACATGGCGGTGGCGTCTGATCGAACGGATGAGGTCATCACATTGGTCATAAGGTTTTCCAGGAGGAGCAACAAATAGTTGTACCTTACGCACAAAAAATTGTTGAAAGTAAATAGTGTTTTCTCCTCACAACCAAATTTTGCCAATTAATATATATAATAATTGTAGCAATCATGTAGTGACAACATTATAAATATGAGTTTTCTTTTCAACCCTCACATATATATATATATATATATATATATATAGGGAAGGGATAATTTGAAAACCGTATATTAATGTGAAAACCATATAAACTTGATGTGAGCCATTTGATTAGGTGGATGAATGGTTGAGATTAATTTGACCATTTGTTTTTAAAATTAATGAGACTAAAGGGTAGTATAGGTATTTTCTTGTTGGTACTTTTTGATCAGAAAAAGTACAACAATCTAATAAAAAACATAAAAAGCATTTGGAATCTCTTTCTTCTTCCACAACCAAAAAACCACCATTGATGGAGATGAACCTCCATTGATCTTTCTTCTTCCACGACCGAAAAACCACCGTGAGTCGCCACCTTTGTGCTGCACAGAACCGTCGTCGCATTGCTAAACCGCCGGATTGTAAAGGTAAATGTCTTGGCTTCTTAAAATGACTTCAACCCATTGTTGAAGTTCAACAAATCTGAGTTTATTTTCATGCGAGATTGTTACAAGAAATATGATTTTTAGCAAGTTTAACCATTGCCGGATTGTTTTACTTCATGCAATAATCTCTGTTTATTTTCTTTTAGATATGTCATCTAGAAGAAAAAGTTGAAGAATCGCAAACAAGACACTTGGCAAGTTTACGAACACCCAAGATGATCCAATAAACTTAGATACCGCTGAAAAATCGAACAACAAAGATTTAAAACGGAAAAAAAGGGTACAGATTGTAATCTTAAACTCTGTTTTGTGGTTCTTGTTAATAATATTATGTTTGTTCTTTAAAACAAAACTGTTTTACCTTGTCACACATATTTGTTACGTGCTTGTTACATAACAGAAACTGAGTTGATTCTGGATACAGAAAAGGTTAATACGGTTAAGAAAATGAAAAAAAAGTGATATGAAATATATATGTAATACATGTATGTTAACACTTATATTGTATGTGTATTACATGTGTGATACATATGTAATAATGTGTTACATATGTACTATATACATATGTAATAAATGTATGTTAACACTTTAAAAAAGAAACTTATACACAATACATATGTAATACATGTATGTTAACATTTAAAAAGAAATTTATACAAAAATTATACATTTCGAACACAAAACAAAAAACTAAATGTAAGTGTGTTTCTAATTTGTAATTTATAAGCAATAAATATGTAATACATGTATGTTAAGACTTGTATCATATGTGTAACACATATGTATTATGTACGTAAATCCATATTTACTCTGTGTTCACAACAATTTTACACATTAATGTGTAAAACCAGTTTTTCAGGAAAGTTATTTACCACAGTGTAAACCATCTGGTATTGGAGAGATGTCATTTTTTCCGTTGCGGCCAAACAACGAGGTAAACAATCAAAATATAGATGCTTGGGCTGAGGTATTAAACTTTGAAGAAAAATACTGATCAACGGACACATGGAGAAATTTAAGGGGATGCGAGAACAGTTCAACTGTGGCTTCTCGACCAATGGAAAAAGAAAAAAACCAACTAAACTTGCTGAGGAAGAGGTTCGTGCTCTATCTATTGAGATCAGAGGTTAATGTCTTGCGAGATGCGATCTTACTAGAAGCGCGGAAGAAGTAATTGTCGTGTAAACCTGACGTAAAAACAATGTTCTACATGATGTGGTGGTTTTAAACTATTTGGATGCTTATTAAGACAATTTGAATTTCATTGTTCCTTTGGTGTGTTTTTTTTAATTATGAATAATAACTTTAAAAATAGTTGTTAATTTAAAATCATTGTTTTTTTTAAAAAAAAGTTAAAAGTACAAGATGGTACAAAAAAATACTATTCCCATCAAATTAAAAACAAAAGGCTTCCCAAAAAAAAGGACACATGCATCTATACACTAATACACATAGGGTCAACACCTATTAAAAGTTATCAAGTACTATTCTATATGTAGAGGGTGAACATCTATATATATAGGATCAAAAACTTTTATATAAATATATTTTGCATGGAGTAATGTGTGCGTAGGTGTAACAAACAATTTATAACACGTAACAAATATATAACTACGTTGTAACAGACATGTAAATGATTCAAAAAACACATATTGCATATCCAAAAAAACGGATAACATTTAGATCGCTTAATGTAAAATACAAAACAGGTCGACCTACAAAAGATATTCTTAAAAAACAACCATGCACACACAAAAAAAACCAGCTTATTAATAAAATTATTTTCAAACAACGGTTTTGAAAAACAATCCTTCTAGCAGCTTTCTCATGCATGTTGTTTTTTCTAAGCAACCCCGGAATAATGTCAACAGATCTTGAACATATAGGTGGATCTCTCCATCCAACAAACCCACAACCACCTAAGGATCGGATTTTTTTATATGTTAAATATTAGAAGCTTTCTAATGAAAACTACATTGGTAATATCATGGTGATATGATGTTTGCTTTAAAAAAGGGTTTTAATTAATGAAACACATTATGATCAAGTATATCTCATACTATATAGTACCAAACGTAAATTTCAAACACACTTTAAAAAACAAAAAACGTATATTTCAAACGTAACATGATGTGATATATAAATAAACAACAAATAATTATATGAGGGAAAAACACATTTCTTTGAATTAGTTCAAACACGAATCAGGTGGGAAAAAGCAAAAAACAAATTGGTATAGATACACTATATTTCAAACATATATTGCAATGTAAAATAAAAAAATAACAAACAAAAAAAAAACGTTCAAAAAGAGTCTTTTTGATTCAATGTAAAATACACGTAACACAATCTGAGCGATAAACAAAAAAAACACCCAGTGCACATATTAATCAAAAACCATGTTTGAAATCTGATGGATGTTTGAACCAATGTAAACTATACGTAAAAACTACTCAAGCATGTGTGGTACCTGATTGTCCAAATGAGACAAAACATGGAGATCACTGAAAAAACAAAAATGGTAAGATTACATTTTTACCCCTCTGGACACACTTTCTACCCCAATGAGGTGGCACCTTCTTGACCACACAAACTTGGTTTTTATGGTTTTCTTGTTTTAACAAGGTTTCCAAATTATGAATCCCCTATATATATATATATATATATATATATATATATAGGGAATGGTTCAAATACTAACCCTCCTTACGGCGCTAACCCATTAACTTTGGCAAAAAATGGCCGAATCTTGAATTTTTTGTTTAAACATCATTGTAACACAATTTAAACCCCATGTTCAGTTTTGAGTTTGGGCTAATTCATCACCGTTTGGGCTCTTACAGTACTGTAGGTGTTTAAATATTTAAAACTTACAGTACTGTAGCAAAAACCTTACAACGATGATATTTTTTAAACGGTGATGAATTAGCCAAAACTCAAAACTGAACATGGGGTTCAAATTGTGTTACAATGATGTTTAAAACAAAAATTCAAGATTCGGCCATTTTTTGTCAAAGTTAATGGGTTAGCGCCGTAAGAGAGGGTTAGTATTTGAACCCAATCTTATATATATATATATATAAATATATATAGGATTGGGATCAAATACTAACCCTCTCTTACGGCACTAACCCATTAACTTTGCCAAAACGAAGCCGAATCTTGAATTTTTTTTTGAACATCATTGTAACACAATTAGAACACCATGTTCTGTTTTGAGTTTGGGCTAATTCATCACCTTTTAAAAAATATCATCGTTGTAAAGTTTTTGCTACAGTACTGTAAGTTTTAAATATTTAAACACCTATAGTACTGTAAGAGCCCAAACGGTGATGAATTAGCCAAAACTCAAAATTGAACATGGTGTTCAAATTGTGTTACAATGATGTTTAAAAAAAATTCAAAATTCGGCTATTTTTTGGCAAAGTTAATGGGTTAGCGCCGTAAGGAGGGTTAGTATTTGAACCCTTCCCTATATATATATATATATGTATATATATCCATGAATTAAAACAAGAGCAATTTCAATTTCAGAACAATTATAAGCACAAATGAGTACATGTATGATTTTTAGAAGAACTGGTTAGAAAAATGGAAATAAAAAGGCGCCCATATCATCTAAAAACAAAAACATGTTTATCACTATCTTCGTACATATAATATAATTACACGTGTATAACACTATTAATTACATACATGTAACAACAAAACATATACATAGTCATACTCATATTTTCAAAACAAGGTTGCATTACATGCTCAAAGACCTTGGCATATGAGAGAGGAGCGTTAGAAGACATAATAGAGAACCCTACGTGGATTAGAATGTGTAAATGTGACACCCCGTAATTTCCAGGTCAGCATCTTATTTATTTAAGTATTTATTTAAATGCATCACATACACGTGGCACTAGAATTAGCTTAATTTAGTGTGACACGTGGCACGACAGTACGAACACTGACACATGACAAGATAGTTCGTGGAATTATCGACAAACAACACACACGTGTCAAAACACACGAACGTTGGTGAACATCTAACACATTGTGTAGCACAACACTCGAAACTTCACGAAACACTGTCACAAGTCAATTATGGCTAATAATTGACCAATAGAGTCCAAACGACGCTCGAATGATGTTTTACAGTCGAAAAACGGGCAAGAATGGGCCAGAACAACAAAAAAAGCTTATTGGGCTTGAAATTCAGGCCAGGCGATACGCCTGACCCGAGATGCCCGCGACAGGCGATGCGCGCGGGTGGAAATTGAGCGCCTCGTCCGTCCCAATCCGCGCGTAACGCACCAGGTTGTATCACCACGCCAGGCGATACGCCTGACTCATGGATTCGCAGATTTTCTTTTTAAACTTCCAAGATCATCATTTCACCTATCTTAACCATTCTTACACGCCATAGCTCGGCTATTTCTCTTCCCAAACCACTGAAACACATAACTCTACCCTGTGGAAGCCATTAGAGACCTTTTCTTGAAGCTTGGAAGCTTGGTTGCCATCAAGAACGCGAAGGAGAGGGACATTGTAGCTTGTAGATCACCATCACCACCACAAGACTGCTCGAACCTGCTGTCCAGAGAGTTACCAGGGCTGTTTCAACAACATCTTGGTGATACAAGTCCTAGAGAGGTAGTTTTATGACTTCATATACACACACCATACTCACAAGCTCACATGCAATGCATAAAACCCACATGCAAGCACCTATAGTGCACATGCACGAATTTATCTTCTGGGTTTGTTGATTTTAAGGTGATTTATGATGATCTAACATGATTAGAATGCATTTGGTGATGATCTATGATGATGGGTATGGGTCTTGTTGCTTAAAGTGATGTTTTGTAAAGATATATGGACATGCATGTATGATCTAAGGCACTTTGGATAGTTTTGATGATATTGAAATGATTCATGATAATGTATAAGTGTCCTTGCAAGATTAGATTGTGATTATGATGGTCAAAATGTGATTTGGAGACAAACTTGCTATTTTTAGTAACTTTTTAGTTACAAAGTGATGATTTGGGATATATGATGAACATGCATGTATATAGAATTGTTACTAGGAGGATAACATGATGATTTGATGTGTTAGAAAGTAATCTTGATGATGTCTATGATCATATTTAGTGTTATTACTATTTTTAGTAACTTTTTGGGTAAGAATATTGATAGACGATGATTTGGACTATGTTGACATGATTAAATGATAGTAAATAACTTATTATGATGAATGATGAAGTGAAAAATGGATTAGGAATGATAGAATGGTCATTTTATGCAAAACCACAAAGTTACTATTTTTAGTAACTTTATTTTTATAAAAACCGATTAGTCAACATGTTGAATGATTTGAGCATGCTAAATGATTTATTATGTTATAATATGTGGATTAAATACTAAGTTAGATGGTTTCCGATGTCACGTATGCTAAAAATGGAAACTTTCCATTTTAGGAAACTTTTATGTGCAAACATGTTATAAACGACTTATGTGATCTTGTATGATAATGTGCTATGTGTTAACATGATCACGTAGGACTATTGAACATGCTAGAACTCTAAAAACGATATGCTTTGTGAACTTTCTATAAATGGAAACTTACTAAAAATAGTAAGTTGTCCATAAACGCGATCTACGCGTTTTGCACACGACAAACACCTACACGATTGCTACACGAGTCACAAACCGTCACACGGTTCACCAACGGGTCATTGACTTGACACGGTCAACTTTGGTCAAACACGGTCAAACATGGTCAAACACGGTCAAATGTGGACCAACACGAGCAAACACGGTCATTATGGACCGACACGGACAAACATGAACAACCAAGGGTTGTCGGACACGAACACGAGCACTAACACAAACACAAGCACGATCACTTACACGAACTCACGTACGGTATACGATATAGGTTGCCGGTGACCGACGTGCCTACTACATCAGGAGCTTACGCTTTTATTCATTCACATTACTAAGGTGAGTTTACGGCCCCTCTTTACTATTTTTCAAACACTTTTAAATTGGGGGAGAATACTAGTTGCATCGAGTCAAGCATTTATTACTGTACAAACATTATTGTGTATGCTGGTTTATTGGACAAACATTAAGTGTTGAACTCGTGACAAGCCCTCACAAAGTCTTACCGTTAATGTACGAACAACGTGGTAGATTTGGATGGATCCATTAGGGAATGACTAACCCCACGGGGCACCATGTTGACTGAGTGTCATAACCCGTGCAAATTCTGACCTAACTTGCTATGTATGCGAGGCATAGCGGAGGCAAGAGCAAACAAGTCTAGTTCGGTAGTGACGCACTGACACTTTGGGCCTAGGGCTCGGTACTAACATTGATAAACAGCATGACACACTTTCTTACTATATGTATATCAAAACCTGTGAACTCACCAACCATTGTGTTGACACTTTTCAAACTTGTATTCTCAGGTAACTAGCAGGCTATGGATGCCAAGAATGCGCGTAGGGGATCGAGCATAGGACCTGCATGCATTTATCTATGTTTTCATTCAAACACTGTTTATCTTGAATATGTATCTTTGTAAAACATTGTAGTGTTTAACAACTTTTTATTTCCGCTGCATATGTCAAACATTTGATTTTCCGCTGCTATATGATGAATTACTTTTTCCGCTGTAAACTATTTTATTTGTGTATGTGCCAAACATTGGAATTGTAAACGCATATAGAGGTGTTCTATATGACTTTGAGCTGTGATTCTGGACACGTCACATCCACGTGGACATTTGCCACAAGTGGGAATTTGGGGGTGTGACAGACTGGTATCAGAGCCTTGGTTATAGGGAACTAGGTTTGCATGTAGTAAACTTAGACTATAGACATTGCTCAACTGTAGACACTACACGTAGAACTTGCACATTGATGACATTATTACTAATCGAACTGTTACTTACTAACTTAAAACTTGCAGGATGGCCGACGACAACATTAACCGGAACACCGACCCACTCCCGATCCCTGATGACCTGGTTGCGGAGAGTCGGCGACGCGTTAACGATATTGTAGCCCAAGTGGACGCCGAGATGGAACGGCGGGCCAGAGATTCAGCACGGGCTAGATACTGGGGATGGCTTCCCGCCATAATACAGAGTTGGATCATAGAGGAGAGAGTACCACCCTACCGACATCCCGGCGACACCACTCCAGGCCATCGTCTACCACCACTCGGAGTGTCGTCGGAGCAGTCGTTTGCGGCACATGTGGCTTGCACACGACAGGTGATCCGGAAGAGTAGGGAACTAACGGATGAGTTCCGGACTCTTCGCGAGAGGAACGATCGTCTGGAAAGGCGAAACGATCAGCTAGAGGAGCGTAACAACAGGCTGGAGGCACAGATGGAGGCTCTACGGCTCCAAATGTCCCAACTAATGACCGAGCATGGACAGGTCGTCGATGTCGTGCAGGAACACGACGTGCGTATCACCGAGAATCGGACGGACATCACCGAGACTCAGGCCATGGTGCAGGCCAGTGATGCCATGCTTAATGCATGGGCTGTACAGTTTATTGAGGAGCCACCTCAAGAGGATGGTCCTGAATTCGAGGCCGAGGACCTCGAAGAAGAGGACTTTGATGAGGATCCTAATGAGGATCCGGAGGGGATGAGGATGACGGAGACGCTGCTAGCGACATATCACACGTCTCTATGGATTCAGACTAGAGGACTGTTGTATTTTGTACTTTCTTTTGGCCTATACGAGCGGGATGTGCTCGAAAAACTTATTATTTCCTTCTAAATTATTGTACTTCAAGTTTATTATTAATGAAAATTATGTTTTGTTTCACTTATTACATTTATGACTATGAATGCTTGACAACATAACATCTGACTTGACTACTAGCATGACATATGATCTGATTTCTGATATGACATCTAACTTGACTTCTCTTATGACATTGGCTAACGCTCTAACACATGCTAACTAACATTCTAACCTTCCGTATAGAATATGTCGGGAAGAGGAACAAATGCCCTAAGACTCAAACGCAAGGCCGAGAAGGCGAGAATCAACATGATGGTTGAACGTAGGTTCAACAGAATGCTAGCAGAGTACGAAGCCAACCGGCAAGCCAGCGAGACGAGTGGCACTAACAACGGTACCAACACTTGCCTAACATGACTAACATAGTGTAGCTAACACGCACTAACACACGACATTGGTTTCTGATCAGCAGGATCGCAAGGCAACACAAGCAGTAAGGGATGTTCGTTCAAGACATTTCTGAACTGCCACCCTCACAAATTCAAGGGAACAGAAGGAGCCGTCGGAATGCTCCGCTGGGTGGAAAAGGCAGAGTCGATGTTCGCCATGTGCGAATATTCTGAAGAAAACCGGGTCAAGTATGCAACCGGTACTCTGGAAGGACCAGCACTTACATGGTGGAACACTCATGTTCAAACCTTGGGGTTGGACGGTGCCAACTCCATGTCATGGACCGACTTCACCCGACTGCTGCATGAGGAATATTGTCCTCGTGATGAGATCCGCAAACTGGAAGCTGAATTCTGGGTGCATAAGATGGTGGGATCGGAGATCGAGCAATACTGTACTCGATTTCATGAGCTGTGTAAGCTATGCCCGGCTATGGTGACGCCGGAATACAAGAAGATCGAGCAGTTCATCAGTGGACTACCCGAGCAATTCCAAAGCATAGTGATGGCATCTGACATCACCACCATCCAACCACTGATCAGACTGGCTCATAAACTGACCAATCAAGCTGTAGCACAAGGCAAGCTACCGAAACGAGGCGAGCATGTGAAGCCTCAAGAGAGCCAGAAGAGGAAGTGGGAACCCAGCCACCATCAAACTCATCAACCCCAACAACAACAACAAAGATCTGCACCAGCCAGAGCCTTCACTGCCACCCAACCCGATGACAAGGGGAAGGGTGTATATCAAGGAAAGTACCCATTGTGCAACCGATGCTCATACCATCACTCCGGGCAATGCAAACGATACCGTTGCCTGAAGTGCGGAAGACATGGCCATATGGCCAAGGATTGCAGAACAAGATTTCCCATCAACAACAACAATCCCAACCACAACCAGAATCAGAATAACAATAACAACCAGAACACCCTCAGAGGATGTTATGAATGTGGCAAGCCGGGCCACATGAGGGGGGATTGTCCTCAATTGAAGAAGGCCGGAGGAGGAGCGGCCAAGGGAAGAGCTTTTGTAATTGGCTCGGGGGAGGCCAAGGATGACCCAAACATCGTGACCGGTACGTTTCTTTTAAGTAATGTCTACGCTAGCATATTATTTGATACCGGTGCCGATAGGAGTTTTATATCTAGTGAGTTTAGTGAATTGCTAGACATTACCCCTACTCCACTAGACTATAAATATACTGTAGATTTAGCCGACGGCAAGTTGATTGAAACGCAACACATCTTTCGAGGATGCGTTATGGCCTTGGCAGGTCACGAACTTGAGATCGATTTAATGCCAGTAACACTCGGAAGTTTTGATGTGGTCGTTGGAATGGATTGGTTATCTGCTAACCAAGCCGAGATTGTATGCAACGAGAAAATTGTACGAGTAACGTTGCAGAACGGCGAACAAATCTCGATTCAGGGGGAACGACGGGGAGTGCCTCTGAACATCATGTCATGCATGAAAGCAAACAAGTATCTCCAAAAGGGATACACCGCAATACTAGCTCTCATTGTGGAACAACCAAAGAAAGAGAGGAAGATTGAGGACATAGCTGTAGTCCGCGACTTTCCTGAAGTATTTCCCGAGGATCTACACGGACTACCTCCGAAACGACAAGTTGAGTTTCAGATAGACCTCACCCCAGGAGCAGCACCGATTGCCAAAGCTCCATACCGACTAGCACCGACGGAGATGCAGGAACTGTCTAACCAGTTGCAAGAACTGTTAGACAAAGGATTTATCAGACCAAGCTTCTCACCTTGGGGAGCACCGGTCTTGTTTGTGAAGAAGAAAGACGGATCATTCCGTATGTGTATTGACTACAGGGAGTTGAATAAGGTAACGATCAAGAACCGATACCCGTTGCCGCGAATAGATGACTTGTTTGACCAGTTGCAAGGGTCAAGCTACTATTCGAAGATCGATTTAAGATCGGGTTACCATCAACTGAGGATACAGGAAAATGATATTCCTAAGACTGCCTTTAGGACCCGATACGGACACTACGAATTCTTGGTTATGCCCTTTGGACTGACCAACGCTCCTGTCGTATTTATGGATCTCATGAATAGGGTATGCAAACCTTACCTTGACAAATTCGTGATAGTGTTCATCGACGACATCCTGATTTATTCAAGGAATCAGGAAGAGCATGCTGAACACCTAAAGCTAGTCTTGGAACTACTAAAGAAAGAGCAACTGTACGCGAAGTTTTCGAAATGTGACTTTTGGATTCGCGAAGTCCAATTTCTCGGACACGTGGGTAATGAACGGGGAATACACGTAGACCCAGCCAAAATCGAAGCCATCAAAAACTGGGAAGCACCCAAGACTCCGACTGAGGTGCGACAATTCCTAGGTCTGGCCGGGTACTATCGGAGATTCATTGAGGGATTCTCGAAGATTGCCCAATCATTGACGTCCCTGACTCATAAAGATAAGAAATTCGATTGGGGAGACAAACAGGAAGCTGCATTTAACTTATTGAAGCAGAAACTATGCACTGCACCTATCTTATCCTTACCGGAAGGATGCGATGACTTCGTGGTGTATTGCGACGCCTCGAAACAAGGACTCGGTTGCGTGCTCATGCAACGCGAGAAAGTGATAGCCTACGCTTCACGACAACTAAAGGTGCATGAGAAGAATTATACGACTCATGACCTTGAGTTGGGAGCCGTAGTATTTGACTTAAAGATCTGGCGACACTACTTGTATGGCACGAAATGCACTATCTTCACCGATCATAAGAGCCTACAACACATCTTCGACCAGAAAGAGTTGAACATGAGACAACGAAGATGGGTTGAACTCATAGGTGATTATGATTGCGCCATCAAGTACCATCCAGGCAAAGCCAATGTAGTGGCCGACGCGTTAAGCCGGAAAGAAACAACCAAACGCGTGCGTGCCCTACAACTCACGATTCATTCTGAATTACCAAAGCAGATACGGATCGCACAACAAGAAGCCTTAAAAACTGAAAATCTCGCTCTTGAAGCCATGTGCGGCATGGATAAACAATTGAAGGTAAAAGATGATGGAGCTTACTATCTGGTGGATCGGATTTGGATTCCACGCTACGGAGGATTGAGAGAAGTAGTGCTGGACGAAGCACACAAGAGCCGGTATTCCATACATCCGGGCTCTGACAAAATGTATCACGATCTGAAGACAACTTACTGGTGGCCGAACATGAAAGCCGAAATAGCAACTTACGTGAGTAAGTGTCTAACGTGCTCAAAAGTCAAGGTTGAGTACCAGAAGCCATCAGGGTTGCTTCAGCAACCGGAATGGCCAATGTGGAAATGGGAGCAAATTTCCATGGACTTCATAACTAAACTGTCCAAAACGGCAAGTGGTTGCGATACCATCTGGGTTATCGTGGACCGACTAACAAAGTCCGCACACTCACACGTATCTATCTGAAGGAAGTGGTTACTCGACATGGGGTGCCAATCTCAATCATATCTGATCGCGACAGTCGATTCACGTCGCATTTCTGGAAGTCCTTGCATAAGGCTTTGGGCACAAGATTGGACATGAGTACCGCTTACCACCCCAGACGGACGGGCAAAGTGAGCGAACTATACAGACACTAGAGGACATGCTTCGGGCATGCGTTATTGACTTTGGGAATAGCTGGGAATCTCATCTACCGTTAGTTGAGTTTTCATACAACAACATCTACCACACAAGCATTCAAGCTGCACCATTCGAGGCACTCTACGGACGTAAGTGTCGATCGCCCATCTGCTGGACAGAAGTTGGAGACAGCCAGCTGACTGGCCTAGAGCTTGTGCACGAAACGACTGAAAAGATCGTGCAGATACGTAAACGGATGGCAGCAGCTCGGGACAGACAGAAGAGCTATGCTGATAAACGACGAAAGCCATTGGAATTCCAGGTGGGAGACAGAGTGTTACTCAAGGTCTCACCCTGGAAGGGAGTCATTCGATTTGGCAAACGAGGAAAGTTGAACCCTCGTTACATTGGACCTTTCGAGATCACCAAACGAATAGGCCCTGTAGCCTACGAACTGAACCTGCCAGTTGAGCTGAGCAGTGTACACAACGTATTCCACATCTCGAACCTCAAGAAGTGCCTATCTGATGAGACACTTGTTATTCCTCTCGAGGAATTACAAATCGACAAACAATTGAACTTCGTGGAGGAACCGGTGGAAATTATGGACCGGGAAACCAAGAAACTCAAACTCAGCAAGATACCGATTGTGAAGGTGCGACGGAATTCGCGACGAGGACCGGAATTCACGTGGGAACGTGAGGACCAAATGAAACGAAAGTACCCACACCTGTTCGCGGAACAGACAAACACTGACAACATAGGTTGAATTTCGGGACGAAATTCTTTCTAACATGGGGAGGATGTGACACCCCGTAATTTCCAGGTCAGCATCTTATTTATTTAAGTATTTATTTAAATGCATCACATACACGTGGCACTAGAATTAGCTTAATTTAGTGTGACACGTGGCACGACAGTACGAACACTGACACATGACAAGATAGTTCGTGGAATTATCGACAAACAACACACACGTGTCAAAACACACGAACGTTGGTGAACATCTAACACATTGTGTAGCACAACACTCGAAACTTCACGAAACACTGTCACAAGTCAATTATGGCTAATAATTGACCAATAGAGTCCAAACGACGCTCGAATGATGTTTTACAGTCGAAAAACGGGCAAGAATGGGCCAGAACAACAAAAAAAGCTTATTGGGCTTGAAATTCAGGCCAGGCGATACGCCTGACCCGAGATGCCCACGACAGGCGATGCGCGCGGGTGGAAATTGAGCGCCTCGTCCGTCCCAATCCGCGCGTAACGCACCAGGTTGTATCACCACGCCAGGCGATACGCCTGACTCATGGATTCGCAGATTTTCTTTTTAAACTTCCAAGATCATCATTTCACCTATCTTAACCATTCTTACACGCCATAGCTCGGCTATTTCTCTTCCCAAACCACTGAAACACTTAAATCTACCCTGTGGAAGCCATTAGAGACCTTTTCTTGAAGCTTGGAAGCTTGGTTGCCATCAAGAACGCGAAGGAGAGGGACATTGTAGCTTGTAGATCACCATCACCACCACAAGACTGCTCGAACCTGCTGTCCAGAGAGTTACCAGGGCTGTTTCAACAACATCTTGGTGATACAAGTCCTAGAGAGGTAGTTTTATGACTTCATATACACACACCATACTCACAAGCTCACATGCAATGCATAAAACCCACATGCAAGCACCTATAGTGCACATGCACGAATTTATCTTCTGGGTTTGTTGATTTTAAGGTGATTTATGATGATCTAACATGATTAGAATGCATTTGGTGATGATCTATGATGATGGGTATGGGTCTTGTTGCTTAAAGTGATGTTTTGTAAAGATATATGGACATGCATGTATGATCTAAGGCACTTTGGATAGTTTTGATGATATTGAAATGATTCATGATAATGTATAAGTGTCCTTGCAAGATTAGATTGTGATTATGATGGTCAAAATGTGATTTGGAGACAAACTTGCTATTTTTAGTAACTTTTTAGTTACAAAGTGATGATTTGGGATATATGATGAACATGCATGTATATAGAATTGTTACTAGGAGGATAACATGATGATTTGATGTGTTAGAAAGTAATCTTGATGATGTCTATGATCATATTTAGTGTTATTACTATTTTTAGTAACTTTTTGGGTAAGAATATTGATAGACGATGATTTGGACTATGTTGACATGATTAAATGATAGTAAATAACTTATTATGATGAATGATGAAGTGAAAAATGGATTAGGAATGATAGAATGGTCATTTTATGCAAAACCACAAAGTTACTATTTTTAGTAACTTTATTTTTATAAAAACCGATTAGTCAACATGTTGAATGATTTGAGCATGCTAAATGATTTATTATGTTATAATATGTGGATTAAATACTAAGTTAGATGGTTTCCGATGTCACGTATGCTAAAAATGGAAACTTTCCATTTTAGGAAACTTTTATGTGCAAACATGTTATAAACGACTTATGTGATCTTGTATGATAATGTGCTATGTGTTAACATGATCACGTAGGACTATTGAACATGCTAGAACTCTAAAAACGATATGCTTTGTGAACTTTCTATAAATGGAAACTTACTAAAAATAGTAAGTTGTCCATAAACGCGATCTACGCGTTTTGCACACGACAAACACCTACACGATTGCTACACGAGTCACAAACCGTCACACGGTTCACCAACGGGTCGTTGACTTGACACGGTCAACTTTGGTCAAACACGGTCAAACATGGTCAAACACGGTCAAATGTGGACCAACACGAGCAAACACGGTCATTATGGACCGACACGGACAAACATGAACAACCAAGGGTTGTCGGACACAAACACGAGCACTAACGCAAACACAAGCACGATCACTTACACGAACTCACGTACGGTATACGATATAGGTTGCCGGTGACCGACGTGCCTACTACATCAGGAGCTTACGCTTTTATTCATTCACATTACTAAGGTGAGTTTACGACCCCTCTTTACTATTTTTCAAACGCTTTTAAATTGGGGGAGAATACTAGTTGCATCGAGTCAAGCATTTATTACTGTACAAACATTATTGTGTATGCTGGTTTATTGGACAAACATTAAGTGTTGAACTCGTGACAAGCCCTCACAAAGTCTTACCGTTAATGTACGAACAACGTGGTAGATTTGGATGGATCCATTAGGGAATGACTAACCCCACGGGGCACCATGTTGACTGAGTGTCATAACCCGTGCAAATTCTGACCTAACTTGCTATGTATGCGAGGCATAGCGGAGGCAAGAGCAAACAAGTCTAGTTCGGTAGTGACGCACTGACACTTTGGGCCTAGGGCTCGGTACTAACATTGATAAACAGCATGACACACTTTCTTACTATATGTATATCAAAACCTGTGAACTCACCAACCATTGTGTTGACACTTTTCAAACTTGTATTCTCAGGTAACTAGCAGGCTATGGATGCCAAGAATGCACGTAGGGGATCGAGCATAGGACCTGCATGCATTTATCTATGTTTTCATTCAAACACTGTTTATCTTGAATATGTATCTTTGTCAAACATTGTAGTGTTTAACAACTTTTGATTTCCGCTGCATATGTCAAACATTTGATTTTCCGCTGCTATATGATGAATTACTTTTTCCGCTGTAAACTATTTTATTTGTGTATGTGCCAAACATTGGAATTGTAAACGCATATAGAGGTGTTCTATATGACCTTGAGCTGTGATTCTGGACACGTCACATCCACGTGGACATTTGCCACAAGTGGGAATTTGGGGGTGTGACAGACTCATATAGAGGTGTTCTATATGACCTTGAGCTGTGATTCTGGACACGTCACATCCACGTGGACATATGCCACAAGTGGGAATTTGGGGGTGTGACAGTAAAATATTTTAGTTACATATATATATATATATATATATATGTAAGCTTAGATGCTTACATCAAGAATCTGGAAAAGAAACCCAAACGATATATTGTTGAATACTTGGTTTGTTTTTTCTTCCTGATTGTGAGTTGTGATGTTGATGTTAATTAAGATTAGATATTAGATGAAATTGAATATCAAATTAGGAGGAAAAAACAGGTAATCATTGAAATAAAATAGATTACATAAATAAGAAAAATATTAATATACTAAAATACCCTTTTAATTAAAATTAATAAAATATTAAATAATTTTTTTTATTGATTATAAGTAGTTTTGTAAGCTATTTTTCATCTATAGTTTTCTTATTATTCCTTATATATATATAGGGGATTAATAAAATGAAAACCTTGTTTTAGTGAGAAAACCATGAAAACTCGTGTAAAACGAACGTATTTTTTTTTAAAATTTTTTTTACAGGTTTGTAACATTATTTGGAACATTTTTATAACAAAAAATCAAAAAAGCGCCGAAGAAATATTTTTTAAAAAAATATTTTATAAGTTTTTTTTACGTTGTAAAACATACGTAACACTAAGGTACATCTGACGTAAACGTTGTACGTTTTTACGTATGTTTTACAAATTTTCTTTTTTTAGTTGTGTTACGTATGTTTTACACAGCGGTTTGCTGGGTTTTCACAATAAAAAGTGGTTTTCAAATTATCCCTACCCTATATATATATATATATATATATATATAATATATATTATATATATATATATATATAGGATTGAGATCAAATAATAACCCACTCTTAAAGCAATAACCCAGATAAGACGTCCGGTCCGGTTCTTAAAAACATTGTTTTTCTGAGAAATATATAACCTTTAGAAAACATTACTAATTTTCTTTTGATGATATTAATAAGTTTACAAATCATATATAAATGGATATGGATAAATTAAGATGTTGAAAGCTATAGAAGGGATTCGTGGGTGTGGTTTGGTTAGAAAAATTGGCTAATTAATTTTTAATGTTGCCTTGCCCCACATGCACTTACTATGCAACTATGACTTTGCTTAAAGACTTTGTGTGGTCTCTTTTTGAAACTTTATTTTAAATCACACCCCCACTTATGGCCACTCCCAACTAATAATTCAAGTAACATTTTAATAATCAAGTGTTCGAAATCCAAAATTTTTTTATAATAAAAAAATCAGTAACACTAAGGTGCTGTTTATTTAAATTTGAACGAGTTTGAATTTGAGTCATTGAGACAGTTTGCTTCACAAAAAAAAACATTTAAATGGAAAGGATATGTTTGAATACAAGTTGGGAATAAGTCTGAATGAGAAGAAAAGGGGGTTGGCTCACCTAAGATGACGACCGCTGGCAACCTGACGATCTTAGATCGACGACGAAAACAACTGGAGCTCCGACAAAGACGATGACCTACGGAGACCGAAGCGTATTCACTTCTTGGTTTACGTGGGTTGTGACCAGTGTTGTAAAACTCGGCCAACTCGGCCGAGTACTCGGAACTCGGACCTCGGCCGAACCGATTTTCTCCTACTCGGCCAGACCAACTCGGACTCGGTCAAACTCGGTCCAACTCGGGCCTACTCGGTCCAACTCGGGCCTACTCGGACCAACTCGGCCAAAAAAACTCGGTCAAACTCGGAAAAAATCGGTCAAACTCGGAAAAAATCGGTCAAACTCGGACCAACTCGGTCAAACTCGGCCAACTCGGACCTACTCGGACCAACTCGGTTTTTCGCTATTTTTTACCGATTTTCCCTGTTTTTCACTAGTTTTCATTGTTTTTCACCAATTATTGTTTGATTTTCCCTATATATATTTAATTTCTATTGATATTCACTATATATGTTATATATAATAGTAAACATATGATATTTGATATATATATAATTTTTTAAAAATTATTTTTTTTATCATTTACCGTATCCGAGTACTCCCCGAGTACTCCCCGCCTAGGCCGAGTACTCGCAACTCCCCAGTCGACCGACCTGGTAGCGCATAGCGATTTCTCCAACCATGGTTGTGACACGATCCATATCACTAGTTTATGGGTTAATGTTTTATTTTATACGTACTATTTGTATGTTTTATGTGAAACTTAAATTATTTGAGTGTTTAAGGCCAATATTTAAAATAATTGCAAATCAATATCAAATTTTATTGTTTTAGCTTCATTATTTACATATATTTGTATTTTTAATTTATTCCTTTAAAATATTAACTTGCATAAATAAGTAAAGTTAGATAGAAACTAATATTAAATGAGTCGTTTTAGTATTAACCCATGAAAGCTAATGAGTTATGTTGTATCATGTTGTTTTTAGGTTCGTGTTAAGCTAATGTCAAAATTTCGAGTTTGTGTTGATTTGTCATGTCATTTCTCAAACACGGTCATGCGAACACATACAATTGTAGTGTTATTTTGCAGGTTTTGATATTTGATTATGCCAGATAAAGTATCTGTTGAATATGTATGTATGTATGTGTGTGTGTCGGAGCGCGCTTGTGCACATGTAAATTGTGTGCATACTCTTGCAAAGAAATAACTACATACCGAATTATAGATCTCACTCAAAAAGTAAATTTTACATGAAAGACAAATCTTGCCACTTTCAATAAAGTTTTCTGTTGCAAAAAAAAATGTTTTGGTTTTTACGTTATAAAAACTAGTAACATAAGAAACAATTCATAAGTAGAAGATCGAAAACGAATAGGAAAACAAGAGAAGGAGAAAGAAAAAGATCAAAAATCACCTCACATTGACTTGGTCAAAAAAATTATTATTATCAGAGTAAAATGTCATCTTATTTCATATAGTTTGACAACTTTTACCATTTTAGTCCAATAGTTTAAATTTTGCAATTTTGGTCATTATGTTTTCATTTTGTTGCTATTTTGTTCATTATGATTTCCATTTTATTATCATTTTAGTCCAATTTAATTTAAGTTTTTGGACTAAATTGGCAAAAATTAACAAACCACAGGAACGGAAATGGTAATAAAATGAAAGCATAGTTACCAAAATGACAAAATTTAAACTATTGGACTAAAATGGTAAAAATTGTCAAACCATAGGGACTAAAATAACATTTTACTCTAATTATTATAATAAGAATAAATAAATACTTAAAATATTTCTTCAAAACAAACATTCATCTAAACACCTTTAATATTACTAGCACCTAAACTCTATATCACTATTACTGCTATTATACATTCCACACAAACAGTGGCGAAACTTGAAAATTATGTTTAAGGGTTCCGGAAATTATGCGTCAAAATCTTTTTTTTATCGCTATGTTTCGGGCTAAAATTCGGGTTGGCAAACAGTAATTCGGGTCGGGTCAAATAATTTAAAATATCAAATATTTGTTTAACTTAAAAAATAAATATGTTTGTATCAAAAAAGACATAAAATGTTTAAGACGAAAATGTGAGCCTCGGAAGAAGAATCATAATTCAGCCTGACGACCTTTAAGCTCTTTGAACTCATTGATTATACACTCCGAATCAAACTTTTTAGCAATTTCCTTTTTTATATAAATCAACAAGGAATCCGATAGATACTCATCTTACATCTTTTTACGAAGACGATTCTTGAATATTTTCATGACTGAAAATCCCATCTCTGTTGTTGCAATAGAAACCGAAAGAGTCAAGATTAGTCGAATCAATCTATCAACCAAATAATACGGCTCGCATTTTTTTGTATGCACAAGAGTTTCACATAGATCAGAAGGATAGTGCAGAACGGCTGAAACGATGAAGAAGAAGAAGCAGCGGCCAAGCAGGAAACATTTAATAACTCAACTATTCAAGATCGGTTGAAATTATATATGAAGTTTGAAAATTTGTAGCTTGAATTTGAAGCCCTTGAAGCACACAACGCTAGGATAGCCGGACAAGAGCAAAAAAAATTATATTGGAGCCCCTTTTGAAATCAACGCACCAGGTATATATATGGGCCTTGCTGGATTTTTTTAACACAACGTAATTGATAATGTTTAATGGTTAAGGCTCATTTTAGTTTTTAAGGCCAATTTATTTTTAAGGTTAAAACAAGCTTTAACTGAAAATCGGTTAAAAAATGAGATAACAATCGACACTGTGAACCCTTAATGTTCATGTTAAAACTTACAATATAAGATTAACTTTATTTTTGTTTAAATCCAAGGGGCCCAAGAAATTTTAGAAAGAAAAACCGAAGAGGCCAGGCTCAATACCGATAAATTTTTTTGACCGAAAACTAATATATCGAGACTTTTGACTCGAAAAACGGCAGGGGTCGGGGCACCCACTGGCCCCAATAAACCTCTACCACTGAAGACAAATATTATGAAGTTTAGGTGATTTTAATTTTGAACATGTAACTTTGTTTTTTTTTTTGTTATTCACACGATTACACAACTAGCTTTTAAAATATTATTTCTTTATAATCATTGAATTTACTATTCAAATAACATGTTTATCGATGTTTTATTCGAAATAGACCCATATTACATTTCCACATAAACTTTTTCATATTTTGTATTTTTCTTTTATAACTTCTTAAATAATTAATGTGTATTATTAGTGTATACGGTTATAGCAGGTTCAATTCGTAGTTATATGTATATAGCGCATTGGATCATGTGGGGTGACGGACCCATAAACCTTTTTCATAGGTGGCGAATTTTTTTTTTGTCATTCAAATATCACAATATAATGAGTTTTTTTCTCTTCTGTTCAGGTCGGGTTATACCGAATCGAATTGAGTCATGTTAAAAAAAATACGATTAAACTAAATTTCATATATAAAAGTATAATAAAAATACAATGCGTCTAAAGTTGTTTTCAACGAGGTTTTATTTTATAAAATTTATCTAAAACGTAAAAAAGTGACTCTTTCTCCAAAAAAAATATATAACTATTACTTAAATTTTCATTACAATTTTGATTATGCAAATTTAATGGGATCGATTGCAAAATTTTAAAGGGTCAGTTAGGATCACCCACTTCTATCACCACCACCATGTGAGACCACTAATCTTGTGGTGATCGAGTTCTTGAACTACTTAAAATCTTATCATTTTAAATGTCATTCTATAAAATATATTCTATTAATTAATCACATAAATACCTATAAACTAATTGAAACAAACAATTAATCATTTTCTTTCTAACACTTCTACATATAATCAAGTATTTTAATTTTAATTATATACAAAGCAATGAACAAAGTTTTTGTGTCGTGTCGACATCACCACCATTAGGTAACATATATAACTTCGACTTCCCATTGTTCAGGCACGTTAAGTTTAGCTCATTACCTGACCGTATAGACTGAAAAAAAAATGTTCACAAACTTGTAAAACAAAGAATCACATAACGTACTTCCCATTTTACTGTTTATAGCAAGGAAAAAATAGCAACTTATTTGTAATTTTATTTTTTTAATAACAAACTATACAATGAAGGTTAAAATATGTTATTTTTAGTGGCCGGATTGGATTGGATTAAATTAAAAAATGAGGGTTATTTGATTTAAATATTCCCAATTTTGATTTATTAACCGGCAATAGTACTTCTAACTGGGGAAATGTTATTGGCACTCCTAACTTTCAACACATTTTCCATTGGTGCTTCATAACAGGTGGCACGTCATGAAAAATTTAGTATAATGGAGTTCTAATGGAAAATGTGTTGAAAGTTAGAAGTGCTAATAAACATTTCCTCAGTTTGAAGTATTGCTGATCAAGAGGTTAAAGTTGGGAGTAATTAAATCCAATAACCCAAAACATAAGTTGTTATTTCATGTCATTTCCCTAACTATATTAACGAAAAATCTTACATTACATTGTGGATCGCAGCTCCAAAGAGGGGTAGGCACACAACTCAGATAATGACACCAAGAACAATAGTCGTTTCCGTCGATTTTTCGAAAGAGGAACACAATGCCAGTTGTAAATCTATAAATGTGTGAATCAAACTAGCTAGTTAGTTATCGCGTGTGTGCATGATGCAAATAATTGAGTTAGAGATCGGTTTAATATGTCGAGACTTACATTGCAAATAGGGCTATAACCGAGATAACGATTAAGATATGTTGGTATAACTTGTATTGTGGTTTCATAGGGTGACCATAGTAACCGGGTGGAACGATCCAATCGAGTTGTGGTCGAGCCAAAAGGATAAAACCAAGAAAGAATCCTGTGATGAACCCTCCTATATGCGCAAAATTGTCTACATGTGGGAGGATCCCGACCAATAGGTTCATCAGGATCATCAGAACCAACAATGTCAATGCTGCCAACTGCACACATATGCACACATGAATATACATGTCAACTAGTTGCATTATGTATTTTATTAATTAAAATTAATTAATGGGCTGATTTGAGTTATGTTATATAAAGAAAACATATAGCTAATGTAATCCTAATGCTTAAAACTATGGTTTATAAATATTGTAACACTATTAGCAAAGTGAGAAAAGCTAGGTGTTCAAATCAATTGAGTGAATTTGACAACTATAAAAGGTTCAATGTTTTAAACTGATACATTGACGCGTCTATTTTGTCACCTCTACTTGAATCAAACTAACGAATACATACCTTATTCGCGTAGGTAGCCCAATTGGTAAGTAACTCGGAAAGCATCGCTCCTAGCAAACCGAATAGGGCTCCGGATGCACCAACGGAGATCGATTTCCTGATGAACAACGATGACAACAAGCTACCACCAATCCCGGATACTATGTAAAGGAATCCAATTTTTGCTACATTATCAACAACATTTCAAATATCAATTTCTTAATTCATTTAAATGGTTGTGTTAATTTTACTGATTTTGTGTTGATCATAAACTCACCGAACCCAAACTCTTGTTCGAGCCGAATCCCAACGCTGAGAAGACTCAACATATTTGTGAAGATATGAAAGACACCCGCATGCAGCCACATGCACGTAAAGATTCGCCATTTTTGACCTTCAATGATCACTTTATTTGCATCCAAAGCTCCCATTTTTAGCAGCCTAAAACAAATTCACCAACGTTAAAATCTTGAAAATTTTCGCAATCAAAGCATGTATATATATACAAGATTATCGAATATTCGAATCGATCGTATGTAAGTTGTTTTGATCTACGAACGATCGAGCACGTACGTGGAGGTAGAGGGGCCAAGAAGGGGGTTTTCATGGATGTGTTCAAAGGCGAAACGATGAAGCGTTTGGAGACCGATGCAACTCCGGGAATGGGCGGGGCAGTTGTTGATGTACATTGAGAGTATGAAGAGGATGACATTGATGATGAAGATGGCTGGAACTAACCATGGTTGCCATTCCTCGTGTGGGTGGTGGTTTTGATCGGGTGGGTGCGATTGGGTGGAGGGTGCGGGGGTGGTGTGGACATTGATCTCAATCTCCGGTGAATCTTTGGCGGATGATCGCACCATGACATGAGTCGTTGGTTTCTAAGAATGGGTGGCGGGGAAATGTCGTGAAAATTAGGTTTGATGAAAATGGTTTTAGTAATATGATGAATGTATTCGATTTGAGTTGTTAGATTCTTTGATGTTTGTAGTTGTGTGGATAAAAACATTTTGTTAAGATGGTCAAACCTTAAACATGTTTGAGAGGCCAAAAACTATATCTTTTTTAATTTCTTTTTTTTTAATCCTAAAATCAAATTATCATAATCATCATCATTTCTTCTAGCTTTCTTAGAAGATTATAATATATAATTCTCTTTCACTCAATAACCACCACATTTGGTAATTAAAAATCTGTTAAATTATTCATATAAAAAGATCATTAAATATATCATTGTTACTTAAGAACCAAATGAAACATTTCTAGTCACAAGTTTAAAGATTATAATAGTAACTTCTCATACTTTAAAACAAAATTACTTTTATACCTCTTAAATCATGTGTTTATAAATATGTTTCTTTTCATTCTTTACAGTTTGTTGGTTCTTATTAGGGATTCATTTAAAAGTAATTTTTCTTTTAAATATGAGAAGTTATTATTATACCCTTTAAACTTGTATCTAGAAATAGTTTATTTAGTTCTCAAGTAACAATGTTTCTTAATTAAACATCCCTATATATATATATACATACACACACATATATGTATGATTGGGAATAAAATATAACCCACTCCTGTTGTACTAACCCACTCCCCCCTCCCAGATCAAGTCGAGTCCTCGAATTTTTTTTTCAACATCATTGTAAAACATGTAGAAAACTTTCTTCTTTTATGTGTATGTGTACATTCAACACCGTTTAATAGTTAACATCGTTGTGATTTTGGATCTAAAACACTTACAGTATTGTAACTTAAAAACCTACAACGGTGTTAACTCTTAAACAATGATGAATTTACACAGTTTCTTAACTTCTTCATCATCGCCCCTTCCCCATATATATTAATTACTATATATGACATGCAGATCATATCGTCCCTCCCCCATCAATGTTGCAAACACCTGTCACTTATAGGATGAGCATGTTGTCCCCGCGATGATGACCTAGTGTCAAGGAGTGGAAGTCTATAATGTAGATCTTGGGTTCAAAGCCCCCGACACCACCTAATTTTCCCCGAGTCACGCGATTTACCTTTCTCATGTTGGCCGTAGGACCGGTCGATGAGGGGCATTTAATGGTGGTTTTCACCTTTTCTTTTTAGGATGAGCATGTGGTACTGAGTACCGCTCAGAACCGTTTCCGGTACGGTATCAACACTATTTACTATTTAGATATGTTCATTTTGTTACAAATACCGATATCAAACCGATAGACTCGGTACGTTATTTGTACCCTCTTTTTCAAATACTCGGCATCGATATTTTCGGTATCATAAAATTAACTATAATGGCTGAAACATTTGGAAACTTTCTTAAAACTCATTCCAGCTTAATCTCATTTTAGTCTAATATGTTTTAACCTATACGAATGTGGTATTTTTTTAAAAACACCTCATTTTAACCAAAACTCATTTTCAGTAAGACTTGTTTCAACACAAACATATTTTAATAACCTAACTCTTATGACAATGTGTAGGTATAACGGTCATTAATTGTATATGTTGGGCTAACATATTGAGTCTCATAAGCCCAATTCTAGCAACCTTATAGTGGGCCATTATGATGAGGGCCCAAAAACCTTCTTATAAAAGACTAAAAGAGGAAGGTGGCGTTTGTTTTTTCAGAGGTAAAACGTCTGCGGACCACATCTGCAGACCTCTTTTGCAAAAGAGGTGGACCAAACCCCTGCAAAAAGAGCTTTTGGGGGTGTTTGTTTTTCAATATTTTCACAACCTCTTCTCATTTTCAAAATTTTCCCTACCTCTTCCCCAACCCTACCCACGACCGTCACCATCGTCGAACAATATTCACTATCACCATCATCACGAGCTGAGTACCACCGCTGTCACCATCATCACGAGCTGAGTACCACCGCTGTCACCATCATCGTCGAACCACAATCACCGTCCCCATGGTGGTGGTCGCGAGCCTAGGTGCGGCGGTAGGTAGAAGGGATGCGATTGAGGAGGGCGGCAGTAGGTCGCGAGCAGTAGGTGCGGCAGTAGGTCGCGACCCTAGGGTTTTGGAGGACGAAGTGTTTTGGTAGATCGCCTATGGTCGCGAAGTGAAAGAGAAGGGCTCAGATCGTGGATCGTGGGTAGGGAAGAAGTGAAGGAGAAGACACGGCGGTGGAGGCAGCGGCGGCGGAGGCCGAAGGAGGTGGGAGGCGTGGCTTTGGAGGTGGGAAGCTTGGTTCATCAGATGTGAAGCGTGGGTAAGGATGAAGAGGTTAGAAGAGCTCAAAAAGAGCTTGGTCCACGTCTGCGCCAAGAAGAGGCCGCACAGACCTTTTTTAATGAAATGTCTGCGAGAAAACAAACGGTCTGTTGAGGACTAACATCTGCCCGCGTCTGCGCATCGCAGACATAAGAGGTCACGCAGACCTTTTTGGAAAAAAACAAACACACCCGAAGTTTCTCTCCAAAAGAGGGAGAGGTATGCAAATCGAGTTTTTTTTAACCGGTTCCGGTTTCAGTCAACAAAGTCAAGAACCGGTTTTGGTTCCGGTTACGGGTTTTGAACGTTTCCGACCGGTTTTTGCTGGTTTCGGTTTTGGCCGGTTCCGGTTCTAATTTGTCTGAAAAACTAGACCCATTTGTACCCACTGGTTCGGATATGATTGGAGCCGGTTCCGGTTGTTTTGCCCACCTATTGAAACATTTTACTCTTCCAAAAAAACCTTTCAACATACTTCTCTTACTATAAAAAACTCTTTTAACAAAACCTTCTGTATTGTATACACACAAATGCACAAAAGGTCATGATGATAATGATGAAACAACGAATTTGAGCTGAAGGATTATTCCCACTTTATGAGACAACCGAGTCTCTTATCACTTACGGTAAGATTTTGGCTTCTTCAGGTTATTTAATTTTGATATTCACATCTCTAATTAATGTGAAAGACTCCCCCAAAACTTGTATTGAGAAGTGTGTAAAATCAACGACCATGTATCATGCCTTATAAAGCGATCGTGCTATCGACAGTTGATCGATGTGTCCGAACAATGGCAAAATTGTCTAATTAAGTCAATATAGTTTTAAGGTAACAATAAAATGTGATTCTAACTCAAGATTAATTAAGGTTACAAAAAAAATGTATTTACAAACATACCCAATGTTTTATAAATATCTAAAAGTTTTTCAAACCAATTCTACGATTATATTTATGAATCAGATTATTTAAGCAGGGTCTTTTATAACTCAGAAGTTAAAAGTAAATAAAAAAAGGTAAAATAAAAGTAAATTACACATAATCATCTTAATTCTTGTGGTCATACATGATTTTGGATTAGGTTCACAACTTAGAAAAATTGCATAAATAGTCCAACAACATAGGTAACACAAAATGTTCACAAGTTCTTATTTTCTTTCTTTCTTAGTTTGTTGTAATGATGCTGAATTTGTAATCTTCTCGGAGATACAAGAGTTTAGATATAAGAATGTGGAGTCTTATGAATTTGTTATTTTAAGTTATGCATTTTTGTAGCATTTTTAGCATGGGAGGCCCTGAGTAGGGACAAAGCCGATCTCCGTCCCGGGTCCATTTTTTCAAGTACACAAAAAATTTTAAAATTCTTCTTATATTATATATAATTTACTTATATTTAAAGATATAAAGCTGAAAAATCATAAGTTTATAATTTGTTAGGGACCTTTTTTTCTCGGCTCGTCCGGGACACTTGAATTCTCATGACCGCCCCTGATTTTTAGATGTTTGTTTAGAATGTTGGGAGACTTGGAATAAGAGGTGGCAATTAGGGATGTCTTAAATCTTAAAATAAAGGTTGATTTCATCTGAAAATCATGCTAGTTTAGTGGAAAAATGAATGTGATGCATCAACAAGAAGAATCACAATGTCATGGAAGAATGACTAGGAAGCTATATGTAGGAAGTATGTATGTGAGTTCATTTGATTTTAACACATTCAAAAGCTTTGTTTTTTTTTTAATAATCAAAAGGCTATGCTTATTTTCATGCAAAAACTTTGATTTTCCATTAGATGTAAGCTTAGTTTTTGTGAAAGTTAGTATTTAAATTAAAGTTGTTTTCACTCTATATTAAGTAATTTATTAAGATATTAACATTGGACTTATATTCAACTCTTATGTTTTGAGTTTGATTTTAGGAATGCTTTGAAATCATAAGGTTTATGCAAATCTTCTCTCAAATGTAATCAAAACTTTGATCAATCACATCTACACACATGAAGTTATAATTGTTTTTGTTGTTGTACAAAATAAATTGAAGTTATAATTGTTTTTGTTTTTGTACAAACTAATTGAACAATTGTTTTTGTTGTGTACAAAATAAATTGAAGTAACTTACTCACCATTGCATAAAATTTTTACCCATGTTTTTTTAGGCTAAACAAAACAAGTGTTGTTGAAAGCTTGTAAGAATCCTATCACAACTTCAAATCTAGATGATGAAATTTCAAATTTTGGTTTTGCTTAATTTGGTGTGGAATCACCAATCTTGGCATAAACTCCATATATGTGTATATGCATGTGTGTGAAATTGTGAATCTTATTTTGGTGGTATTGTATCAACTTGTATGTGTACACATTGCAACACTTTGGTCTATATGTTAGTTTAAGTTATTTAAGGACCTATGAATTCTTTAAAAGAAAAAAAAATACATTCAAATGAAATCATACAAATTGGTGTAAATTCTTATAACTTATCTTATATCAGATCTGAGTTGAGTTTCATATAAAACAATATTTGCTCTAGTAAAAGCTATATGAGGTTTTTTAATTATGAATTTCCTTGTAAAAAAATGAGTTGAGTTACCTTATTAATGTTATGTAAGACTCAAGAATGGTTTACTTGCAAGAATGATTTTAGGTGTTCAAGCATTTGTTTTTATAATCACAATCATCTTTTAACCTATCTTCGTATATAGTTAAACTAAATGCTAATATGAGATTAAGTTTACTTAGTTCGAAGTATTTTAGAAATATCATAGGTTTGCCATTAAATATTGAATTTTCCAAATTAATATAAAATTATTATTTTATAAAAAAAGTAAAATTACAGTTTTAAGGTATGTGATTTAAGTATTATAAATATTTCAACCGTAAATAAATTCTTCTATCAATGTCACATTTGTGATTTAAATAACTAACGATTTTGGCTCCCAACCAGAATTATTCTAATGGAATCATAAGAGAGAGTTGAGGTAAAAACTGTTAGAATAGTTATGATTAGAGGCAAAAACCGTTAGTTGATTAAATACACGTGCTGAATTGACAGACGATATTATATTTATTTTCAACGGCTAAAAACTGTTAGAATAGTTATGATTAGAGGCAAAAACCGTTAGTTGATTAAATACACGTGCTGAATTGACAGACGATATTATATTTATTTTCAACGGCGAAGGTCTCAATCGTGTGAATCCACTGTTTCCAGGCCATGTCACCAAGGTCTAGTTACCTGAATCTCCCATGAGCCATCACAACCACCCAGGAGGAAATCTCACTAAGAAAAACCCCCTGACCCCTATTTCACTGCGAGAGGGATTTGAACCCAAGATCCTCCATTTGAAAGAATCCTAATGTATCATTGAGACAATGCTTCATTGGTAGACGATATTATATTTAATTGAAACATTTAAAACACAAGGGTTAAAACTGTAATTTACGAAAAAAGAAACACTCAACATATAGCTACTTAGGAGTGTTCAGAATAACCGAAAACTGTTTAAAACCGTTATCCGAACCGTATCCATAACCAAAATAAACCGAATCGAATTGAGAATTCGGTTTTCGGGTCGGATTACGGTTCTAGTATTTTTTGGAATTCGGTTTATTCGGTTTAAACCGTTTAAACCGAATTAGTATTTAATTATTATTATTTTTTTTTTTATTTTGAGTGATGACCTAGTAGTACCAAGAATTCAGATGCGCCGTTCTCTGCTCTACTCTCTAGCTAGTCTCATCTAGCCCTAATCCTTTCACATTTTCACGACCACATACACCAATCGGCTTCCGAGCGCTCCGGCGTTCCTACTCCGGCCACTTGGCTCTACTCCGGTCTGCGCTCTACTCGATCTAAAAACCTCAGGTACGCTTGTTTATAAAATAATACATCGTCATGTCTCTAGAAAATTAGGGCATCGTCACGTCTCCAGAAGGTGGAAGAATGGCATCGGCTGATGGATGTGTATTGTGGTGAAGCTTGGAAGCTTGTATTGAAATATATGCGACGGTTTATATGTCAAATACTTGGTAAACCAAACACTGTGGAAGATACATTGAGCGGAAAGGGGTTAGTCGTTTAGAGTTTGGTTATAGTGTAGGGTCAAATCCATCTTCTCATATCTATGGAAATTAATTCAAATTGCCATTCTCACTTGTTTTTTTTCTTATTGTGATTTTAATTGTAATTGAGAAGATTAATGTGTTATTGCAATTATACAGATTAATGCGTTATTTGTGATTAATTACAAATGTATTATTGCAGAAACAAGATACAAGAAACGTAGACAAAGAAAAAACCAATTTCATTGAATACGGTAAAGCTACTGAAAGAACATACTTGTTAAGCTAGGTCTTGCCTTGGCAAAACCAGGACGCCTTTCATCGTTCTGCCGAAAACCCTAATTTTCAAAATTCTTCAATGGCGAAACGCGAGTTATCAAGCACATTGAGGAACTTGAAGGTAAAAACTATCAGTATTCCTTATGATTTTTTTGATTTTGTAGCAATTGTTCAGTGATTAGATTCATAATTTTGTTCTCAATCATTAAATTTTGGTTTCTGTTTGGTCTAATTTAAGAAATTTGAGGGTCAAGTGTAAATTAGGGTTTTTTGTTTATCTGTATAATAGTTCATGCAAAGGGGGGCTAACAAGGATGAGAAAACCAAAAAGGAAGAAGTTGTCATACCTGATGGAAATTTCCCTACTTTTATAACTACCAAAAAATGGTATTATTAACCGTTACTCTTTGTTTTTCTTTACTTATTATGGTTTGATTGATGAATATTGTCTTAATGATTGGAATCAATGGTGTATTCATAGTGAAAAACCCATGCTTTGAATTATTTTCTTGACCAATGTTCCAAAATAGATACTTTGATGTTGAATTCATGTGTTCAATTTCACTGACAAATATTGATGTTGGTATTCATTCCTTTTCCGAAGAAATTTGTCTGTTTGATTTCTTTTTTAATAAATTGTGCATTGATGTGGCATACTAGTAAATGCTTGAGCCCCTCTTGCAGCGGTTTCTACTTCGAAATCAGCTTACATTGGTTTTATGCCTTTAACCCTTTGAAGCCCGCCTGCCCACCGCAAGTTGTGTTTTGCATGATCTCATCGATTATTAGACAATTACCAAAAAAAAGTGCATTTATGTTTGATTGTTTGTATGTATTTTTCTCCATTTCTTTGCAATACAAATGATCATATGGCTTATTCAAAGATTTGGCATTTAATCTAATATTAATACGGCTTGATGACTTCTTATATACGCAGTTCTTTATGTTTCTTTGTCACAATTATGCTTCTATTGTTTTTAATACCCTTGACAACTGTTTCTGCATCCAGTATGGTCATTATGGAAGGTGATCCTAGTCCAGGTGCCTCTAAAGGCCGGATGTCATTTCAAAGTTTTAATCCATCTATTGATGTAAGTATACTCACTAGATGATAATCAGTGTTTTCTTTACTTTATGTTTTATTCCGTTTTGCTTTATTCATGTCATTTTTTTTAGAAATTGAATGAGGAGACTTCAAACTCGAGACAGTCTGATGGTGATGCTACATGCTCTGGTGATCAAGAAGGAAAACCATCTAATAGGTTAGTCATCTACAACTTATCTAAAACCTCCCCTGTTTAATGTATTCCATGCATGAATTTATAAGGAATCTTAGAACTATCATGCTAATAGACCTTGATATGGTTATAGATTTCTGTCTATCTTATATTATACTTGATTTTGTATAGTATATTCTGTACATTTATGATGCATATAAGCTGTGTTTATATGTTTCAATGTACATTAATGTGTTGATTCAGATTACATCTTATCTCTAACAGGCTAATCAGAAAATAAAGCTTAAAAGGAAACCATTTAGACAGGTTAAAAGTTGTTCCAATTGTAATATCAAACATTCAAAACCTTCTAGAGCCAATAGCTAATTTCTTATTACCTATTGAAACAAATATAATTTTTGAACAAAATGTTTTCTGAGTCAATCTAATTATATTGTGTATCTTAAAATCTTCATGTTTTTCTGTTGCAGAAAAAATGACGAATCAGCAAACTTAAATAGTAAGAAAACCAATGGTGACCTCAAAAGGAAACAAGTTGAAGCTACAACAGAGGCACAACTTCCCAACAGCTCACCAAATGTTATTGAAGGCAACCAGAGTTCTTCCTCAAATAACAGTAGAAAAAAATCTCATAAGCAAGGAAAGCTTGACTTCAATGTTTTAAGATCTCCAAAAAGTCAAAACAGAACGGGTTGATCTCTTTCAGGTTATACAATCAAGATTATATTATTTAAATTTTTTAGTTGCTCAGGATTAATCATTTTAGTTGTCATGTAACTTTTCAGCAAGCGTATCGTGTTTAGCGTACAAGTTTTTGTGTTCGAGTTAAATTGTTGCTGACCTACCAGTTTGACTTTCTGTACCTTCTGTTTGTATTAGTTATGACAAAAGAACAATCTTTTGCTTCTTTAATCATCATAGCCATGTTTTTTTTGGGTCTTTAAAGCATTCATCATATTATACGCTTGCAACGTTTTTGGCTATGAGCACATTGTAATCATTATGGAACTTGTTTAGGTGAAAAGTAGGATTTTAACGGGTAGGTATGTTTGTATGGAACTTGTTTTGGTAACACTCACACTCACTATAAAAAACACACCATATGCTATATTTTTCTCTAATATGTTTCTCTTGGTCTGCCATTTCACTATCTTTACCTGCTAGATGAGTGATGTTGAACCAAAGCATTTGCATGTCAATGATATTATTCCAATCTTTTTAATATCAATATAGACAGAAGTTAGATCATTAAAATGTTCAATTTTACTCGATATGTTAGCCAAACTATCGTTTTATCTTAGATTGACATTCGCAGACGTTGGCGGCCAGACACGTTGTGACGTTCAACTTCATCGTTTGTTTCATTGAGTTATTCGACAACGAGCAACCAATGTAACCGAGCTTGTGTATTGGAGTCATATGTTTATGTATGCTTTGATAAAATTCCGCCATGAGGACCTTTGCCAGCTTAATACAATTTTTCATAAATCCCCAAACTTTCATGACCAAACGCCATCAAATTTTTTATTTTTTTTTTCAATTTTCATGTCATATTCAAATCTCAATGTAACTTGAATCGCAACATCGGTTGTTATATAGAAAAGAAAAATAAGAGATTTTTGCCTAAGAAAAGATATAATAAGAGTTTGACGTGTCATGATAATTTAGGTATAACAGGGAAGGTTCTTCTACAAAGTATTTTTTGCCTAAGAAGGCTAAGAATGATTTTTAAAACATTAAAAATCGACTCAAACAAACTCCGATTAAATCTATTTTTACATCATTAGAACCGGCTTGTAATTCTCTAAAATATAAACCTTAAATCATAAACAATAAACCCTAATAATAAAACCAAAATTATAAAAACAAACCATAAACCTAAAGATAAAACCTAAAAGCTAACAAAACATGCCCTAAAATCCAAACTCTAAAACTAGTTGCTAAACTAAAACCGAAAATCAAATATTGTAGGGTTCAATGAGACGGTTCCAATGCCATCGAAATGAGTTCAATCGGAGTTCGTTTGGGTCAGTTTTCGAGATTTTAAAAATCATTTTTAGCATTCTTAGGCAAAATAAACTTTTTATTTGATCCTTACCCTAGGTATAACATCTTTTTTTTTGTAGTAAATTCTTTTTTTATTTTGTATTTTTTTGGGTACTGAATTTTTGTGTTTTTTGTATAATATTTTTGTTTTTTTACTACATTTCTTTTTTTGTACTCTAAGGTTTTTTGGTAACATTTTTTATTTTTTGTAAAATCATTTAAAATACCTATTAAAGTAATGATAAAAGAAGGTGCGGTCGATATTATGTTTGTTGTACATAAGTATATAAAAAAATTGCCTAACAAACAATTTTAAATGTAAAAACTAAATCCAAATCGGATACCTTACCTAAATTTGCCAACAAACATTTTTAAATGCACAAAACTAATTTCATTTCAGACCTTTTGTTTAAAGCGTTCAGGTTCTGTCACTCGTCTCCAATCGTCCATCAACTACTTGATGCCGAACTAAAAAACATCCAGCATAGAAACATCCAAAAACAGTACACAAGATCAACATATATGATCTTGCAATTGCAAAAAAAAAAAAAAACAAAAAAACAAAAAAAAAAAAAAAAGGAAAAAAAAAATTAGACTAGTTCCTTGATGCGGTGGAGGTTGATTGGCAAACCATGTTTGGGCACCGGGAAGGGAACATAATCTATGCCTTTATCTTCTCCAATCACTTCCCATCTGCAAAATATTGTTTCCGAACAAAAAATTAATTAAGGGATAATAAAAAGAAAACAAAAAAACTAAACCAGATCCAAAAAATAGAAATAATTTGATAATCATTGGTTTGGTTTGGTTTGGTTTTTTTTTTTCTTGAAACCAAAGTTTATGGTTTGGTTTTGGTTGAACAAAAAGCCAAACTGATTAAATCTTTATGCATATTGTAAAAAATCTTTTTATCTTTTTAGTGTATGATTTATTTTTTTACTTAAATATCATTGCGTATATCCTTTTTTAGAGTAATATATAAAAATTAACAGTAAAGTGTTACAATACAAAAGATTTAGTCTCAAATATGTAAATCAATTAATTATGAATTATACTTTTTTAAATTTGTCTATGGCCCAATTTCAAGCACAAATGACAAAATCAAAAAAATAAAAAAATCACCGAACCAAACCTGTCATATCATAAAAACAGAAAACCAAAAAAAAAACTAGAGTAAATTGCGATTTGCAACCCTGTGGTTTATTCCTTACTGCAACTTGCAACCCTCTCTTATTTTTTTTGTAACTTGCAACCCTGTGGTACTAAATGTCCTGCAACTTGCACCCTTCCAGTTAAAAATAACTTAACTCTGTTAAGTTATTAAGGGTAAACTTGTAAATTAGTATATTAATTCATTTACATGATGCCTTTCTTCTAATTGAGTAACCCCAAAATTGCTAGCTAAAAAGGCACCAAGTGCAAAACTCGACTAACTGAGAACCCTCATCGTAGAAGGCTTCAACGGACCCAATATTCGATTCATCTCCATTGATTAGTCGATAATTAGTTAAGGTATGTTTTTTTTTCTATATTGAACAAATAGTTGTTGTATATATATAGCTGTATATAAGATTTGTTATTGTTTATTGAAGTAAGATTTGTTTAATAAATTCTTTACAAATAGTTGTTCTTAATGCCATTTGAGCATTCTTCAAGTATGTTTCTTTCTTCTAAATTCGGTTAATTTCATCCAATATCTTGTAATAATTTTCAAAGTATTCATTTTCCAAACTTCCGACATTAGGTGAAACTTTTTTGCTTTGGTGGTTTTCGAATTTTTTCTTTATTTTACATGTTTAAACCTTAAATGTCATATCAAAACCTTAATATATAATTTGTTCCAAACTAACCATGGGATTTCTCAAAAAGCATTAAGAACAACTATTTGTAAAGAATTTATTAAACAAATCTTACTTCAATAAACAATAACAAATCTTATATACAGCTATATATATACAACAACTATTTGTTCAATATAGAAAAAAAAAACATACCTTAACTAATTATCGACTAATCAATGGAGATGAATCGAATATTAGGTCCGTTGAAGCCTTCTACGATGAGGGTTCTCAGTTAGTCGAGTTTTGCACTTTGTTCCTTTTTAGCTAGCAATTTTGGGGTTACTCAATTAGAAGAAAGGCATCATGTAAATGAATTAATATACTAATTTACAAGTTTACCCTTAATAACTTAACAGAGTTAAGTTATTTTTAACTGGAGGGGTGCGAGTTACAGGACATTTAGTACCACAGGGTTGCAAGTTACAAAAAAAATAAGAGAGTGTTGCAAGTTGCAGTGAGGAATAAACCACAGGGTTGCAAATCGCAATTTACTCAAAAAACTAAAAGCAAACAGTTTTTAATTAGATGCACTTTTTGGTTTGGTTAAAGCCCAAAACTAACTAAAATCAACCCATACAAATTCTAAAAAGGTTTGACTGCATCTGACTAAAAATATTGTGCAAAGCATGGCGAAACTTTTGAAGGGCCCGAGTGCTCGGCCCCTGCCGTTTTTACGTTCAGAAATTTTGACTAACTAGTAGTTGGTCTGAAAATTTTATAGGTATTCAGTCTGGCTTATTATGTATTTTTTCTAAAAGTTGTTCAGCTCTCTTGGAGTTTTTTTTCAAGGTCTATCACTGATGCAAAGTGATTTTATAAACTATATATGTTGATTGTAGATTGTCTACTAAATGAAGCACGATACATTATAAGCAGTTAAAAAGGTGAAAGTATATTGTATGCTTGCCTGAAAGAGGCAGTCAAGTGGTGAATGAGGATAAGCATCTCAACCTTAGCTAGCTCGCTCCCCGGGCATGAGTGAACCCCATTCCCAAACGGCATGAATGTGTTCGCGCGAGGTGCTATCTATAATTTATAAAATCAAACCAATATCATTCGTCTATCTTACTACTATATATAAAGACTAAAGTGATTATATATGTTATGACCTCGAACCGTGAAGGGTCAAACTTATCAGGGTCAGGGAAGAAGTCGGACGAGTAATGTATTGTTCTAAAGAGAGGAAGAACCTTCCATCCACGTGGGATTAGATATCCTTCTACTTCTACATCTTCAACAGCTTCTCGAAACAAGAATGAGAGGATGCTTGCAGCTCTCAGCGTTTCTTGTATCACCCGAGTAGTTACTGGCATGCGTCTAGTGTCATCCCATGTAATCCCTCGCTTTTTAGCCAGTCTCTCGCATCGGATTTCTTCTTGTTCAATCTGTTTTTAAGATGATCATTAGATTAGAAAGTCATGTCTTACACGTGTAAAATAAATGAGATTAACTAGTAAAAAAGTGAAATGAGAAATAGTCTTTATAGAATTATGAAATTTAGTTATTTATTATGTATATGTTTGCTAAATATATGTATTAAATAAGCTCCCTTTGTTAACGTTGATGTTTAAGTTATATTACTTTTTGCAGATAGATATAGATTCAAAATTCGCTAATTAATTTAGTTAAATACCATAGATTCAGATAAAACACAAATTTTCAATATTATTCATGTTTTGATCCCATCTTTTCAATAGATGTTTTGACCATCTTTTTCCAACTAGAAAAAAAAAGCGTTTGGCTTTAACTAGTACTAGTGTAACAAGCATACGGCATGATAAAATATGACATGATAAAACACGAACATGACACAATAACTAATCGTGTCATTTTTTCAAACACAAACACAAACCTGTTTAAAAATATGTTATATAATATGATTTGTTTAAGGACACAATAAAAATAACAATTTTTTTAAACAAAAAAACAAACATATTTGAACAAGTTAGCTTGTGTTTAGCAAGTCATTAACATGTGTTTAAAGATATTTAAAATTGGCTTTAACAGGTTTAAACATGTGTTTAATTAGGTTTACACAAATTACTATAGGTTGTTAATTAATAGATTAATCAACAAGTTTAAACAGGCCGTTGACATGTTAACAAATGTTCAACTTGTTTAGACCATTTTTATCATGTCTTAAAAGCGTCGACCTGTTTACGACACGAAACATGTTAAGCTCAAACACGAAACATATTAATCCCAAACAAGAAACATGTTAACTTCCTTAATTTCATATCGTGTTAACATGTTCCTTAGCTTTTACTTTGTATTTTAAGCATAAAAAAAAAAAAAAGAAATTTAATTACCTTAACAGCATACAAGAGATGAGGATGATCATGCAAGTATTTAAGGAGCCATGTTAGAACACTTGCAGTTGTATCATGAGCTGCAAATATAACTCCAATTATATTATCTGCTATTTGTGAATCATTCAATTGGTCTTTCTCATTTAATCCCAAGAATGCCCCAAGCAATCCTCCACCATACTCCCCAATCTCCCTTCTTTTCTCTATCATTTTCTTCAATTTCTCATTAAGAAGCTTCCTAGCCTGTAAAATTCACGGTGTTAAAATCCCTAAAATTATATGTTATATTATCAAAAATGTGCAAAATGATAATATTTTTATATATGTATATTATTAGATAATATTAATTATATTCATTTATTTGTGACTTTACATATGTACAATTGATTATTTGTGTCTTTACGTATGCACCCGTGATTGTACTTTAATAATATATATAAATATAGTAGAGTCTCATGTCAAATTCTCGAGATGGATTTTTCTCATACATTTAGTCCGGTGGTAAAAGCTGCTACCATTTATATTGTTCTCACTCAAAACCCGGTCTCTCACAAGCGATCCAAACACATTGATCTCGAATTACCATTTCATTCGAGAACTGGTTGCTTTCGGTAAACTACACATGAAGTTTATACCAACCAAGCTATAGGTGGCTGACATTTTCACTAAAAGCTTTCCATAACATCAATTCGAGTTCTTCCGAGATAGATGATGATCCTTAAAATTATTATGTAATTAAGTACATGAGTTTTTTTTAACCAATGCATACGTAAAGTTATTTTATTCGTTAAATAATACAAAGAAATTAGTTAGGCAGGCTAGAGTAAATTGTTTAAACAATCGTACTTGAAGTTCTATTGAATGCTATAACTAAATTGCTTACAAACTTTTCTTTTTGATACAATTTATATTTCCCATTCTAGAAAATACTTTTTAATTTGCAATAAATTGGCAAGTAATTAATGCTATAATAAAATCAATTCACTTTTATAGAAAATGAGTTTTGAAGGGGTAGAGCAACCAAGTTTTGTAAGTTTTATACTAAAAGTTGCTTCAAGTTTTTTCCCCTTTAAAGTACATTCAACTTTAATCTTGTTAACTTATTTATAGATGCTGATATTTTTTTTAAATTAAATGATTGTATTAATGATTATTTTTCCATTTGACTTAAATCATACAAATGATCAATTTTATTAATATCGTGTTTATATGATTATTTTGTTATTAATAGGATTAATTATGCTCAGGATTTCATTATTACTCATGATTACTCTTTTTAATAACCAATGGAAATATCATATATATGTGATCAAATTGCATCTAATCACAGAATTTGATCTATAACAAAGGGTTGTGTTTAATCACGCACCCATCTCACACCCTTCACACCCCTTATACACCTTGTTTAGGTCTTATATGCGGCATATAGGTGACTAATAATTGTCAAATCATTGAGTGTCAGAGAAGGCTATATGTCTCGTATAGACACATACGAGACGTATAGAGTTAGTGTGATGTTATAATAAAAAATTTGAGTGTGTAAATAACATCTTTCAAAATAAAATTTCATCTAATGTGTGTGTTTGTATTTATTAAAGGGAAAATTACCAATTTGATCATTGTTGACCAAAAAATTACCAAAATGATCACACAGATTCCGGCGTCTAAGACGCCCATTTAGACGCCCATTTTGTGTACTTTTTACAACATACGGGCCCACATGTCGGCGGCTTTGTCGGGGTGTCTAAGACTACTTTTCTACGGGCGTCTAAGACGCCCATTTAGACGCCGACTTAGACGCCCATTTTGTGTACTTTTTTGAACATACGGGCCCACATATCGGCGGCTTTGTCTGGGTGTCTAAGGCGTCTTAGACGCCGACTTAGACGCCTTTAGACGCCGGTAGAAAAGGAGTCTTAAACAGAAAAAGGGCGTCTAAAGGGGCGTCTAAGACGCCGGTAGAAAATGAGTCTTAGACACCCCGAAAAAGCCGCCGACATGTGGGCCCGTATGTTGTAAAAAAGTACACAAAATGGGCGTCTAAAGGGACGTCTAAATGGGCGTCTTAGACGCCGGAATCTGTGTAATTATTTTGGTAAACATGTAGTCAACAATGATTATTTTGGTAATTTCCCTTTATTAAATTACAATTCAATCTAAAGTTGGTAGACAGGTGTACTTGAAGACAAAAATAAAGTCATGTCAGAATAATATTCTAGGCTATCTATTTAAAGAATTGATGCATGACCTCCAAGTGTGTTACTTTCCAATTTTAGAAATTAATGGATGATCATATCCTCACCTTCATTGCTTTATTGAATGGAGTTCCAGGAAGGTTCAAAGGCATTGAATTATACCCTTTCTCTATGCAATGATACATATGCTTCAACCCTTCAATTTCATTCACCTCTATCTCTTTCCCAAATACTGATATAATTGAAACTTCATATGAATACTATTTATCAAACAAAATTAAAATACATATTGTTAGATCTATATGCACACACCTTAGAATCTTAGATGATGGTAATATGACCAACAAGTTTTCATGCATACCTTCTTCATCTCATGCAAGGTGTTGATGGTATTGGTATGCTTCCAGCTGGTGAGTAGATCGAGGACGATGTCCTCGATCTTATACACCATACCTTTGATGGTGGAAGGAAGAAATGAGGATTGGATCAATTTTTTGAGTTTGGAATGGTATGAACCTTGGTGAAAAAAGATAGCTTGAGGGCCTATCATCATCTCTTTGCTTATAGGATATGTTGGTTTGAATAGATGAGATTGAGTCACCAAGATTATTTTGGCTATCTCAGGGTTTGATATCATTACACATGGGCAACCCAATATGTGACTCTTGAATATTTTTCCATACCTATTTGACCAAAAATTAATCATTGAAATATTAGTAATATATCTAGAGACAGAAATTAATTAAACATTAACCAAATTGATATCTTAAATTCTTAATAGGAGAAATTACATTTGAATTTCAAAACATAAATTCTTTGTTTAAAGAGAGTTATTGTAGTTTGACTGTTTGAGAACTAAATAATTAAACGAATACTTGAATTGTGATATTTCTCCCATTTATACGAAAAACTATTTAATTTTTATTTGTATTATTAATGTAATTGTTCTTGGCATTAATTATTCAATAAAAATGAACAAATGCATTAAAGTTAGAATACGTTAGTGAAATTTTGCCACTACAAGCCAAGAGTTCAAGATGGATTTAGTGTAATTTAACCTTTTAAAAAAATATTATCCAAAAACCTTAGAAATTATAAATGTTTATAAGTTAAAGATGTCATAAATTTTGTTTGGTGTCATTTATAATAACAATATTAGTAAAACCCTGTATATCGTAAATAATAATAATAATAACAACAACAACAAAAAAAATGTAAACAAATTAAACAAGACACACTCTCTTATATAATTACCAGGATGTTCAAAAAATCCGAAATCTGAAAAAATCCAAAATCCGAACCGTATCCGAAACCCCAAAAAACCGATCCGAATTAAAGATTCAGATATTCGGATATAGATTCGGATCGGATATCCGTTTTCTGAATTCGGATAGGATATCGGATATACAAAATCTTGTTTATTCGGATCGGATATCCAAATTCAACCCGAATAAACCCTGTTTTTTTTGGGTTGTTCGGATTATTCGGATGATATAATAAGTTTATTCGGGTTTTTTGGGTTATTCGGTTAGATTCGGATCGGATTGAAAATTTTTGAATTTGGATAAGCAATTAAAATTTTCAAATCCGAACAGCCCGATCAGAATAACCCGAATAAACCGTTATCTGACCCGATAAACACTCCTAATAATTACTCTGCACCTACAATTAATCATCACACATACATTTTATAGAATATTTACGAACGTACGTTTTTTTAACACGTGGATATATATCAAAATTACTAAATTACAAAACCATCAAATATAAACTAATTAAGCATACACATATATATATATATATATATATATATATATATATATATATATATATGGATTGTATCATATGAATACCCGATTTTAGAAAAAAAACTCTTAAAATTGTAGTGGGTCGTCAATTTGAAACCTTTAAATATATCACTTTAAAAAATAAATTTGTATATACAAAAACATGTAATCCAATATATCAGGATTTTCAAATATATCACTTGGCAAATTTTATTTAATTTTTACGTTTGCATGCATATTATTGCCAAAAAAATGTAATCCAATATATCAAAGATTTCCAAATATTATGCTAATTAACTTTGATAATCACCAAACAAAACTGAAAATAAAACCTTATTTGACGTGTGGAGAAGAAAGTGTTCGGATCTTGTGTGTAGAGACTGAGGGTTTCACCGACGTAAGGCCAACCCATGGAACCAGGCGGTAGCCGCCGGTGACCATTTCCGGCCGGCCGGTGGCGTCCCCATATGAAGATACACACGAGTGCCACCAGAAATAGGAATACTAGAGAGGGTGACGGAAGGAAATGTGGTGGTGGAACGACGACAGACATCATATATATAGCCGGAGTTGGGTGGTGATTGTACGGTTGCCGGAGGTAAATCTTTGGAATTCCGATGAGTTTCAGAGATTTTAGGGTGGCTCAGCCGCTGAGGTGGTCGTTGAATTTATACAGTTTGTTGAAGGTGGATCAGGGACAGGTGTCACCGACCTACGAAAACACATCACATACAATGCAATTAATTGCGGTTACACCAAACATATGTAGCTTTTTTTTATTTAATTATTCTTAAAATTTATTATATTCATTATGATTGCAAGATTTTGTAAGAGAATATTAAAATTATTATATTTAGTCTAATTAGGATACATTCTTGATTTTACTTGTTAAGTGTTCAAATTATAAGTGCCTGAAAATTTCATGCATAGAAGGAATGAGTAGCATGTAAAAATTATCACGCAAATAAATTATGTATGATGTAATATTTCGCCTTCTTGTGTAATAATTCAACCCAATCTTCGCACATTTCGAACTCAAATAAGACTTTGTATGATAACCGACTCCTATGTATGTGGGTATAAGAAAATTAAAATACGTTAGGACATTTTGTGTGTGAAGTGTTCATATGAAGTCTGCATGCGATAAAAATCACAAAGTGTAAATTGTTTGTGCGTGGTTTTATCACACAAACACAAAGTTATCACACATAAATCAATTGCTGATAATTGTATATATGCGTGAGAACTATGTGATTACGTAATAAAATCATGCAAGAACAATTAATGTTTACGTGATTTTATCATCACTTCATACCTTTGAATGTTAACTTTTATATATGGAAAGGAGTGAATGTTAACCCATGGTAATTGAGGTAACTTATAAACCCAATTTGATTGGTTGTCTAATTTAATGAATTTGAAATGTGTGGTCCATATTAAATATGGGAAAAATGAGTGGTTGAGATTTCTTGAAGGGTATTTTGGAGATTTGTGAGGTGTACTTGATTTGATTTTTAAAATAAAAGTTTACCCCCCATTTTTTAAACCTTCATAACTTTTATACACATTATTATTTTAAAAAAAAATTACACCATTAAATTTGTCACATTTTTATCTTTAATTCAAGTATAGTTTTGTCAAAAAATTTTAAAGTTTTCAAAATTACACTGATGTAATGAGCTGAATTTTTCAAAGTGTTCGTAATTACACTGATGTAACGAGTTGAATTTTTTCAAAGTGTTCCTAATTACACTGATGTAACAAGGTGAATTTTTTCAAAGTGTTCATAATTACACTGATGTAACGAGTCGTTACACTGATGTAACGAGCTGTAACTTATTATTTATTTTACGTTACAATTATCTAACTTTCTATCTTATTTGATATAAATTTATCTAATTAACTAAATTTTATAATAAAAAATAAGTTTGTAATATATATTTAAGATGAGAGAAAAAAAATTTGATGGAAAATTTTTGAAAAAAAAGAAAAATTATTTTACTTATGTTTTTTACGTTAGTGTAATTACGAGCGCCCCCAAAAAAATTTGGCAAGACTATAATGAAATTAACGAGAAAAATATGATGAGTTTAATAGTGTAATTTTTATAAAAAAATAACATAGTATAAAAAAGTTATAATTGTATAAAAATCAAGGGGGAAACTTTAATTTAAAAATAGAAAAATAGATGGTTTATTAAGAGTGTGACACTTGTCACTCTTATATTAAATCTGATTTTTGTAATTAAGACAAATGACCATAATGCCCTTTTGTATTAAAAATTAATTAGTGACACATGTCACCATTAGATTTAATCTTGGAAATTTGAACCATTGGATTTGAGTTATTGAGTTTTCTCAATTATAAAAGGTTATTATATGATCTCTTCCAATATATATATATATATATATATATATATATATATATATATATATATATATATATATATATATATATAACAAGTAAAAAATTATGTAACATATCTTCTGATCTCACAACAAAAAACAAAAGGTAATGAAGGGTTTCACCTTTTTCATAAAGAAAATTTAATAATATCTTGGACACATGTATAGTTTAAAAAAGTTCGCTGTACTTTCATCTCACATTCCCATATTGTCACCATCATATCTTAGATATTTTTGGTGAAGAATTTCAAAAAGATAATTTCTATAAATGGTGAAGAATTTGGTAACTACACGGATGATCTTGCCATGTACTGATTTTCTTTTAACCATAAGTAGTCTTTAATTTTTACAATAATATAATACCAATTGTCCTTAAAGTGGATGATAATTAATTTTATAGGTTTTAGTTTAAAACTACTCATATTACCTTTCTACTATAAAACTAAACAAATTAAAAAGATTATAAAAAAAATTATTGGACCCACAAAAAAAATAAAAAATAAATACCAATACCTAGCTCCATCCTCACCCTTCTCCTTCAAATTTTCACCACCATCTTCTTTTTTCAAACAAGAAATCCTAATTACTAATGTTTTTAAAACCTGACCGGACGTCGAACCGGTCTCTTAACTGGTCAGCAGTCAGACCAGTCGAAACGGTCGAACAGGATTTAAATACCGGATAACGTTTTAAATATTTTATAAATATATATAGTATAGACTTATAATATATATATATATAATATTTTTATATTAAATATACAATATAATAGATTTTTTGTTGAACGTCTGAACGGGATATATTGATTTATAGATATATAGCTCCTAGTTCCTATGTATAGGGCTGTAAATGAACCAAACGTTCAGCGAACAATTCGTGAACTGTTCGGCGGGAAGTTCGTTTATGTCGTTCGTTTTAATAAATGAACGAACACGAACAAGAAATTTCGTTCGTTTAGTTAAACGAACATGAACAGATGCCGTGTTCGTTCATTTGTGTTCGTAGACGTTCGGTAACATGTTCGTTTAGGTTCGGTTAAGTTTATTTATTATATTTATTCATTAAATATGATGTATATTCTTGATTTTTTATTTTTAGTTTAATACCATAATATTTAAGTTATTTGTAGTTTAATACCATAATATTTAAATTTATATATTTATATAAATGATTATCTCCAATGTTGAGATTAAAAATTTTGATTTTTATTTTTTAAATAATATGTGTTCGTTAGTGTTCGTGAACAACTTAAATTCCTTAATGAACGGACACGAACAAGACTTTTCGTTCGGTTAGCGTTCGTGAACTGTTTGTGAACAAGTTAAAAGTTAAACGAACGAACACAAACAAAGGCCCGTTTGTGTTCGTTCGGTTCGTTTACAACCCTACGGCTACCCACGTCTTCCATTTCGGCATTTTCCACTCTCAGCGCTCTCTCTCTCTCTCTCTAAACACAAATCTCTCTAAAACTTAAACCCCTAGCAGCCGCACCAGTCTCCCAGCCGCACCACTCGTCGCGTCAATCGGATCTGAGCTTGCTCCGTCACCCGTCGCTAGTCTCCCAGCCGCACCAGTCACCGGTCGCCGCGCTTATCAGATTTGTGCTTGCTCCGTCGCTGCCGCCGCCCCAAATGAAACTGTTCTCGTCCCGTCGCCGCCCACCGCACCAACCGTTCATCGCTTTTGTTGCCGGATTTTCTAGTGTGTTGATTTATATTCATGATTTTATAACAGATTCGTGTCGAATCGTCCGGTTTCCCAATCGGGCAGGCGGCTACTGGTTGAACCGCCCGGTTCCTTCCTAAACGATTCTGAGCACATAACCGGACCGTCAGCTGACCGATCCGGTCCGGGTTTGAAAACATTGTTAATTACCTTCTTCTTTCAAACAACTAATTATATATGCAACTAAGAATAGCTAATCAGTCTAGAGCTGTCTCAACCAATTTAAGGATCCTATACGACATTAAAATCTGGTGTCCTTTATCACTTTAAAAACTTACATCCTTACATCTCTTTGATTCGTTTGTTTCATTGCAAGCTTAGATGGCCCTTTATTAGGGGTGTTTGTGGTCCGGTTCTTAGGTGAAACCGTAAATAACGGTTTATGAATAAATAAAACCAAAATCGAGCATTTAATAATAAAACCAAAACCAAACAGTTATTAATGATTTGGTTTCAATTTGATTTTATGGTTTGCGCTTTCTGTGTTTTGGTTTTCTGGTTTTGGGTTTTTTGAGTCCATTAAATGTTAAAACCGAATCAAACTTAACTATTTTACGGTTCGAGACGAGCTAATCACATTGCAATACTAAATATATTTTTTTGTTATTGAATAACACCTAAATCATAAATCCTATACATACATAGATACACATATGTACGTACGTACGTATGTATAAACACGCATGGTCTGGTCCGGTTTTAGTGAAAACCGCAAACTAAACCATTCACAACAGTTTCAAACTTTTGAAACCAATCAACGACCAAATATTTGAGGAAAAAACCAACTGTGAAACCAATCCATACAGGGTCCCAAAAAATACGAGGACCTTGGCCATTGTCTAAGTTTTTAACAAAGGGAGCCGGCTTTGGTAATCGCGCCATCAAACTAGAGTCAGCGTTGGTTAGGGGTGTGCGTGGTTCGGTTCGGTGCGGTTATGGCCATTTCCATAACCAAAACCGCTACTTCGGTTAATTCTAAATCATTAACCGTAACCATAACCAATTGATCGGTTAACCACTAATCGGTTAACCACCGGTTACGGTTCGGTTTCGGTTAAATTCGGTTAATAATGGAATTGTTGAAAAACTAACAAAAACTTGTAAATATGCTTGTGAATTATAGATATATTAATGATGAAAATCTTAATTAAGGTTGTAAAACTATGCAGTGACTGAGAATGTGTAAATGAAAAGTAAAACCATGTGAACTCTGATGTATATTCTAATATCTTTAGTCTCAAATATGATTCATAATATTTTTATATAATAAAAAGCGAAGAATCACCTTATATGCTTGACTTGCCCATAACTTCTTAAAAAAACATACAAACATATAAATATTATAAAAAACAAATATATATTATTCGGTTCGGTTCGGTTAAAGTCGGTTAATGAGTAGCTTTAACCATAACCATAACCGAATGGTTCGGTTAATGGCTTCGATTAACCATAACCGTCGGTTAAAGTCGGTTTCGGTTAATTCGGTTATGGTTCGGTGTGGTTATCGGTTATTTTTCGGTTATGGTTATATTATACTCACCCCTAGCGTTGGTTTTTGTTACCACTTTCATTCTCCAGCCCAATTACCACTACCCCTTCGGTCACCATCACATCGCCTTCGGTCAGCTCACATCGTTTATGGATAAACAATCAGAACCACGAGGAACATATTTTTTAGGAAAACAATGATGATAAAGAGTAACAACAAAATTCGCAATAGTCTGTTGCAAGTGGTTTTTGGCCAGAAAAGAGGCCAGCAGTTGGACTTGCCAAAAAGGAGAGAAGATCTTCTAAAGATGAAGATCATCATCATCGTACTCAGTATATCACATCATTAGCAAAGCTAAGGTAGGGTCTGAGGAGGGTAAGGTGTAGAAAGCTTTACCTCTACCCTATAGGAATAGAGAGGTTGCTTCCAATGAGACCCCTGTCTCATGATGCGTGATAAACCAACTAACCAAACGTTGTTAACGTTATTTTTACAAAAATTAAGTAAAATAACGTTAAAATTAGTGCAATTTTACTTTTGCATATCGAGGGTTGACACATATATTATATTATATGAGCACACTGCACACGAGGGCTTGTTCTGAAGATGAAGATGTTCTTCCAATATTAAGAAGACCCTCTTATACAAAAAAAAAAATACTCATTTTATTTTTATGTGCTAAATGGCCTTAAAATATCATGATTGTCAAATCATAGATTAACACTTAAGGTTGATATATTTTGTGACGCTACTTAGAAACATTGATCAACCAAACAATCTATGTAATAATACTAGACTCCAAATCATTTCATTTGATAAGTATGTAATAGAAGCATAAATCATATTTCTTCGTAATGTTATTGATACATAGATATTAATTCCAAGAATCAATTTGATACGTTATGGTAAATATTTCCTCAAATTTCAGAGAAGAAAATTTTCACTCTTAGTTTGTTTCACAATGAAAAGTAATAAGCCTAGGACAATCTATTTTCAAAAGTTAGGTTATATTGAAAAGAACTTGTTTTCACCCGTGGGCAAGTATATGTAGAGTTTTTTTGGTAAAAAAGAAGAGACGAAATTAAATATTTAATAAAAAGGGTAAACGTGCAAATAAAATGTCGAATGATATATATAAAAAAAATAGAGATTTTTAAATTACTTTACAGGTTAGTACGTAATTTATCTAAATTATCTTGTGCTTTAACATACATTTATGAAGTGTAATATGTTTTCAAATAATAGTTTTATAGAAACGTTAAATTATGTATTTTCATGATTTTACCCATGAAACACACGGGCTTTAAAGTAATCTTGTGATAAGACATTGATTAGTGTTTTGAGTTTTGACCCGTTTCCATATTTTTTCATGGTTTTTAAAAATCAAGCAGTGTTTTAAGTTTTTGACATATTGAACATGTTTCGATTTTTTTTTTTTGTTATGCTTTAACCCGTGTTTGAGTTTTGACCCATTTTAATTAAGATATTTTAAAAAATATAATATGATAAAATAGTTAATACTTAATAGTTAATATTTCAAATGTAAAAGTATAAAAAATTAATAGAATAAAGTATAGATTTAAAGATGAAGAATAAATGAGTATTTTTACATTTATTTTTATTAATACTCCAACGAAACTAAATGAGTATCATTTTGAAATATTAAAGAAAGACTTGACCAATGATGTCTTATCCTAGTGGAAGATGGGGTATGGGGGAAGTGATACAAAACCTAGGTCCTGAGTTCGATTTTTGATCCCACCCGGTTCTACCGACCTTCCACCGTCATGCCTTTGGGCAAGTTCTTGGGTCGGGTTATTCTTAGGAATTTGTGGTTGGTGGGCTAGGGGCTCCGTTCGTCTTAACTAGTAGCCAGCTTGTAGCCGTTGAAAGCCGCGTACGAAGTACTGACAATTGATTATTATGCCGTTCAAAAAAAAAACAAAGAAAGACTTGGCATCTTATAATAGCGCGCTCAACTTTACATAGTTAAATTTTACACCTATTTTTGTCGATCCGTTTTAAATCTTGAAATATATATATGTGTAATTCACATTAAAATTAAATAAAAAATGTGTTTAAAACAAAAAAAAAAAAAAAACAATTTTAATCTGATTTAATCTAAACCATATATTTTATTTTTTAAAATTTAAAATGAAAGATCAAAAATAAGTTTAAAGATAACTATTTAAGTTTGGGTTAATCACCATATGATACAAGCCGATAATCATTCAACCTCATTACACACCTAACAAAGTTGTCGAATTTGATGAAAATCTCATTTACAGTTATATATCATATTTTAATTGTTATAATGAGTACTTTTGACATAAGCCAAAAACACCTTTGATTTTTGATAATTATGGCATAAGATTGATTAAATAAAAACATAAACACAAGTGTTCAAATTTTACATGGTATCTTATTAGGTTTAGAACCATATATATCTTATCATTTTGTTAATTAGTATACTATGTTTTGTCATTAGTAAAGTAAAGTAAACTTAAATTCAGTGTATGCAAATCATTAAAATTAACATAATTTTTTTCTTAAAAGGTGCATATATGTCACTTCCCAAATATTACTTTCCCAAAAGGGCAATAGTTGGTTGTGACCTAAAAAAACCCAGATTCTCTTACATGTACCATTTGTTTGTCTAACTTTGTAAAATTAATTGTTTAGTTATGTTCACTAGTGACTCAACAAAAAACTATTGAAGCATATATAACGTTTTCAATAAAAAAATTTAGTTTGAATCTTCTAAGAGGTTATGTGTGATACATCTTTAGTTATTACAATTTTGTGATGTTTGATACATCTAATTATGAATATTTTAAATATAGTTTTGATGGTTGATTTAAAAAAATATGAAAAATCAATTTTTGTTTACCAATTTCAACTTATGTTAAAAGCCTAAAACAAATTTAAACTTTTATAAATTGGGTTCTTCTTTAAATCAAAATTATAGTATTTGACTGATAAACATTATTATCCATTAATTAACATTTGCTTATTTATTAAGATTTTAGTTAACTTATTATAAGTCAAAAAAATCAATTTCTTTATAAAGTTATAATCATTATTTGCTTGATAAGATATAACAAAATTATACCTCATGTCATAAATTTTAAACCAATTACAGAATGCTTTAAAACCTAATAATTAACAGTCTTTATATAAATTATATATATATATATACACACTAGAGGTGGGCAAAAAACCCGGTTTCGGAACCGGAACTGGGAACCGGTTTGTACCCGAATCAGTGGGTACGGGTGATTCCGGGTTCTCAGAGAAATCGGATGCGGAACCGAAAAAAGCGAAACCGGTTCCACATTTACCCGGCTAAACCCGAACCAGAACCGGTCAAAACCCGAACCGGAACTGGCCAAAAACTGGAACCGGTTGTTGACTTTGTTGACCGGAACCGGTCTAAAAAAAACCGGTTTGCCCATCTCTATTATATACTGCACACATGGATGATGGATGGACTTTTCTATTTCTAAGAGCCGGACGAGCCCAACAGGTTTGTGCCAAACAGTTTCCAACCCTACCCATAGTCCCATATCACTAATCATCACCCAAACCGGTTTTGACCCAAACAGTTTCCAACCCTACCCATACCGTTCCCTCTCTAATCATCACCCAAACCGGTTTTGACGTGAACCATGTTAGTTTGTAATTTGCAAAGCTGAATCCAAGTTAAAATCAAGTTTAAATGGGCTGGTTTACTGTTTTCAGCTAGTCCATTTGTTTTTAGCCAATAAATGGGCCCGAATGATTACGAAGTTTGGGCAGGTTTATGTTTACATTGGGCCCAAGGTTGGCACTTGGATTTGGGAATGTTCAACTTGTCGATTATTCCAAAAATCCAAGCTGTTACTTTAGACTTCAGAGAATGAATAATACATTACATATGCATACATATATATATATATATATATATATATACACACATATATATATATAGGGATTGTATCATGTGAAAACCCGACCTTAAAGAGAAAACTCTTAAACCACATGTAAGCCATTGATTTTTTTCTAAAAAAAGTAAGAATTAATATGAGTTTGACATGTGACATACTAAAAATATAAAAAAAATAAAATAAAAAAAACATAATCCAATACAAAAAAAAATAGTACAAAAAATCTATTACAAATAAAATAAAAATCTAGTACGAAAAAATAAAAATTTGTTACGAAAAAATTAAAAATTGAGAATAAAAAACAAAAATCTAGTATAAAAAACACAAATATTCAGTTATAAATAATATACAGAACAAAAAAAAAGAATCTATTACAAGAAAATAAAAACCTAATAAAAAATATGATGTTATACCTAAATTATCATGCTACATGTAGTTGAATTTAAATGAAAACTAGTAAATTGTTAAGAACACAAAATAATATTATAAACCATATGATTTAAGTGATATTAAAATAGTTTTCTTTTACTTTAATTTTAGAAAGCAAAAAAAGGTATCATCTTCTAACAATAGTTTTTGTTTTGAATAGATACATACATATACTATTGAGTTAAAATAAAAAATAAATCTAAAAAGCTTAAGAAATATTTTGAAATATTATGTAATATGTATTTATTGTTTTGTATTATATTATTAACTTATTTTGTGTTATTTTGTTCATTGATTTTTATGGTTAAATAAATTTATTATTATTTTATCATTATGTTTTATATATTATAAATACACAATAGTGTTTTTTCACGATTTTATATTTTTAGAACTTATCATTGTTTTTAAAACATAATTATAAACATTATTTAATATGTTATAAATCATTTGGTATTATTTTATTATTGTTTTTTATGTGTAAAATAAATTTATTTATATTTTATGTGTCACATAAGTTGTGATGTTTATTTGAATTATTATATGTAAAGGTCCCGTGTAGCTAGGCTCAAATGTCATTCTTTCAATGTTTTGAGCCTCAAGCTCACTAGTAAACACATATGATGTCTTGATTAGGGGCTCATTTTTTTCTCATCCTACGTCTGGAATTTTTTTTTTTAATTCTCAGGGTCGGCTATTGTCTTGATCAGCTAATGTGATTATCCACATTATCTAAGTAAGTGATCAACATGTTTATAAACCATAGTAATTAAGTTAGTAACTTGCAACGGGTAATTGCTATCACATAATATTTAATAAATTTTCTACAGGTCAAATCGTTTCGGGGTTGCCACCAGGGGCTCTATCTCTTGGATACCGCCAGGGACACGGCCTCCTTGACCCCTCTTTGGTCAGGAGCTCATAATGTAACATCTTAGGCAAATCCTTCATTGGTCGTGAATAAGAGAGATTCATGATTCATAAGTAATAATCTGTCTCTTGTATCATCAACGTGTTTTGCTATTAGTTGGCTGTGGAGCACAAAAAAACTCCACAGTTAAGCCTGCTCAGATTACAGCAATCCAGGGATGGGTGACCTCTCCGTGAAGTTTTCACACGGGCAAACAAAGGCAATTTCATGAGCTCCGAGTGGGCAAAACAAACAATATTAGTGGTAGACGAAGCCGGATGTTACACATAAATTCTAAATGAGTGTACACTCCACATCTCCAAACTTATTAACATTTCTTTACATCTAATTACACTAAAATATACAACAATCCTCCCCTATATAAGTGTAACACTAAAACATAGAAACTAAACACAAAAGAACAATTCATGCATAAATGAAAATGTCTAAATGATTGAGTTACCATCTTAGTACATTACACATTTCAAACATTTGAGAATTAGGATGTTCTTAAGAATTGAACTTTTCAACTCATTTGAATACCTTAACATAATATGCACACAAGTTTTAAATCCATATCAACAAAAATCATGACAATTCACAAGCCATATGCCACTATCCCATTCACGAATATATACAAAAGCTAAGTTCAAGCTTTATGAAGCGGCAAAACTTCACAGGAAGAAGATGGTTCATGGTGTCATCCTTACGACCAATTCGCTAGATTGTATGGCAACAATGTCATTCTTTAAAAGACATACAAGAGAGAGCATCCACATACACAACCATGAACCATACAAGAAGCCAAGACTCGGTTTTTAATTTGTTGGTTATGATCAAAACAGATCTCAATCGTAAAGCTAACTTGAATTGGTCTCTTTTGTGTTGGTTGGTACCGTTGATCTTTAAATTAAAAAGGGGAAATATTCTCATATTATAATGGTTAATAAAATATTTTACCCTTAAAAAAAAAAGAAAAAAAAATAACATTGGCGAAAGAGTATTGACCTAACCCAGGTGCCCACCTTGGTCCCACGGTTAGACACCATAGGTCTATTATGTCTCGAGCCAGCTCCAATTTATAGCCCACATGTACACACCATGTCTCCCTCTGACGTTAGTTGTGCACCTCACATGACTCGTTCCGACAAACAAAGACGTGGATTCGTTGGTAATCGTTTGTTTTCATTTTATAAATTATTCGCCACTTTGAATTTTGTGGTTCTTATTTTTAGAAGTCAATTCATATTATTTCTAGGATAACTTTTTTTATAATAATTTTTTTTATTTGGAATAATATATTATAAATGCAAAAAAAAAAAAAAAAAAAAAAAAAAAAAAAAAAGATAATTGAAAATTTGCTATGCGTTTGACCTTAATTAAGATATTATACATCAAAGTATGTAAAACAAAAATATTGTCATAGAATATTAAGATGTGATATATTTGTTGCTTAATAAAAGACATTAAACGACCAAAATTCCAAAACATAATTTGTTTGTTCACGTATCACTTAAACATATAATGTTTTATGGCGTTTTTTATATGTGCAAATTATTTCATATTCATAAACATGATTAAACATAAAACTGTGAGAATTTGAACTATTGAAAAGTGTCTTTGACATCATGCTGACATATTAAGGTCAGGTTTCTAATTTATTGATACGATTTAGGGTTGATACAACTATTTTGAGAGATTTAAACAGAATAAAAACACGTGGTCTATCAATAATGGTTACATAAAAACTTTTCTTCTTTTATCAGGGTTTAGGACTGATAATAATAAACTAAAAGTTATCTTATGGATTTATAAACTACGTACTTTCAAGTTTCTAACAAAATCAAGTTATACAAGTTTTTTCATGAATTTATAATCATATCTCTTTTCTCAAAACCTCCATGAATATTAGAAAAGAAAAACTTTTTATTTGAACATTTCTTGTATTCTTATTTACTACATAGCTCACAAAACTAAAAAAGCTAATACCAAAAAAAAAAAAAAAAAGAAAGAAAGAACCTCAATTACATACAAAAATTTTTTAGAAAATTTTAAGCTCTATATTTTTGGGGACCATATGCCCTCGTTTGGATGACTTGACTTATTAAACCGGTCCTGATATCATAATAATGTTGGTCCCTCGTGATTAATGCTAGTTTAATGTATTACTTTTGGAAATATTTGAAGGTTTATTCTAAGGATAATAAATTGATACATACGGACTCAATATCTCGATCTTATCAGCGTGATACTGCTAAAGGATTAGGTACCCTTTGCTAAGTGTGTAATGGTCCCAAAAAACGGTAGCATTCAAGTAAATTTTTTACCAATCATCGTATTCAGGACAACCGTTCATAAATAGACAAAACATTTATTATATAATAATTTGATTTATAAAAAGATGAAGATAAAAAAACAAAATTGTAAACAGATTACAAGATACAAAAGTACGCAAAATGTAGAAAGAAGAATATGTGTGACTAAGAATTTTTGTTTAATATACGTCTCTTAAAACAGATTCCGAGTCATTTAGTTTGAAGTCGTATGTCTTACAGGACATAATAACCTGAGAATCACGCATAAAATGTTGCCTGAAACAAGAGCACATAAATTGGATCTTTTGCTAAAAAGCTAGAATTAAAGAATTGTTATTGTTCGGTGATGTAGAAACAAGACACACAAATCTTATATATATGCTGTGAGAATCTTACGTGAAAGCTAAGAATTCAAGTTTTGAAACAACAAAAAATTCAAGTTTTGAAACAACCAAAAGAATTGAAACATGTCGATTAAGTAGTCTAAGGTGGTGTTTGTTTTTTCAGAGGTAAAACGTCTGCGGTCTGCGGACCACATCTGCAAACCTCTTTTGCAGAAGAGGTGGACCAAACCCCTGCAAGAAGAGTTTTTGAGGGTGTTTGTTTTCCAAAAACCTCTTCAAACAAATAAACCTCTTCTTATGAAAACCCAACCTCCGATCACCATCACCTCCGATCGTCTGCTCAACCCCACCGATCACCATCACCACCGTCGACCTGTTCTTGAGCCACCCCCGTCGACCTGTTCTTGAGCCACCACCGTCGACCAGGGGCGATGACCGAATGAACCAGTGGCGAGCCCTAACCTCGATCGAGCCTTCGTGGACCAAACCCCTCCCGTCATCGAGCCCTAACCTCGATCGAGCCCTCGTTCTAAAACCTGAACGTTCTAACCCTAACCTGCAATCTCAAACGAAGGAACCCTCGATCGGTGGTTGCCTGAGGCGGAATCACGAACGAAGGAACCCTAGATCGAACGGCAGTGGAGGAAACGGAGTAGGTCGAAGACGGCGGTGGAGTACGGCGGTCGAAGGCATGGAGGAGATCGGCGATGGCGATGGCGATGGCGGTGGAGTAGGGCGGCGACGGCTACGGCGGTGGAGTATGGCGGCGACGGCGAGCAAGGCGGTGGAGGAGTTCGGCCGAAGGGATGAAAAATGGGGGAGTAGGCTGGAAGAGGTTTGAAGAGGTGGGAAGAGGTTGGTTCACGTCTGCGCCAAGAAGAGGACGCGCAGACGTTTTTTAATGAAATGTATTCGAGAAAACAAATAGTCTAACCTCTTCCCGCGTCTGCGCGGCGCAGACATAAGAGGTTAGAAGAGGTTTTTTTAAAAAAAAAAACAAACACCCCCTAAATGTTTTAATTATTTAAAGATAAATGAGATATCGATGAATGAAATTGGTTAATTAAAGAATTGAAATTTATCATGCCAACCCAACCTAACCAATTCGCAATGGGTCCTAAGTACTAAAGGCGACTCTTAAGCGGGCGAAGAGGAAAGTAGGCCAGCAAAACATAAATGAGATATTGATGAATGAAACTAGTTAAATTAAATAATTGAATCTTATTAGGCCAGCGTCAAGTGATTAGCACCCTCTTGGCCATCACTGAGAGTCTTGCCTTATAGATAAATGTTCATGTACAAATTTTCACTTATAAACCTCTATAAGGTTTATCTTTTTTCAATATGAGATACATATACGTTCCCATGCTTTGTCTAATTTAAATGTTTAATCATATAACTTTGACCATTGATATATCATTTATCCTAACTTTGTTTTGGATTAAGTTTAATTCGTTGTGATACTCTAATGTAGTAAAAAAATAAACCTAATAAATAATAACTAAAATCATGATAAATACATATAATTATTATAGTTAAAATTAGCTAAAAGCATAATATACTAAAATTTTAAAACATATTCAACTGTTAATTTCATATTTGTGATTCAATAATTTAGAATTTTGTTTGAATGAATTTATTTATTTTTTATTTTATTGTTTGTTATCTTTATAGCTCCCTATCATGCTTAACCACTCCTTATACTATTTGACACAAAATGTACCCATAGTTGATTTCTGATCGAGGATATTTTTGCAGTGTTGCCATTTATTTGTATATTTTAGTTTAATGGTATTGGACATAAATTTTCCGGGTCATTTATATTATTTGAATTGGGTAATGCTCATCGTATAATAAAAAATGATACGAGTGCATGTAACTTAAAATACCAAATATTAAAACATGCATGTGTTTTTGAAGGAAAACAACCCGTAATTGTTTTGTAAGATGCAAAAGGCAACCAAAGATGCACTTATAATATTCTTTAAAGTATCATATAAATTTATCTAAGATACAATTTCTATGCTTTTTTGCAATTAACTAGTATTTAAAAATGGAACCAATTTCACTTTAAAAACCTACATTTGAATAAAATTAATATTCCACCATAAACAAAACCGGTTAATGGCATGAAAATATAAATCCATACATGTGTATGTTCTAATAAATGCATTCTAGATTTTACGAATCATTTATTCATTTGTGATGTTCATAAAAGAAAGGTATTTCTGTAGTTCTGTCTTTCACAATATGGATGCCTCTACATAAATGCATATTCAAATCTATTTATTTTTTGAACAGTGATTTGGATCATACACTCATCCGATCATATTTACACCTAATAGAAGAAAACTCACCATTATACAAGCTAAAACCAAATAAAATATATATTTTCTTCTTTTAGAAAAAATAGACTTCTTATCTAATTGCAAACTTAAAACTTTTAACTTCATTTAGATTACCATTGAGTAATCTTCGTTATTTGCACCCAATATACTTAACGTACTATAAATATTATATATTTAAATATCAATATTTTTCATGATATCTTATAACATTAGTATATATTATTCATTCCAATTTAGTGTATATATATATAATGTTAATCAAGTTGTTAATGTTTAAATCACCTTTAAATACAATATTATTTTATTTTATTTCTTTAACAACAGTTTTATTTTACTCATCTTATAAATTATTGAAATAATCTATCTTCTATCTATATTTTAACTTTTGAAATTTTTATTATAAATTAACCATACCTTTACTACACGAGGCAGTCTCACACTAGAATATAGAATGTTGTTATTTATAACTTATGCACATAAATCTAAAATGTGGGTCTATATACGCACAATTAAATACACAGATAAATTCATATATATGTAAGTCGATATATACGTGTATTGCCAAGTCAAATATAAGTTTTAGTTATTTAATTAGTAGCATATTACACACCTCTATATATATATATATATATATATAGGGGATGGTTCCATTGTTAACCCTCCCTTATATCGTTAACCCGGCATTTTTTGTCCGGATATTTTTTTTTTTCATGGTTTTTGTTATACATAAATAGGGGGGGTTTCTTTTTTGTGTTTTTGCTAATTCATCACCGTTTAGAAATTATTTACAAGTGTAAGTAACTTACACTTACTTACACTTGTAAATAATTTCTAAACGGTGATGAATTACCAAAAACACAAAAAAGAAACCCCCATATTTATGTATAACAAAAACCATGAAAAAAAACAAAGATTCGGGCAAAAAATGTCGGGTTAACACGGGTTAACGATATAAGAGAGGGTTAACATTTGAACCTCTCCCTATATATATATATATATATTCCCGACATCTTTCTAATTTAGCTTGTAGGTGTGGAGCAGTTCCATTGTACAATGTCACTCATGTAGCATCTTGTTACTCTTTCTTTATATATATCAATTTATTAACTCTAGAAAATAAACATCATGACATCTCACCCTCTGTGTCTCTAAACAATCAACATGGAGAAGAAATGGAAGTTGTCAAAGACAGATTCATCACTATCATCATCTTCATCATCATCGTCATCGTTCTTACGAAGCTCGTCACTGAAGACCTCGTCCAAATCGCCTCTCGAGAGATCATTCTCTGCACACAAAACCTCTTCAAAATCATCTAAATCATCACAACCATCTCTTCCAAGAGCTAAATCTGCAAACTTCACCACCAAATGCAGCAGCTTCACCAAAGAACACAAGTCAAGATTCTACATTCTCAAACGTTGCATCACGATGCTTGTTTCGTGGAATAAACATCATGATGATTCTTGATCTTGTTAATTGTTGTTCATTTTTGTTTATCATCTAGCTACATTAGTTCTTCAAAGGGGCAATTTGATGTGGTTCAACAACTAGTTTATGTGGTGATCGGTTAATTAATGACCGCGACATACAGCATAAATCGAATGGTCCTGGTTTCGAATTCAGACATTATGTCGTTTATCTACGGTTTACTTGGCCATGTGACGGGTCTGTGGAGGCCCAGCCAGGGTGAGTTACCCATGATTCAGTGACTATTAATGAATTGGTATCTATCATGTTTCAATTGCAAGTTCATACGTTTAGAAGTTATAAATTAATAATTGTGGAACGTTTTAATATATTTCCTATCTTTTATTTATTTATTTATGTGGCCCACCGGCCCGTAATTTTTTTTTATTCTTATTTTTCTTATTTATTTAAGGTAGTTAAATATAAGATAATGTTTAATATTATTTTGCTGTTAAAAATAATTTTTAATGTTTCTGAAAGCTACGCGACTTCCAAACAGGTAACAAACCCGACCATGATTTGTGTTTATGTTTAATCTAGGACATAAAAATCTAATTTTGGGATTCGGGTAATTGCATATATATTTTCTTGAACGGCGAAGGTCTCAATCGTGTGAAACCACTGTTTCCAGGCCATGTTACTAAGGTCTAGTTACCTAGACCTCTCATAAGCCACCACAACCACCATAGAAGAAACAATCAGCAGAGTCATTTAGTGAAATGAAACCATGTAGAAAGTTGATTAATTTTAATTTTCAGATATTGAATTTATTTAATTCAATATCTGAGATGGTGTAAAAATATAATTTACATAGTTTTTTTTTAGTTTTTTTTTTATTTAAGAAAAAATGAAAAATGTAAGGATTTGGAATCAATTGAGATGCTTTTAAAATTGGATATCATCTCATGTATGAGAAGTACTTGATTCATTTTATTCTTTCACAGTTTGCAATAATTAATGGGTTAGATCGATTTTACAATCCAAATAATCAAAACTCAAACTTGATTTTTGGTGCTACATTAAATCAAATGAGTGATGGTTTAATCAGACCCAATACAACTACTTCAACCACAACAATAAGAACAAATTTTGTATTTTTAATCAAGAACATCTTGATCGGCTCTTTCTATTGATTGAAAACAGGAAATTACACGAGGTAAAACTAAAAACTAGGAAAACACAACTCTTAAATTTACCTGTTATATAGAGCTATACACACCGCACGTTCCTAAACGTGCAAAAGCCCATAGCCCGCTACTAAAGCAAATATAAACCATTAACTAGACCCACTACTTCGACTCCAATTAAACATAATGAAAACATCTTCTTTGACCCATTCAACATCAAACTTACCCAACAACGAGCTGGTCATTAGTTGGGGTTTTTTTTTTAAATTATTTCCAGTGCGCAACGACTGGAGATGATTATCGAACAATGTCACATTTAGAGATGATGAAATCACTTGAGTTGAGTTCTTTGCTCAGAAGTTCGTTTTTTGACATAATTCTGCCATGGAAGCATAATCTTAGGACTCCATTAAGATCCATTTAATAGCTCGATCCGATTCCAAGAACAATAACCAAACCCAAAAGTTTTTATAATAAATTTAGTGGATGTCATTATAAGAGGCACAAATTCAACATTTTCGGTAACAGTAACATTGTTGGGTCGTTGATGAAAAAAATAAAAAATGATGTCACATAAGTTTTACATAGGCAAGTAAGGGTATGAGTATCGGTGCTGCACATAGCCTAAGTGTGAACATTGAACAAAAAGGCTGGTATGTAATCAATGTTTTCAGAACCGAACCGGACGTTGAACCGGATGTCTTACTGGTTACTGGTCGGGCCGGTTAGACCAGATTCAAGAACCGGTTGGACCAGATCCAAGAACCGGATGACATAATAAATATATAAAAAATTCCCAAAAAATTATAGAAGTATAAACACATTTAAATAAACATAATTAATGTTCAATAAAACTTAATCATATATGTTAAAAAAAATACAATGTATGATTTTAATGTTTCATTCTTTGGATTTTTGTTAAAAAAAAAAAAAACTGAAAATCCGGTCCAACCAGTGATCAGGACCAACCGGTTACTGGTCCGACCGGTTCTCTCCAAGGCGGTTCTCATACTATATTTGGACCGGTTCCCGGTCCGACCGATCCGGCCGACAAGCTCGGTTCGGTTTTCTAAACACTGTATGTAATTGTTAATGATAATAAGCAAAAAGTAAGATAGCGAAGTGTAATAGTATAATTAGATAATAAATAAAAAATAAATACTCATTCATCATTCACCTTTTTTGCATTTGATCTAGGGGTGTGCATAAAACCGAAAAAACCGATTCAAAACCTAAAAACCGAAAAATCCAACCCGAAAAAAACCGAACCCAAATAGAAATCGACGGGTTTGGTGTAAGTTTTTTAAAAACCGAAATTTGGGTTTGTGTTTGGTTTTACCTTAAAGAAAAAACCGAATACATGTGTATATCAGTATATATGCATATATATATATATATATATATATATATATATATATATATTACATATGAAAATTTTTAACAATTTATGAACCGTCTATTTTTATTTTTTTAGTTCTTAATATTAAAAGTCAAATAAGAATCGTAAATTTTATTATTATTATTGGCTTAGGATACCAAAAACACGTATAATTTTTACTAAATTTAAATATTTTTGTATATATTTTTAAATATTAAGTAGTGTTTTACTTAAAATATTTTTAGTAGAAATATAATATTTTAGTTTGTTTTTTTATAAGAATAATTTAAGGCCTAAGTAGAAAAAACCGAAAAAACCCAAACCCAAACCGAACCCAAATAGGCCGGTTTTGAAAAGATAAAAACCGAACCCAAACGGGTTTTAAAACCGAAAAAACCGAAATTCAACCCAAACCGACCCGTGCACACCCCTAATTTGATCTATCACACCCATTTGACCATTATCAATGTTCACCACTTCACCTTGTGACTTGCCTATGTAAGGCTCCTCACAAAGCTGGCGAGTTTTTTTTCCAAATGGGTGTAACTGGAAAAAATATTTATCAAATAGATGTAGTTGAAAGCTTATTTATCAAAATGGATGTTTTCCTTTATTTTATCACTTTTAACTAATTTAAAAAGAAAAAAATATAAAAAAACACTCATTTTAATAAATAAGTTTTCAACTATACATATTTGGTAAATATTTTTTTCCACTACACTCATTTTATAAAAAAACTCTGAAACTGGTCAAGAACATTACACATTGTCAGACATGTATCACAGTATGATTAATTTAAACCTTAAAGTTTAAGAACGCAAAATAAAATCATTGGAATAAAGATCCATTGTTGTCTACTAAATCAAATTAGACTAGTTAGTTATTCATCACATTGCAAATTGTTAATTAGCAGGGGTGTTCAGTTTTTGAATCGGACTCGAAAAAATCGAAACTCGATTTGATTTTGATTCAAAAATCACCAAGTCGAAATTCGATTCGAATTTCCATATTCGAATCGAAATTCGAATATAATTATTTATATATATATACAAATAGTTATTATATTTAAAAATTAGGTTTTTTAGTTAAGTAGTTTAGTTATAAAAACTAAAGGCCTATTACACAAATGTCGACCCAATTATATAGTTTGAATGTTATCACTAGTATTACAACTTAAATGTTAGTTATTTGAAATTTACATATTTATAGTGTATTTGATATTTTGAATGCACAAATATATGTAGCAAGTATAAACAATTTTTAATTAAATTTGAATCAAACCAATTCGAATTCTGATCGAATACAAATATGAATCGAATTCGAATGCTCTTAAAAAATTCAAAATTCGAAATTATTTGATTCGAAATATTCGAGTTATTTGAAATTCGATTCGATGAACACACCTATTAATTAGTTTACGTTATCACGTGATACAACAGTAACTTTAACTTGATTGAATACATAAGAAGAAATGTTGAAATTTGTAAGGTTTATTTTCGACAATTTATGCATTATTAACATGCACCTCGTGGTTTCAAATAAATTTTACATTGATAGCTCGGTTTTGAAAAAAGACTTTTTGAAACGTTAACAAAAATGAGAAAGTGACAATGGAAAACTCAGATTTGATAAAATATCACATTCTAAAGGTTACAAAAGGAAAACAAAAGGTTACCATTAAAAAATGAGATCTCAAAAAAAATTGACGGCTTGTACGTTAGTGCATTCATAACTTGTACTTTATTATGTTTAACTCCCTTTGAATGACATTTATTGCAAAACATAAATCAATGGGCGCAATAAAAAAAAGTGAAGATTCTATGTATTAGGAGGAAACTAAAAGAAAATAAAAACAAATCCGAAAAATAGGGTATAAAAGATAGGTGCAACTAAACTTGAAGGGTCATAACGCAAATTTAAATTATAAATTAATATCAGGGTAGCTCAAAGCCTCAAATCAACAGTTTAGTTGCTAAAGCGTTTATACATTGACTTGATATTACCAATAAAAATTTTATGAGACGACCCACCATCTCCAAATTATTGCTAAATAGTATTTTTTACCCGATGTTATAGAGGCATCAAAACGTATAGTAATTTGAATTTATACTGCCTAACTAGTAATTTTACCTTTAGTGTGTGACAGTGTCGAAAAATAAAGTGATTCAAATGTATATTGTTAATCAAAAACGTTTGACATTAACTCAACTCGTTTCTCAACAAAATTTACATCGAAACACAGAACAACTTAAAACATTTATAAAATACACACAAAATCGTAATATATGTGTGACATGTGTCATTCACGGAAAAAGTTCATATTCGATTGTAGGTCAACTCGAATTTACATCGACACATACATAAAACTAAGCACACAAGAAATTAGATTTTTTAGGTTAAGAAACAAAAGTGGTAAACTTGAAACTTTATAAATTCAAAGGGTTAAAATTACATTTTAGGAAGTTTTATAAAGGTTGACGAGAGAAAATGTCAACCTTGAATGCAGAAAGGAGCGATTATTATACAAAATGGGTAAATAACGAGTCCTGTTGGTACAAAATTCAAAAATCTAATACAAAAAATCAGCAAAAAAAAACAAAAGTCCAGTACAAAAAATCAAAAATATAATACAAATTTGCCATCCTACAAAACAAAAATATAGTACAAAATTGACATCCTGAGAGTGAAAACTTGACATCCTACAAAGTTTAGGGATGAATCATAAAAGTTTACAATTGAAAGATTGTAACGCCCCGAATTTTCTAATACGAGTTATTTGAAATTTACATATGCGTAACAGATAATATACTTGTAGGAAAACGAACGAAAAATAACCAAGTTAAGGTCATGAAATCGTGTACTCGAAAGCCAATTTCGAGTACACTTATTCTCTGGGATTTAGTACTCGAAATCAACCAATTTCGATTACCAAGACTTCGAATACTCTGCCTATATATAGGAGGGCCTTGGGAAATGTGCTAACCTTTGGCTGAAAACACATTCTCTCTCGAGTACACGAAGTAGGGTTTGAGGACTTCAAGATCGAGCTTTTAATCAACCAAACGGAAGAGGAAACGCACAGGAATCTACAGGATTGCTCATTTATCTTCAAGTAAGTGATTTAGATATAAAAGTTAGGATTTTTATACAAAAGTTAGGATGGTTATACAGAAGTGAACTTATGCATAAAGCTCGCACCTTTATGCATAAAGTTCGGAACTTTGAGGTTCCAGTGTGTTGATAACAACCTAAGGGACCTAGAACTAGCCCCCAAAGCCTTAGATGAATTTATGAGATGTTTAAAGACGAAAGTGATGAGTACACGAAATCATGCACAAAGGGTACTCGAAATCATACTTAGAAGAAAATACATGTTCGAGTTCGATTACGAAGGATTCGAGTTTAGGGTTATTTCGAGTACCAGACCATTTCGAGTACAAAGGTTATTTCGAGTATAACTGATGGTTTCGAGTACTAGCTATTCGTGAACCATGGAATTTCGTGTACATGAGAACTTAATGAATTTCAAGGGTTTCGAATACTTAGCTAAGTTTCGAGGACTTGGATTCATTAAGGGGGAACCAGTAGGCTATGAGGACTTAGAATACATTCTAACTCTAAGAATGAAATGTAATGAGATAATGTAATGATGTAGGTTCTTAAGCCCTAGCTAGGGAGTTCGGCTAAGGAAAACAAGGGTCTACTATCAGATGAGTTCTAAACGCCCTATTTCACGTTCACTGTTTTGGGCTGGCATACATGCTTATGTTATGTTAGGATGAAATGTTATGAATGATGCATGCTATTATATGTGTTATGTATGATGAAATGAGCATGAAAATGTGCTAAGCATGATGAATACATGAAATGGAACATGATAACGAAATCCTAAATGACTAGGATGTAAGTATGAAACTATGACGTATGAATGATGAATAAATGTTAGCATAATACGAAGATATGATGTAGAATTGATGAAAATATGCTAATGTTATGAATGATGCCATGATGTATGCTAGGATGCTATGTTGCTTACATGTTATGTATGCGATGATTGAACGATATGATGAATTTCCTAAGCTGATAGGATACTATGAAAGATGTTATGATGATAGCATGATACGATGAAGTCCTAAATGTAGGATAATGATAGAGGCTAGCATGTTATGATGTGATGACTCTGTTATGATGATGAGACGTTACTAAGTCTAAAATGTTAATAATTACTGCTAACATAATATGATTATGATATATGATGATATACTGGTAGTATATCCCGTATGATGAACGAATGATGACCCTATACATGTGATAGGATATGTATGCATGATGTACTAGTACTTGTAAGTATGGACGATGGCTTGCACATATCAGGATATGAACAGCCGATCGGACTATAAACACAGAGTCGACCGGACTATAAACATGAGAGTCGATCGGACTATAAACATGGTAAGAGCCGATCGGGCTATAAACATGGAGCCGATCGGGCTATAAACATGGAGTCGACCGGACTATAAACATGAGAGTCGACCGGACTATAAACATGGAGTCGATCAGACTATAAACACGGAGCCGACCGGGCTATAAACATGGATCCGACCGGGCTATAAACATGGATCCGACCGGGCTATAAACACGATAAGAGTCGATCGGACTATAAACATGGAGCCTTGTGCCGGCATAAGCCCACTACTCATGTTGATGACAGTGGTTTGATGATGACGATGATTATATGGCTACGATGATGAAATGGTTATGTGCTACGGTTTATGTGTATGAAATGATGCTTTTGTCACACCCCGACCGACGGCGGAATACGTCGGGGCGCGAGTTAGGTTGTTCATTACTCATGGTGCTATGTGTAAGTTTCGATAATTAAACAATTGTATTTAAATAAGTCAAACATAATTTCATTAAAATCAAAAAACCATTCAATTACATAGTTCAAAACCAAAATACATAATTGAAATAGTCTAACATTATTTTAAAATTTAATTCTAGGTCTACTAACATAAACCTATCTTATGTCTTCCTTGAAAGCATCCATCTAACCTGTTACATATGCAAAATAAAGATTTTTGTCAACTATATAAATAGTTGGTGAGTAACCCATACAGTTTTATAGTATACATAAGAAAATGATGCAATTCAATTAGAATATAAGTTTAAACTCTAGCATGCAAATCCTACTAGTTTTGCAATTAGATTATAGAATATCTCGTCTCCAAACTCGTATCAATACTTAGCTAAAAAGCTTAGTATATTTACAAGTCTGCCATAGTTTATATCGTCTCCAAACTCGTTCAATTACAAAGCACAAGGCTAAGTAATTTCACAAGTCTGCCCATAGATTGTACTTTTCGCCCTTTTGACACATTTGACCTAAGTCAAAGCGAAGGTGGTATCTATGTCACACCCCCAATTTCCCACTCGTGGCGTATGTCCACGTGGATGTGACGTGTCCAGAATCACAGCTCAAGGCCATATAGAACACCTCTATATGCGTTTACAAATCCAAGTTTGACACATACACTTGATAAAATAGTTTGCAGCGGAAATAAAGTAGTATTGCAGCGGAATAAATAAGTCATAACATGCAGCGGAAAATGATTGTTTACACAGCGGAAATTGTAAGTAGTTTAATACAACAACGTTTTAAATAAAATAAAGTCAAATTGTTTTCAAAAGACACGAAGACAAATGCATGTGGGACCCTATGCTCATGCCCCCTATGTGCTTTCCTGCTCCACGAGCCTGTCATGCTAGTTACCTGAGAATACAAGTTTAAAAAGTGTCAACACAGTGGTTGGTGAGTTCACAGGTTTTGATATACATATAGTAAGAAAGTGTGTCATGCTGTTTATCATATGTTAGTACCGAGCCCTTGGCCCAAAGTGTCAGTGCATCACTACCGAACTAGACTTGTTAGTCTTTGCCTCTGCCATGTCTCGTAATAACATGGCAAGATAGGTCAAGTTTTCACGTGTTATGACATCCAGTCAATATTTCGCCACGCGGGGTTAGTCACACCCCAAACGGATCCATTCAAACTCGCCTCGTTGTTTGTACATTAACGGTAAGACTTTGTGAGGACTTCTTACGATTACAACACTTAATGTTTGTCTAATAAACCAGCATACACCAAAATGTTTGTACAGTAATAGATGTTTGACTCGATGCAACAAGTATTCTCCCCCTATTTAAAAGCGTTTGAAAAAGAGTAAAGAGGGGCCGTAAACTCACCTTAGTGATATGATTGTACGTAAGCGTAAGCTCCTGAGTTGTCGTGTAGCACGTCGGTCACCGGCAACCTATATCGTATACCGTACGTGAGTTCGTGTAAGGGACCGTGCTCGTGTTGGTCCATATTGACCGTGTTTGACCATGTTTGACCGTGTTTGACCGTGTTTGACCAAAGTTGACCGTGTCAAATCAACGACCCGTTGGTGAACCGTGTGACGGTTGTGAATCGTGTAGCAATCGTGTAAGTGTTTGTCGTGTGCAAAACGCGCATGTCGCGTCTATGGACAACTTACTATTTATAGTAAGTTTCCATTTATGGAAAGTTCACAAAGCATATCGGTTTTATAGTTCTAGCATGCTCGTTAGTCCTATGTGATCATGTTAACACGTAACACATTATCATACAAGGTCATATACGTCGTTTATAGCAAGTTAGCACATAAAAGTTTCCTAAAATGGAAAGTTTCCATTCATAGCATACGTGGTATCGGAAACCATCTAACTTAGCATCTAATCATCATGTTATAGCATATCAAGTCACTTAGCATGCTCAAATCGTACAAAATGTTTACGAGTCGGTTTTTGTGAAAATAAAGTTACTAAATATAGTAACTTTCTAGTTTTGCATAGAAATAACCACTTTAACATTTCTAAATCAATTTCACATCATGAATCATCTTGATAAGTCATCTAACATCGTTTAAACATGCGAACATAGCCCAAATTGCCATCTATCAACCTCTTACCCCAAAAAGTTACTAAAAATAGTAATAACGGTAAATATGACCATGAACATTATCAAAATCACATTCCAAGTATTTCAATCATCATATTATCATCCTAATAGTAGTTCTATATACTTGCATGTTCACCATTTCATCCACAACCTCATTTTGCAAATATAAAGTTTCTATTAATAGAAACATTACCAAAAATCACCCTTTTGGTCATTTTAACCAAATCTAATCATGTAAATCATCATCAATATCATCTATGAACCTTTCTATATACCTAACATCCTTCCAATACTCATGGATCATACATGCATGTATTTATATCATCTTAAATCATCATTTCAAGCAACAAAGCATATTCTCATCATCATAGATCTTCCTAAAACATCATCTAATCACTTTAGATCATCATAGAACACTTTAAAATCAACAAACCCAGAACATATTTTCGTGCATGTGCTACAATGGTGGTTGCATGTGAGTTTTAAGCCATGCATGTGTGCTTGTGAGCGTCAAGAGGGTGTTTTATGCTACAAGGGGTGAAAAACTACCTTCCAAGGCTTCAAAGGTGCTGGAATGATGAGGGGAACAGCTCGTGGTTCTTCTGGACAGTAAGGACTCGCAACAATGGCAAGGAGATGACGAATCTTCGAGCTTCCAAGTGGTTAACAAGCTTGAATGTTCAAGTGTGGAGCTTCAAAGGTGCTTCAATGGTGGAAAAATGGCAGAGAAATGGTGTAGAAGACGGGTTCAGTCGAGGTGATGCGTGTAGAACTGAGTGAAATGATGGTAAGAGTAGTTTAGGCATGATTTGTCTTGGATTTATAAAGATTTTGTCGACTGGGCGTTGTCGCGTACCGCGATGAGGCTTTCAAATGACTCTCCGCGTACCGCGGAGGATTTCGGGAGTCAAACCCCCGCGATGTATGTCGCGTACCGCGGCACTGCCTCTTGTTGGACCATCGCGTACCGCGATGGGCCTCTGGAGAGCCCAATAAGCCCTTTTTATTGGGTTTGATCCGTTCGTCATCGTTTTCACGCTTCCGAATTATCATTTGGCCTCGTTCGAACTTCCAAGCCCCATGTGTGAGTGTTTCGAGTGCTGTGCTACACAATGTGCTTAACGTTCACCAACGTTCGTGTGTTTTGACACGTGTGTGCTGTTTGTCGATAATCCCACGAATTATCCTGTTGTGTGTCGGTGTTCGCACTGTCGTGCCACGTGTCACACTAAATTAATCTAATTCTAGTGCCACGTGTGCATAAAGCATTTAAATAAACATTTAAATAAATAAGATGCTGACCTGGAAATTACGGGGTGTCACATCCTCCCCATGTTAGAAAGAATTTCGTCCCGAAATTCAACTTGCGTTGCTAGTGTTTGTCTGTTCCGCGAACAGGTGTGGGTACTTTTGTTTCATCTGGTCTTCACGTTCCCACGTGAATTCCGGTCCGCGTCGTGAATTCCATCGCACCTTTACTATCGGTATTTTACTAAGTTTGAGCTTCTTGGTTTCCCGGTCCATAATCTCCACCGGTTCCTCAACGAAGTTCAATTGTTCGTCGATTTGTATTTCCTCGAGAGGAATAACAAGTGTTTCATCAGATAGGCACTTCTTGAGGTTCGAGATGTGGAATACGTTGTGCACACTGCTCAGTTCAACTGGCAGGTTTAGTTCGTAGGCTACAGGGCCTATTCGCTTTGTAATCTCGAAAGGTCCGATGTAACGAGGGTTCAACTTTCCTCGTTTGCCAAACCGAATGACACCTTTCCAGGGCGAGACCTTGAGCAACACTCTGTCCCCCACCTGGAACTCCAATGGTTTGCGTCGCTTGTCGGCATAGCTTTTCTGTCTGTCCCGAGCTGCTGCCATTCGTTTGCGTATTTGCACGATCTTCTCAGTTGTCTCGTGCACCAGTTCTGGACCAGTCAGTTGGCTGTCTCCAACTTCCGCCCAGCAGATGGGTGATCGGCACTTACGTCCGTAAAGTGCCTCGAATGGTGCAGCTTGGATGCTTGTGTGGTAGCTGTTATTGTACGAAAACTCAACTAACGGTAGATGAGATTCCCAGCTACTCCCAAAGTCAATAACGCATGCCCGTAGCATGTCCTCCAGTGTCTGTATGGTTCGCTCACTCTGCCCGTCCGTCTGCGGATGGTAAGCGGTACTCATGTCCAATCTCGTGCCCAAAGCCTTATGCAAGGACTTCCAGAAATGCGACGTGAATCGACTGTCGCGATCAGATATGATGGAGATTGGCACTCCATGCCGAGTGACCACTTCCTTTAAGTAAATCCGGGTGAGTTTGTCTAGCTTGTCAGTCTCCTTAATGGGTAGGAAATGTGCAGACTTTGTCAGTCGGTCTACGATAACCCAGATGGTATCGCAACCACTTGCCGTCTTTGGCAGTTTAGTGATGAAATCCATGGAAATCTGCTCCCATTTCCACATTGGTAGTTCCGGTTGTTGAAGTAACCCTGATGGCTTCTGGTACTCAACTTTGACTTTTGAGCACGTTAGGCATTTACTCACGTATGTTGCTATCTCGGCTTTCATGTTTGGCCACCAATAGGTTGTCTTCAAATCGTGATACATCTTATCAGAGCCTGGGTGTACGGAATACCGGCTCTTGTGAGCTTCATCCATCACTACTTCTCTCAATCCTCCGTAGCGTGGAATCCAGATTCGATCCATTAAATAGTAAGCTCCGTCGTCCTTTGCCTTTATTTGCTTATCCATGCCACGCATGGCTTCAAGAGTGAGGTTTTCAGTTTTCAGAGCTTCCTGTTGTGCTATCCGAATTTGATTCGGCAGTTCGGAATGGATCGTAAGTTGTAGTGCGCGCACGCGTTTTGTTGTTTCTTTTCGGCTCAACGCGTCGGCCACTACGTTGGCTTTACCGGGATGATACTTGATGGCGCAATCATAATCACTTATTAGTTCAACCCATCTTCGTTGTCTCATGTTCAACTCTTTCTGGTCGAAGATGTGTTGTAGGCTCTTATGATCGGTAAAGATTGTACATTTCGTGCCGTACAAGTAGTGTCGCCAGATCTTCAAGGCAAACACCACGGCTCCCAACTCAAGGTCATGAGTCGTGTAGTTCTTCTCATGCACCTTCAGTTGACGTGAAGCGTATGCGATCACTTTCTCGCGTTGCATCAGCACGCAACCGAGTCCTTGTTTCGAAGCGTCGCAATACACCACGAAGTCATCACATCCTTCCGGTAGGGATAGGATGGGTGCAGTGCATAGTTTCTGTTTCAACAAGTTGAAAGCAGCTTCCTGTTTGTCTCCCCAATCAAATTTCTTATCCTTATGAGTCAAGGAGGTCAGTGATTGAGCAATCTTCGAGAATCCTTCGATGAATCTTCGGTAGTACCCGGCCAGACCTAGGAATTGTCGCACCTCAGTCGGAGTCTTGGGTGCTTCCCAGTTCTTAATTGCTTCGATTTTGGCTGGGTCTACGTGTATCCCCCGTTCATTAACCACGTGTCCAAGGAATTGGACTTCGCGAATCCAAAAGTCGCATTTTGAAAGCTTTGCGTACAACTGCTCTTTCTTTAATAGTTCTAAGACTAGCCTCAAATGCTCAGCATGTTCTTCCCGATTCTTCGAGTAAATCAGAATGTCGTCAATGAACACTATTACAAATTTGTCAAGGTAAGGTTTGCACACTCTATTCATGAGATCCATGAACACGGCTGGTGCGTTGGTCAGTCCAAAGGGCATAACCAAGAATTCGTAGTGTCCGTATCGAGTTCGGAAGGCAGTCTTAGGAATATCGTTTTCCTGTATCCTTAGTTGGTGGTAACCCGATCTTAAATCGATTTTCGAATAGTAGCTTGACCCTTGCAACTGGTCAAACAGATCGTCTATTCGCGGTAAGGGATATCGATTCTTGATCGTCACCTTGTTCAGCTCTCTGTAGTCGATACACATACGGAATGACCCGTCTTTCTTCTTTACGAACAAGACCGGTGCTCCCCAAGGTGAGAAGCTCGGTCTGATAAATCCCTTGTCTAACAGCTCCTGCAACTGGTTAGACAGTTCTTGCATCTCAGTCGGTGCTAGTCGGTATGGAGCTTTGGCAATCGGTGCTGCTCCAGGTGTAAGATCTATCTGGAACTCGACTTGTCGTTTCGGAGGTAATCCAGGTAGATCCTCGGGAAACACTTCGGGAAAATCACGGACTACGGAGATGTCCTCAATCTTCCTCCCCTTCTTTGGTTGCTCTGCGATGAGGGCTAGTATGGCAGTGTATCCCTTTTGTAGGTACTTGTTCGCCTTCATGCACGACATGATGTTCAGAGGTACTCCCCGTCTTTCCCCCTGAATCGAGATCTGTTCTCCGTTCTGCAACGTCACTCGTACGATTTTCTCGTTGCATACGATCTCAGCCTGGTTAGTGGATAACCAATCCATTCCAACGACCACATCAAAGCTTCCGAGAGTCACAGGCATTAAATCGATTTCGAGTTCATGATCCGCCAAAACCATGACGCATCCTCGGAAGATGTGTTGTGTTTCAATCAGTTTGCCGTCAGCTAACTCTACGGTATACTTATAATCTAGTGGTGTTGGGGTAATGTCTAACAATTCACTAAACTCACTAGATATAAAACTCCTATCGGCACCGGTATCAAATAATATGCTAGCGTAGACATTATTTAAAAGAAACGTACCGGTTACGATGTTTGGATCACCCTTGGCTTCCCCCGAGCCAATCACGAATGCTCGGCCTTTGGCCGCTCCCCCTCCGGCCTTCTTTAGTTGAGGGCAATCCCTCCTCATGTGGCCCGGCTTGCCACATTCATAACACCCCTTAAGAGTGTTTTGATTGTTGTTGTGCTGATTTTGTTGGTTGTTGGGATTGTTGTTGTTGATAGGAAATCTTGATCTGCAATCTTTGGCCATGTGACCATGCCTCCCGCACTTCAGGCATCGGTATCGTTCGCATTGCCCGGTGTGATGGTATGAGCATCGGTTGCACAGTGGGTATTTCCCTTGGTATACACCCTTCCCCTTGTCATCGGGTTGGGTGGCAGTGAAAGCTCTGGCTGGTGCAGATCTTTGTTGTTGTTGAGGTTGATGAGTTTGAGGGTGGCTGGGTTCCCACTTCCTCTTCTGGCTTTCTTGAGGCTTCACGTGTTCGCCTCGTTTCGGTAGCTTGCCCTGTGCTACGGCTTGATCAGTCAGCTTATGAGCCAGTCTGATCAGTGGTTGGATGGTGGTGATGTCAGATGCCATTGCTATGCTTTGAAATTGCTCGGGCAGTCCACTGATGAACTGCTCGATCTTCTTGTATTCCGGCGTCACCATAGCCGGGCATAGCTTGCATAGCTCGTGAAATCGAGTGCAGTACTGCTCGATCTCAGATCCCACCATCTTATGCACCCAGAATTCAGCTTCCAACTTCCTGATCTCATCACGAGGACAATATTCGTCTTGCAGTAGCCGGGTGAAGTCAGCCCATGACATGGAGTTGGCACCGTCCAACCCCAGGGTTTGAACATGGGTATTCCACCATGTGAGGGCCGGTCCCTCCAGTGTACCGGTTGCGTATTTAACCTTATTCTCTTCAGCACAGTCGCACATGGCGAACACAGATTCAACTTTCTCCACCCAGCGAAGCATCCCAACAGCTCCCTCAGTCCCCTTGAACTTGTGGGGGTGGCAGTTCAGAAAGGATTTGAAAGAACATCCTTTGTTGTTGTTCCCTTGCGATCCTGCTGGTCAGAAACCAATGTCGTGTGTTAGTGCGTGACATCTACACTGTGTTAGTCATGTTAGGCAAGTGTTAGTACCGTTGTTAGTGCCACTAGTCTCGCTGGCGTGCTTGTTCGCCTCGTACTCCGCAAGCATCCTGTTGAATCTGCGTTCAACCATCATGTTGATCCTTGCCTTTTCGGCCTTACGTTTGAGTCTCAGGGCATTAGCTCCTCTTCCCGACATATTCTATACGGAAGGTTAGAATGTTAGTTAGCATGAGTTAGAGTGTTAGCCAATGTTATGAGAGAAGGCAAGTCAGATGTCATGTCAGAAGTCAGGTCACATGTCATGATAGTAGTCAAGTCAGATGTTATGTCATCAAGTAGTCATGGTCATAAATGCGATAAGTAAAACAAAACATAATTCTCATTAATAATAAGCTTGAAGTACAATAATTTCAAAAGGAAATACATAATAAGTTCCTCGAGCACATCCCGCTCGTCTAGGCCAAAATAAGAAAAATACAAAATAAAAGAGTCCCCTAGTCCGAATCCATAGAGACGTGCGAAATGTCGCTGGCAGCGTCTCCGTCATCATTATCCTCCTCCGGATCCTCATTAGGATCCTCGTCAAAGTCCTCTTCTTCGAGATCCTCGGCCTCGAATTCAGGACCATCCTCTTGAGGTGGTTCCTCAATAAACTGTGCAGCCCATGCGTTAAGCATGGCATCGCTAGCCTGCACCATCGCCTGAGTTTCGGTTATGTCGGTCCGATTCTCGGTGATACGCACATCATGCTCCTGCATGACGTCAACGGCCTGTCCGTGCTGGGTCATCAGTTGAGACACTTGGAGACGTAGAGTCTCCATCTGTGCCTCTAATCTGTTGTTGCGTTTCTCCAGCCTATCGTTTTGCCTCTCTAGTCGATCGTTCTTCTCGTGAAGAGCCCGAACCTCTTCCGATAGTCCCCTAGTCTTCCAGACCTCCCGTCGAGTACAAGCAACATGTGCCGCGAAGGCCTGCTCCATCGGCACTCCGAATGGTGGTAGTCGATGTCCTGGAACGGTGTCGCCAGGATATCGATATGGAGGTACTCTCTCCTCGACGATCCAACTCTGGAGAATGGCGGGAAGCCATCCCCAATATCTGGCCCGTGTAGCGTCCCTAGCCCGCCGATCCATCTCGGCGTCAACCTGGGCTACGATATCATCAATCCGTCGCCGGCTCTCTGCAGCCACGTCGTCAGTGCTAGGGAGTCGGTCTGCGTTCCTACCGGTGCTGTCATTGTTGGCCATCCTGTAAGTTCTTCGTTAGTAAGCAACAGTTTAATAAGTAACAATGTCATCAGTGTGCAAGTTCTACGTGTAGTGTCTAGCGTTGAGCAATGGCTATAGTCTAAGTTCACTACATGCAAACCTAGTTCTCTATAACCAAGGCTCTGATACCAGTCTGTCACACCCCCAATTTCCCACTCGTGGCGTATGTCCACGTGGATGTGACGTGTCCAGAATCACAGCTCAAGGCCATATAGAACACCTCTATATGCGTTTACAAATCCAAGTTTGACACATACACTTGATAAAATAGTTTGCAGCGGAAATAAAGTAGTATTGCAGCGGAATAAATAAGTCATAACATGCAGCGGAAAATGATTGTTTACACAGCGGAAATTGTAAGTAGTTTAATACAACAACGTTTTAAATAAAATAAAGTCAAATTGTTTTCAAAAGACACGAAGACAAATGCATGTGGGACCCTATGCTCATGCCCCCTATGTGCTTTCCTGCTCCACGAGCCTGTCATGCTAGTTACCTGAGAATACAAGTTTAAAAAGTGTCAACACAGTGGTTGGTGAGTTCACAGGTTTTGATATACATATAGTAAGAAAGTGTGTCATGCTGTTTATCATATGTTAGTACCGAGCCCTTGGCCCAAAGTGTCAGTGCATCACTACCGAACTAGACTTGTTAGTCTTTGCCTCTGCCATGTCTCGTAATAACATGGCAAGATAGGTCAAGTTTTCACGTGTTATGACATCCAGTCAATATTTCGCCACGCGGGGTTAGTCACACCCCAAACGGATCCATTCAAACTCGCCTCGTTGTTTGTACATTAACGGTAAGACTTTGTGAGGACTTCTTACGATTACAACACTTAATGTTTGTCTAATAAACCAGCATACACCAAAATGTTTGTACAGTAATAGATGTTTGACTCGATGCAACAAGTATTCTCCCCCTATTTAAAAGCGTTTGAAAAAGAGTAAAGAGGGGCCGTAAACTCACCTTAGTGATATGATTGTACGTAAGCGTAAGCTCCTGAGTTGTCGTGTAGCACGTCGGTCACCGGCAACCTATATCGTATACCGTACGTGAGTTCGTGTAAGGGACCGTGCTCGTGTTGGTCCATATTGACCGTGTTTGACCATGTTTGACCGTGTTTGACCGTGTTTGACCAAAGTTGACCGTGTCAAATCAACGACCCGTTGGTGAACCGTGTGACGGTTGTGAATCGTGTAGCAATCGTGTAAGTGTTTGTCGTGTGCAAAACGCGCATGTCGCGTCTATGGACAACTTACTATTTATAGTAAGTTTCCATTTATGGAAAGTTCACAAAGCATATCGGTTTTATAGTTCTAGCATGCTCGTTAGTCCTATGTGATCATGTTAACACGTAACACATTATCATACAAGGTCATATACGTCGTTTATAGCAAGTTAGCACATAAAAGTTTCCTAAAATGGAAAGTTTCCATTCATAGCATACGTGGTATCGGAAACCATCTAACTTAGCATCTAATCATCATGTTATAGCATATCAAGTCACTTAGCATGCTCAAATCGTACAAAATGTTTACGAGTCGGTTTTTGTGAAAATAAAGTTACTAAATATAGTAACTTTCTAGTTTTGCATAGAAATAACCACTTTAACATTTCTAAATCAATTTCACATCATGAATCATCTTGATAAGTCATCTAACATCGTTTAAACATGCGAACATAGCCCAAATTGCCATCTATCAACCTCTTACCCCAAAAAGTTACTAAAAATAGTAATAACGGTAAATATGACCATGAACATTATCAAAATCACATTCCAAGTATTTCAATCATCATATTATCATCCTAATAGTAGTTCTATATACTTGCATGTTCACCATTTCATCCACAACCTCATTTTGCAAATATAAAGTTTCTATTAATAGAAACATTACCAAAAATCACCCTTTTGGTCATTTTAACCAAATCTAATCATGTAAATCATCATCAATATCATCTATGAACCTTTCTATATACCTAACATCCTTCCAATACTCATGGATCATACATGCATGTATTTATATCATCTTAAATCATCATTTCAAGCAACAAAGCATATTCTCATCATCATAGATCTTCCTAAAACATCATCTAATCACTTTAGATCATCATAGAACACTTTAAAATCAACAAACCCAGAACATATTTTCGTGCATGTGCTACAATGGTGGTTGCATGTGAGTTTTAAGCCATGCATGTGTGCTTGTGAGCGTCAAGAGGGTGTTTTATGCTACAAGGGGTGAAAAACTACCTTCCAAGGCTTCAAAGGTGCTGGAATGATGAGGGGAACAGCTCGTGGTTCTTCTGGACAGTAAGGACTCGCAACAATGGCAAGGAGATGACGAATCTTCGAGCTTCCAAGTGGTTAACAAGCTTGAATGTTCAAGTGTGGAGCTTCAAAGGTGCTTCAATGGTGGAAAAATGGCAGAGAAATGGTGTAGAAGACGGGTTCAGTCGAGGTGATGCGTGTAGAACTGAGTGAAATGATGGTAAGAGTAGTTTAGGCATGATTTGTCTTGGATTTATAAAGATTTTGTCGACTGGGCGTTGTCGCGTACCGCGATGAGGCTTTCAAATGACTCTCCGCGTACCGCGGAGGATTTCGGGAGTCAAACCCCCGCGATGTATGTCGCGTACCGCGGCACTGCCTCTTGTTGGACCATCGCGTACCGCGATGGGCCTCTGGAGAGCCCAATAAGCCCTTTTTATTGGGTTTGATCCGTTCGTCATCGTTTTCACGCTTCCGAATTATCGTTTGGCCTCGTTCGAACTTCCAAGCCCCATGTGTGAGTGTTTCGAGTGCTGTGCTACACAATGTGCTTAACGTTCACCAACGTTCGTGTGTTTTGACACGTGTGTGCTGTTTGTCGATAATCCCACGAATTATCCTGTTGTGTGTCGGTGTTCGCACTGTCGTGCCACGTGTCACACTAAATTAATCTAATTCTAGTGCCACGTGTGCATAAAGCATTTAAATAAACATTTAAATAAATAAGATGCTGACCTGGAAATTACGGGGTGTCACAATCTAACACACCTTAGACTACTCGGTATCGAATAACATAGAATAACATAGAATCACAAAGCAAATAGAATCACATAGCATGAATTCAAACCAAATAGACTAAAGGCATTGCATCTATAGAATTTGACTCTAGAATAACTTAGTTTTTGAATATTGGCATATGTAACATCCCAAAAGTACAAAAATGTAAAAAGGGAGTATAGAATTACTCACATGATGTCCTGGCTTGTCACTTGTATCGTTGCCTAGGATTTACAAAATCGTGCTTGCACACCTTAACCTAAAGGCAATAGAATTTCTTAGTCTATGTACTTAGAGTTCAAGTTTTTGGCATCTTAATTTTCTATGGCATACTATGGAAGTCCTAATTGATATGTCTAAGTTTGAATGGTTTTCATTTAGGATTATTTATTTATTTATCAATCAAATAAATAAATAAATATCCTAATTGATTTTGAATGATTATTTATTTATTTGACTTTGAATAATCAAATAAATAAATATCATAATTCATTTTGAATAGTTATTTATTTATTTGATTTTGAATAATCAAATGAATAAATATCATAATTGATTTAGAATAATCATTTATTTATTTGATGTTTGAATAATCAAATAAATAATTATTCTAATTGATTTTTTTTATACTTATTTATTTATTTGACTTTGAGTAATCAAATAAATAAGTATCCTAATAGAATGTGAATAATTTATTTATTCGATTTTTAATAATCAAACAAATAAATATTCTAATTGTTTTTGAATAATTACTTATTTATTTGATTTTTTTTTGAATAATCAAATAAATAAATAACCATTTGAATAACTCATGATGTTTAAACTAACCTAACTTCCATCCTTTGGTTCTTGTTTTATTGTTTAATGTTTAAAAATAAATAAATTTTGTTTTCAAAGAATGCATCTTAAATTAAATAAGAATTTGTATGTTTATAAAAGATTTATTTTTAGTTTTTAAAAAAACAAAAGCCTTTTTATTTATTTATTTTGAAAGATTCATATGCTTTTGTTTATGAAATTTTCTTTTTAGAAAAATAGATTCTTAGTTTTATAGAACAAACATTTAAAGTTATAGAATTTGTTTGAACAAAATTGATTTATAAATAAAAGGATTCATTTAATGATCATTTTATTTTATTGAAAATAATAAAAGATAAAAATTAGATATGTATGTATTTTATAAATTATTTTATTAAATAACTAAATATTTATTATAAAAAAAACTTAATAAATTAGTATTATTTTTAAAAGAGTAATGAAAGAATAGTTTTTAGTTTAATTGTTTAAATGCAAATAACTATTTAAAATAAATGAAAATAATTTTAACATTTTTCTGAAATTATTTTATTTATTGCAGAATGTTAAAAGATTTATTTTAAAGTTTTTAGTATTTTTTTTATATTAAAAAAATAGGATGGAAATAGCTTGAAAAGGGCAAAACCCGGTTCTGGATCCACCCGAAAGATTCGAACCCGGGTCTCGGCTCCCCCACACGTCGCGTGTTGCCACTAGGCTGGGTGGTATTTCATTGCTTCTTATAGTTTCGATTTAACCTTAAACTGGTTTGAATTTGGTTCCCAAAACCGTATGAACCCTAGGTTGGGTTTCCATTCGATTCGTCCGATACAAGCATCAATCGAACTCAGAACCATGGGGGTTTCAATATACATCTAAAAACGAGTGGGATGACATAGAAACCTACCTGGAATGATTAGAAAACGATGATGTTAGAGTCTCGTGCAGGTCCGATCGGTCGTGGCTTCGAATCCGGCTTCAGAAGCTTCTCAGGTGTGTTTAGATGATGCAGAGAGGTTCGAGGTGCTTGTGCGATCGAAATGGGATGGTATCATTCGGTTTTTATAGGCGTGAAGGACGAGTTCTAATTTTTGGTTGAGGTTCGGTGTTTATGGAGATCAAATCCGAATGATTTGGTGTTGATTTCGTCGATTTAATGGTTTGATACGTATCACGCACGCAAATCTCTCACGAATCCATTCCTATTTTGAATCAGGGACGCGTGAATGAGCTGGAACGGGTGTTTGGGTCTCGACCGGGTCGGCGGGTCGGGTGTATGGAGCTGGGTGGACGGCTGGGTGAAGAAGGAAGGTGGAGAATGGGGAAATTTCAGTTTTGGTCCTCCTACTAACTAACCTTATTATTTCAGCTCTTAAATTCCACACTCTCACATAAATAGTTTGTGTAAATTACAATTTCAGTCCCTTTAACCCAATTTTATATTTAAAAGTTTATTAACCATCATTAAAAGTTAAAAACTTTTTATTGACATCCTTAACTTTATTTTATAAAGAGTTTAAATATTTTTACTTATTTGTTAAACTTATTTTCAAGAATTTATTATTATTGCTAGTGTTATTTTGTTACATCTTGTTATTATTATTTTTACACTTGTATGACTATACATAATAAATTGAATTATATAGTCTTTATATGTATGTATATGTATATTTTATAATGATTTCTTTTAAATTGTTTTACATTATACAAGTATATACTAAACATGTCAAATGTTTCAACGAGAGCCCATGACTTTATTTTATTAAAATTCAAGCACGATTACAATTAATAAAAGGCTCGGAGATTACAGCTTTCATGTTAAAATGTTTAACTTACTAAACGATTATGATGTTTTATGAAAACTAGAACTCACCAACGTAAGCTGACTTGATTTAGCATGTATGTCAGGTTAAAGTTATGAAAAGAGAAGGCATGGAGCTCGGGCATAAAGTCAGACGATCCGTTGGTTTTGGCAATTCGATATGTTTTTGATACAGACACTTTATGGCATTCTGTTTATCAAACTATGTTTACATTTCCGCTGCATGATTATGAAGTTTTTAGTTTAAGAGCTATGTGTTATGATGAAACCAACCTTTGTGGGGTCGCCCGGTTTCGGGGCCTCACAAAGATAAAGGTTTTAGCATTAAGTGTACACATAAGATCAAGACTTTAAAAACTTGAATTGGTCATAGTGACACTTTACAAATGCTAGGGATAAAACTTTAAAGTTTAGGAGTGAAATCTAAAAGTTTTGACACTAAGTCTAGGGATAAACTCTAAATAACTAAATTCCTAAAATTTGAGGGTGTTAAAGTGACTTTTTTCATAAAATTAATTTAGGGACAAAACCTAAGAGTTTACAAATTAAACTTAAAAGTTTTGAAAGTTTGAGGAATAGAAGTGGTAGGTTGCAATTTGGATTAAACCTAAAAGCTAATAATTAAATTTAAAATTTGTGAAAGCTAGAGGGTTAAAAACGATCAATTGCAAATTTAGTTAGTGATAATTTTAATATCTAAAAATTTGAGGGTTACAAAGTAATCTTTTACAAAATTTATGAACATTTCAAATTGAATACAAGGATAAACTGTAAACTCTTAAAACGTGAGGAACTCAATTCTACAAAGTTTAAGGAGAAAACCTAAAAGTTTATGAGTGAAATCTAAAAGGTTTTAAAGTTAAAGAATTAGAAGTAATGGATGACAATTGGGATAAAACTTAAAAACTTATGAGTGATACCTAAAATTTGTGAAAGATGGAAGATTAAAAATAGTCGGTTTGTTGCAAATTGTCAATAACACTTGAGAATCTTGAAGTGGCATTTTATATTTAGAGAAGAAACCCAAAAGTTTTTAAGTAAAACTTATGAGTTTTGATATTAAGTGTAAAAATAAACTTTAACTTTAAAACCCGAGAGGTCAAGGCATCATTATAAAAAGTTTAGGCACGAATCGCAAAAGTTCTAATAAAAGGATCGTGGTTGTATAAAAAAAGTAACAAATAAAAAAAATAAAGATAGAGGACTAAAGTGCAATTAAGAAAATTTTAAAGAAAATAAATAAACAAATAAGGAATAAAAGAATTAATTAATTTCAGAGATCTACGAGAAAAAGTTGGAAAAAAATTAAAATAAAAATAGGGAAAGCTAGAGAACTAGAGTTTAATAAAGAAATTAAAAAAACAAGAATTAAAAGAAAATTTTGAATTAATTTTTTATAGCTTTTTTTTAACAGCTAACACAAAGTATCACTATTTAAATGGATACATTGACACCACCTTTTAAGAGGAAACTCACACTAGAAAAACCCTCTAGCTCAACCTAAAGCATTTTTTTGCTCCAGCCAAGACACGAACGCAAGACCTTTCATTCGAAAAGTTAAGAGGGTACCATTAGACTATGAGTGCAATTAAGAAAGCGTTACTAAAAAACGTAAGACGACCGGGCTTGTAGGTTGTGTTGCAGTAGAATATAATATTATATTTAGTATAAATGTTTTATCAAATACTCAAGACAATGCACATATTTGAAAAATAATGGTGGTTTTTATTACATACTTGGAAAATAATGATGGTTGTTAATTATCAAATAACCAGACAACAGTCACAACACACATAAAGTTCCACTTTGGATTTTAGAAAATTTGTTTGAAAATAAAATGAGATAAATTAAACCAAAATAACATCATTAAAATGGATATTTTTCATCATGCACATCTCCAACAAGAAAACTTTTTGTCCCTTAACAAATGAAGCTGCTGTCCTAAATTCTTTAATAAAGCAATTTAATATACTTTCATTTATGGAACCTCTTAAATTACATTTTTAATGGTTAAAATATAACTTTAAATTTGAATGGTTAAAAAATATTAAAATGTTACCTTTAACCATTTAGATTTAAGATTATCTTTTAACTATAAAAGGCCTATGAAACATTAAAAGGTATAATCATATTGGTCATTAACCGATTAACTGACACCAAACAACCCCTAATATAATATCATATCTTCTATACCTAATAAATAAAAGTTATAGGGAACATATAACATAAATCTAACTTCCTAATATTAATTATCATATTTCTTTTTTCCAATTAAATGCTAATCTATTTAAATATAATAATATTAAATACTAGGATATTATCTATATTTTTTTTTCAAATTAAAAATATATTACTAATATATTTAAAAGTTTGTTTAGTAATAAACACAATTTATGAAAATATAAAATATGTTCTAAAGCGAGGAACTATTTTAAAAAATGTTAATATTTTAAAACAATTTTTTAAATAAAAGCTTTATAAATAACATCTTTATAAAAAGATTTAAAAAACAAAAATAATCAAATATGAACTTTTTAAACATCAAGAATTGTACGAAAAATTAAAAATATATATATATATATTGCGGGCTATTTAGTCGTTTTTATTAAGGGGCGCGTTATTTGGACACCCCCTACCGATCAGTCAACACCTATCTCATCTATACGGGCCGTAAAGGGTTTTACGGGCCGTAAAGAAGTCAGAGTGTGTCAGAAAATGTCAGTGAGATGTCTGGCGGCTGAAAACGTAATACGAGCCGTAAAGGCCTATACGACTCGTTTTTAAATCTGAAAATTTTTAAGTTTTGTTTTTCTACCCGATATACGTACGTGTTTAACTTATTTGTAACATTGTAATTGTCTAACTGTTTTAAATGGTTAAAACATATATTTTAACGTAATTATATTTAATCGCTATACGTACATTATTAACGTTATATAATATATTAAATATATGATATATATATTATTATATATACGTGTTATAAAATCCGCACGTTGTTTGTATTCCGGTATACGTACGCGTTTAACGTTAATTGTTGTATCATATCGTCTAGTTATTTAATTTTTAAGTTATAAATAATATCTGTTTATAATAGCGTATAATCGTACTTTGTTTTGAAATCCGGTATTTGTTAAATGCAACACGTACGGTACGTGTTTAACTAACTTATAATATCGTTTAATTGTTCGAAAAAAAACGTAACCATTTTTAATCGTTTTGTTGTAAAATAATAAGTATTTTAACGTTATTATTTAATTATTTTGCCTATTTGTTTTGTTTGAAAAATATTTTAACATCGTGACGTTTAAATATAAATAACAATTTTTTTTAACATAATTAGTTATGATTTTCGTAAATTTAAATGTTTTGTTTGAAAATTATTTTAACGTAATCGTGTTTAATGATTTTAAAACAATAGTTATCAGAATATAAATAACGTTAAACGGTTTTAAGAAAAATTGTTAACTATCTATTATTCATTTCACAATCACGCACATTTTTTAATTATATAATAAAAGATAAAACAAACAATCACGCCATACACAACATATATACAAAATAAAAATACATACATCAAATGCTAAAGTAGTGTCCATACATCAAAATCCAAAAAAGAAAAGACAAAATAAAAAAAAAATAACTAAGCATGACCACCAGGATCCTACGGATCCTGATGATGTCCCGGTCCTGGAAAGACGGGAATATCCATGCCAGCAGATGCCGCCATACGCTTCGTCATCCACCGCATCATCCCCTCCAAGCGATCAACGCGTCCAGAAAAGTCGCGTACGCTTCCAGAAAGGTCGTGTACGCTTCCAACAAGGTCGCGTAAGATCGCCGCGTCAGCCGGATGCAGTCGTGGCTGACGAACAACGACATGATGTGCTGGTGGCGGTGGCGGTGGCTGGTCTGCTTGATCCTGGTCTGCTGGGGGCTCCTGTACGTGCGGCTGTGCCCCCGGCTGCTGCTGTGGACCAGGGACTGGCGGCACCCACTCTGTGCGCCGATCCAGCGACCATCGCAGACCCACACGGGGTAAGTCGGCCGCTATACCCATTAGCATGACCGTGTTACGCCCCAGCAGTGTCGAGGCGTAAGTCACGGTCATGCTATCTCTAATATCGGCCGAAAAACGACCGATACGTCGAGCTATACGTGTGATAAAAGAGCCACACGTAATAGCTCCAGTAGCCTTACGGCTAATAAAGCCAGCAAAATAATCAGCTAGCAACCATGCAAGGTTGCAGCTGCGCCCAGTGATAAGGCAATACATGAAGAATAGGTCCTTCTGTGTGACCCACTCCTGGCTCAATCGGCGGCCGGTGATGGTGCAGGCGATGCACCGATGTAGGTATCGGTGCAGCGGATCACGAATGCTACTGGTGTCACACCCCCAATTTCAACTAACGGAATCATACCGTTTGGGAATGTGACAAACCAGGATCTCAGATCATTAGACATAGCGAAGACCTCTATATGAATTTCAAAACATACGTTGGTCTTTAAAACATATCATTCAGAGTTTACAAAAAGTTGCGGAAGCGTTTCAAATCAAAACCAATGAACTGTTGATAAGTAAAACATTACAAATCAAAATACTGAAATATTCAAATTCAAATGTTCAAAGTGTTTATAATGCATGAGACTCTATCTTCCTAGTCCATGCCAGCTGATACGCGCGCCTTAGCGTCCTGAGAAAACATGCAAATCAAGTCAACACAAAGGTTGGTGCATAACACAGGTTTTAAATAATCATAGTGTTCAAAACAGCAGTTTGAATAACAAGTTTGTAGATAACATAATCACAAATGCACAGTCATGATAGCTAGTCATATAAACTATTTACATACGTGTTCGACACCGAAGCTGACTAGTTGCCATGCTATAGCATGTTTTCGCCTTGCCACTATTGTCTATCACAACAATAGTAAAAATGTGTTTGGTCAGTCAAACACCTGCGTAGATCCCATCTACCAGGTGAGATTTGTCAAACCTAATAGATCTATTTCCAACTACCACGCTTTGCATTACAGCAAACTAAACGGTTCGAGGTGTGTAAGGACTTTCAAATTGATATGTTGTCACATAATGTAAACAGATAACTCATGCAAGTGATATGTATCTAAAAGTAGTTTGTTGCACATGTTTTCTCCCCCAAAACAGTTTAAAATAAGAAAGGGGCCGTGTACGCACCTTTGATGATAGTAGAATGATCACACACTAAAAGCTCGTGAAAGAAATCCTTCTACGAAGAATCTGTGTTTAAACAATAACCTATTGTTATTCGAATAATCGTTTTGTGCTTAAAATCACATACGTGTCAATACACATATGTTGGATTTGCAAAAATTGTGCATACGAAAGTAAGCGTGTCATTGAAATCGTTTAATAAAATCACATTTGATTTTATTTAATTAAACGTAGTTATACGCGATTTCGTTTTCGTATTAAAATATGGATTTTATCATTTCAACACGTTCGTATTCTCATTACGGTTCCAACGCAACTCGAACGGATCGAATCGGACTTGAAACGAAGAAATTATGGTTAAAACATTAAAAATGATTTAAAAGTTCAAAAATGGTGGAATCCGGATTCGAACCCGCGACCCCCCCGTTCAAAGCACACGCGTCTAACCAGTCCAGCCCGCTAGGGTTTCGCGATTATAATCAGGAATTAATTCTTTTATATCCTATCTGATCGGATTCCCTTTGTTCTACCATAGCCGAAGCTTGTTATCTCCAATTGATCCACAATTCGAATCCGATTAACATTAACATCATAGGGCTTTCATTGGACAACAAATTTCGAATCTTTCTGATTAATCAATTTCGATAACCATATCAGTTTGCATCAAAAACCCAAGAACGTATTCATCTTATGAACCCTAATCATCGAATTCATCCAATTCGTTACTGAAACCATGAATTGCAATGGGGTTATGCTTAATCGAGGTTGTCTGAATCTACTAATAACATTCAATTCGATTTCTGAATCCATTTTAACCCAATCCCCCAATTCGTTCTTAAAGCATGAACCCTATAACTAACATCCATCAAATCTTTGTAACTTACTGAAATTGGGACCTGGTTTAGTTACATCGCACCCTTCTGAAACTATTGATATAGTTTAATTCCATTTTAAAGCTTATTTGATCTAAAACCCCCAAACCCGATTCAAGTATGAACCCTAGTTCTTGAACTCTTATAATTCGATATTATCAACCGAAATTGATTTGGATTACACCTTAGTCGGCATGTTTAGGAAGTGTAGGATGAATTACCAACCTGTTTTGATGTCGAATTGTAGTCGAACGACTTCGAGCCCTAGTTTCGGCAATCCTTCGATCGAACTCCTGCTTCCCAAGCTACTGGAATCGAATTGTGATGTGTAAAAGATGCTAAAGGTGCCGATTAAGGAGTATGAAGCTTCAATTTGATGAATTAAGACCGTATTATATCAATTTGATATAGAGGAGTTACGGTTTCGACTCTTGAGCTTGACAATGATTAAATTCGACCATTAATCCTTCTAATAACGTATAATAACTGTTAGTAATCATCAATGAGATGATTATTGTTAGTTTTATAACATTTACAGCTCTTATTATCACAAGATTCGAATTTTCCCCAATTATTTGGCCGAATTTTGACTTTTAGAAGTCAAAATCAATTGCTATTACAACTTATAAACTAATTCTTGACATCAACACTTAAAAACCTAATTTTTTTCTTAAATTTTAACTCCTATATAATAATCTGGATCAATAACATATTGTTTCGATTTACAAAGCTACTTTAAAATTCCTAATTACCACTAAATGGGCCAATTAGAACATCATAGAGTTAAATTACACTAATTAAACTTCTCAAATATAATTGGGCCTCACTGGGCCTTCCTGGGCCTACCTTGGCCTTCCCTGGGCCTACTTGGTTTACATTGGGCTTTACTTGGACTTATTGGGCCTTAATGGGCCTCTCTTGGCTTATTGGGCCTACATTGGCTCTGTTGGGCTTACATAGACTTCGTTGGGCCTAATTGATCTTGTTGAGTCTTCCTTGACCTTACTGGATCTTCTTTGACTTTACTGGGCCTTCATTGGCCTTGTTGGGCCTTCATTGGCCTTGTTGGGCCTTCATTGGCCTTGTTGGGCCTACGGAGGTTAACAAGATTAACTTGAAAAGTCGGATTGTCACATCATCCCCTTGTTGAAGGAATTTTTGTCCCGAAAATTAGTAAGTGTTAAGAGTAGTTAGGAAACTACTTACGAGTTTAAATCGTACGTGTTAGTGTGATTTGATCATTCTGTGTGCTTGTGTGTACTTACACACAAAGTCTAATGCTTACAACATCACAACTCAATTGTGATCGTTCAATGTAACTGTTTGCGTGTACACTAGTTAGTTCACCTAACTGTGACTGTTTGTGTTTGATCATACTGTGTTGTGTAGCCTCACACATAGTGAGTGTCTATAACTGTTTGTACTATGCAACCCCGCACATAGTAAAATGTATGTAACTAATCGTGTATGTACTACCATAACATGTAACATATGAAATGTAGCACATAAAACATATAGATTGTAAGATAGCACAAATGTTTGTAACAAAATCAATTGAATAAATAAAACGTTTGTGCTTACAGTTTGAAATTGCAGTGTTGATGTGTGAAAGCATCTTGATGTGTGAAAGCATCACGTCATCCCCTTGTTGAAGGAAATTTCGTCCCGAAATTTAACGTGCGCTCTCAGTGTTATCAGTAGCTGTCTTGAATAGATGAGGATATTTCTTCATCATTTGATCTTCCCGTTCCCATGTGAATTCAGGACCCCGTCTTGAATTCCATCGGACTTTGACTATCGGAATCTTGCTTTGCTTCAGTTGTTTGACCTCTCGGTCCATGATTTCCGCCGGTTCTTCAATGAATCGTAACTGTTCATCTACTTGTATTTCTTCCAATGGTACAATCAATGTCTCATCAGAAAGACATTTCTTTAAGTTTGACACATGAAACACATCATGAACCCCACTGAGTTCATCCGGTAGTTTGAGTTGGTACGCAACCGGACCAATCCTTTTCAGAATCTCAAAAGGTCCTACGTAACGTGGACTAAGCTTTCCACGCTTGCCGAATCGTATCACACCTTTCCAAGGTGATACCTTTAGAAGAACTCGGTCTCCTACTTGAAATTCCAACGGCTTGCGACGTTTGTCTGCATAACTCTTCTGTCGATCCCGAGCCGCTGCCATACGGTTCCGGATTTGAACTATCTTCTCTGTCGTTTCGTGCACCAGTTCAGGACCTGTTATCTGACTGTCACCAATTTCAGCCCAGCAAACTGGTGAACGACATTTGCGACCATACAAAGCTTCAAACGGTGCTGCTTGAATGCTTGTATGATAACTATTATTGTAAGAGAATTCCACCAACGGTAAATGATTCTCCCAGCTATCACCAAAGTCAATTACACAAGCTCGTAACATATCTTCGAGCGTTTGAATCGTTCGTTCACTTTGACCATCGGTCTGTGGATGATAAGCGGTACTCATATCCAAGCGAGTCCCTAATGACTTATGAAGAGATTTCCAAAAGTTAGAAGTAAATCGGGCATCCCGATCTGATATGATAGAGATTGGCACGCCATGTCGTGCTACTACTTCCTTGATGTAAATGCGAGTCAGTTTCTCCATCTTATCAGTTTCCTTTATTGCTAAGAAGTGTGCAGATTTCGTTAATCGATCGACAATTACCCATATCGTATCACAACCACTCGGTGTACGGGGTAACTTAGTAATAAAATCCATCGAAATCTGTTCCCATTTCCACATCGGTATCTCTGGTTGTTGCAGTAAACCAGATGGCTTCTGATATTCAACTTTGACTTTCGAACAAGTCAAACATTTGCTAACGTACTTAGCAATATCAGCTTTCATGTGAGGCCACCAATACAGTGCCTTCAAATCATGGTACATCTTGTCTGATCCCGGATGGACTGAATATCTGGACTTGTGCGCTTCGTCCATCACGAGTTCCCTTAAACCTCCATACAAAGGTATCCACATTCGATCAATGAAATAACGAATTCCATCAGGTTTAACATTCAATTGTTCTTCCATTCCTCGTAAAGATTCCGGTACTAAATTTTCCGTTTTCAAAGCCTCAATCTGAGCACTGTGTACCTTGTCAGGTAAATCAGTATGTATTGTCATCATAAGTGCGCGAACCCGTCTTGTTCCCGTTGTATCTTTTCTGCTCAAAGCATCGGCTACCACATTAGCCTTTCCCGGGTGATACTTAATCGCACACTCATAATCGTTCAACAACTCAACCCATCGTCGTTGTCTCATATTGAGCTCCTTCTGATCAAAGATATGTTGCAAACTCTTATGATCAGTGTAAATAGTACACTTAGTTCCATACAAGTAATGCCTCCAAATCTTTAAAGCAAAAACCACTGCTCCTAACTCCAAGTCATGAGTAGTGTAATTCTTTTCGTGTGTTCGTAGTTGTCTGGAAGCATAAGCGATCACTTTATCCCGTTGCATCAACACACATCCCAAACCCTGTCCAGATGCGTCACAATACACCGCAAAGTCTTCCGTTCCTTCCGGTAAGGACAGAATCGGTGCACTGCAGAGTTTCTGTTTCAATAACTGGAATGCAGCTTCCTGTTTATCCGTCCAGTTATACTTTGTTCCTTTGTGCGTCAGAGCTGTAAGTGGTTGAGCGATCTTTGAGAAACCCTCAATGAATCGTCGATAATAACCCGCCAAACCAAGGAATTGTCGTACCTCGGTAGGGGTCTTTGGCGCTTCCCAATTCTTAATCGCTTCAATCTTCGCTGGATCAACATGTATACCCTTTTCATTAACTATATGCCCCAAGAACTGTACTTCTCGCATCCAGAAATCACATTTCGAGAACTTAGCGTACAGTTGTTCCTGTTTCAATAACTCTAGTAGTAATCGAAGATGTTCAGCATGTTCCTCCTCAGACTTTGAATAGATGAGAATGTCATCAATGAAAACAATGACAAACTTATCCAGATAAGGTTTACAAACACGATTCATGAGATCCATGAATACAGCTGGAGCGTTTGTCAACCCAAATGGCATGACCAAGAACTCATAATGGCCATATCGTGTTCTGAATGCTGTCTTCGGAATATCCTCCTCCTGAACTCTTAGTTGATGATAACCCGACCTGAGATCAATCTTCGAGTAGTAACTCGAACCCTGCAACTGATCGAACAGATCGTCAATCCTGGGTAACGGATACCGTTCTTGATAGTAACCTTGTTCAATTCCCGGTAATCGATACACATACGGAAAGTCCCGTCCTTCTTCTTTACAAACAATACTGGAGCTCCCCACGGTGAAAAACTAGGTCGTATGAAACCCTTATCCAACAACTCTTGCAATTGTGTGGATAACTCTTGCATTTCTGATGGTGCAAGTCGATAAGGCGCCCTAGCTATCGGTGCTGCGTCTGGTGTAAGGTCGATTCGGAATTCCACCTGTCTGATAGGCGGTAATCCCGGCAAGTCTTCTGGAAATACCTCCGGAAACTCACAAACTACAGGTATATCTTCAAGCTTCCTCTCAGCTACCGGCTTTTCAGTTATAAGTGCTATAACTGCCGTATGACCCTTACGTAGACACTTGTGTGCTTTCATACAAGATATGAGACGCAGTGGCGTACTGCTCTTCTCGCCTTGTACATATAATGTCTCTCCCTGCGGAAGAGGTATGCGAACAATCTTTTCATGGCATACAATTTCAGCCTGGTTCTTGGACAACCAGTCCATGCCAATGACTACATCAAAACTGCCTAAGGCAATAGGCATCAGATCAATCTCTAATGTTTGACCCATCAAATCAAGGATACATCCCTTATAAATGTTTTCTACTACAATCAACTTACCATCAGCTAATTCCACAGTGTATGGACTATCTAAGGCAGTGGGACTAACATTTAGCAACTTAGCAAGTGAACTAGATACAAAGCTCCGATCGGCACCGGTGTCAAATAACATAGAGGCATAGTGATTATTTAAGAGGAACGTACCCGTAACAATGTTGGGATCCTCCCGCGCTTGACGTCCTCCGATCACAAACGCCCTGCCTCTAGCACCGTTGTTGTTGTTGTTATTGTTGGTGCCATTTCCATTACCGTTGCCACCTCCATTACCATTACCATTGTTGTCCCCGCCTTTCTTAAGTTGTGGGCAATCTTTCTTGAAATGGCCCATCTTGCCGCACTCAAAACAACCCTTCTGCGCATTGTTCTGATTGTTATTCTGGTTGTTATGGTTGTTCTGCAGTTCCCCGCGACAATCCTTAGCCGCGTGCCCAATCTTGCCACACCTCTGGCACTTAGCTCTGTCACACTGGTTACCCGCATGATGGTAACCACACTTGTTGCACTTGGGGTGCTTACCAATATAGCCCCCCGATGATGATGATTGCTGACCACTGTTGGAATTATGATAGGACTTGTTTGAGTCCTGCTTCCTGTTCTGCTGTTGGTTGTTACCCTTGAAGTTGTTACTCTCCCACTTTCTCTTATGGTCTCCCACCTTGGTAGCAGATGTTCGTTTGGGCAGATTCCCCTGCAACACTGCCTGATCAGTAAGCTGATGTGCTAGACGAACAGCTTGTTGGATGGTGGTGGGATTTGCTGAAGTCACCAACCCTTGAATCTGAGGCACTAGTCCTCCAATGTATCTTTCAATCCACTTACTGGCTGGAGTAGCCATGTGTGGTAGCAGTCTGGCCAACTCATGTGACCTGGTTGTGTATTCTTCAATGTTTGACCCCTCCATCTTGAGGTGCCAATATTCTTCCTCCAACTTCTGCATTTCACTACGAGGACAATACTCCTCTTGTAGCAAAGTTTTGAAGTTGTTCCAGGTCAACGCATTTGCTTCTCCCAACCCCAGAGTCTGAACATTGGAGTTCCACCAAGTCAGTGCTGGACCCTCTAATGTTCCAGTAGCAAATTTCACCTTGCTTTCATCAGGGCAGTTGCACATTTCGAACACAGACTCTGCCTTTTCAATCCATCGGAGAAGTCCTATGGCCCCCTCCGACCCTTTGAAATTGTGAGGTTTGCAGTCCAAAAACATCTTGAACGTGCAGACTTGTGGGTTAACCAATCCCCCAGCTGGACCCTGTGGCCCTGTGTTGTGAGTCTGAGCATACTGTGCGATTGCCTCTGCAACTCTGTTGTTGATTAGCTCGTTGAGCTCAGCAACTGTCATATGTACGTTTCCCTCAGCCATTAGTTTCCTATTTATAAGAAGTGTTAGCACGAAGTCAAAATCCAATGTAACATGTGTAAGTAAAACAACAAACACATCATGTAATATAAATCAACACAGTTGTTGGAAATAAAAGATAACTCTTTAATAGATAGAAACTTTCTTTGAGTACAATACTTTTGAAATGAAATACAAAATTTCAAACTACCAATGTAGGAACACAACCCGTTCCTAATAAGTTTAAATAAAACAAGAAAGAATGAAAACAATCAATCGTCCTCAACGGTGGATTCAGGATCGGACTCAGCAACTGGTGCTGGTTCCTCCTCCTCATCCTCATCCTGTTCCTCATTCTCAACTACCACTAAGTCCTCCAAAGCTTCAATCCTGCCTGCCAAAATCTCCTCTCGGTTCTCTGACTCTTCTAGACGACCAATCAAATTGATCATCTCATCCCGCATGTCATGAACTAGATGGGCAAGTTCATCTTGCCTCTCAATGGCATCCCATAACTCCTGAGATCTCTGTATGAGCTTGTCTTCTGCTGTATCCAGATCCTCGCGCAATTTGGCGATCTCCTCGGCGTCTGTCCTTTGCCTCTTAGGCTCAGGAGCATCTAATGCTGGTGGTGAGTGTGTAGAAGGTCCCTCAGCAGGGATCTGCTGAGTGCCCTCCTCAGGCTCCTCTTCCGGATCCTCATCCGGGTCCTCCTCTGGATCCTCGTCGGGATCCTCGTCTGGATCCTCCTCCGGATCCTCCTCTGGGTCTTCCTCCGGATCCTCCTCTGGATCGGAGTCATCCATCTCATACGGTGGAGGTGATGGAATAGGTGGTGGTGGTGATGATGGTGGTGCCGGAACCATCGGCTCCTCGTCCTCGGAATCATCAATGATAATATAAGGGACTGATGATGAAGCCATGCCTGTTACATAATACCATATGTAAGTACAGTGCCATGGAATACGTAAACATGTCAATTACATAATGTCATATGTAATTTCTAAGCAATACGTATTAACAGATGTGTCTAATGTCTAACAGTCATAGTCTAGGCCTATAAATGCAAACCTAGTTCGCTATAACAATGTCTCTGATACCAATCTGTCACACCCCCAATTTCAACTAACGGAATCATACCGTTTGGGAACGTGACAAACCAGGATCTCAGATCATTAGACATAGCGAAGACCTCTATATGAATTTCAAAACATACGTTGGTCTTTAAAACATATCATTCAGAGTTTACAAAAAGTTGCGGAAGCGTTTCAAAAAAACCAATAAACTGTTGATAAGTAAAACATTACAAATCAAAATACTGAAATATTCAAATTCAAATGTTCAAAGTGTTTATAATGCATGAGACTCTATCTTCCTAGTCCATGCCAGCTGATACGCGCGCCTTAGCGTCCTGAGAAAACATGCAAATCAAGTCAACACAAAGGTTGGTGCATAACACAGGTTTTAAATAATCATAGTGTTCAAAACAGCAGTTTGAATAACAAGTTTGTAGATAACATAATCACAAATGCACAGTCATGATAGCTAGTCATATAAACTATTTACATACGTGTTCGACACCGAAGCTGACTAGTTGCCATGCTATAGCATGTTTTCGCCTTGCCACTATTGTCTATCACAACAATAGTAAAAATGTGTTTGGTCAGTCAAACACCTGCGTAGATCCCATCTACCAGGTGAGGTTTGTCAAACCTAATAGATCTATTTCCAACTACCACGCTTTGCATTACAGCAAACTAAACGGTTCGAGGTGTGTAAGGACTTTCAAGTTGATATGTTGTCACATAATGTAAACAGATAACTCATGCAAGTGATATGTATCTAAAATAGTTTGTTGCACATGTTTTCTCCCCCAAAACAGTTTAAAATAAGAAAGGGGCCGTGTACGCACCTTTGATGATAGTAGAATGATCACACACTAAAAGCTCGTGAAAGAAATCCTTCTACGAAGAATCTGTGTTTAAACAATAACCTATTGTTATTCGAATAATCGTTTTGTGCTTAAAATCACATACGTGTCAACACATATGTTGGATTTGCAAAATTGTGCATACGAAAGTACGCGTGTCATTGAAATCGTTTAAATAAAATCACATTTGATTTTATTTAATTAAACGTAGTTATACGCGATTTCGTTTTCGTATTAAAATATGGATTTTATCATTTCAACACGTTCGTATTCTCATTACGGTTCCAACGCAACTCGAACGGATCGAATCGGACTTGAAACGAAGAAATTATGGTTAAAACATTAAAAATGATTTAAAAGTTCAAAAATGGTGGAATCCGGATTCGAACCCGCGACCCCCCCGTTCAAAGCACACGCGTCTAACCAGTCCAGCCCGCTAGGGTTTCGCGATTATAATCAGGAATTAATTCTTTTATATCCTATCTGATCGGATTCCCTTTGTTCTACCATAGCCGAAGCTTGTTATCTCCAATTGATCCACAATTCGAATCCGATTAACATTAACATCATAGGGCTTTCATTGGACAACAAATTTCGAATCTTTCTGATTAATCAATTTCGATAACCATATCAGTTTGCATCAAAAACCCAAGAACGTATTCATCTTATGAACCCTAATCATCGAATTCATCCAATTCGTTACTGAAACCATGAATTGCAATGGGGTTATGCTTAATCGAGGTTGTCTGAATCTACTAATAACATTCAATTCGATTTCTGAATCCATTTTAACCCAATCCCCCAATTCGTTCTTAAAGCATGAACCCTATAACTAACATCCATCAAATCTTTGTAACTTACTGAAATTGGGACCTGGTTTAGTTACATCGCACCCTTCTGAAACTATTGATATAGTTTAATTCCATTTTAAAGCTTATTTGATCTAAAACCCCCAAACCCGATTCAAGTATGAACCCTAGTTCTTGAACTCTTATAATTCGATATTATCAACCGAAATTGATTTGGATTACACCTTAGTCGGCATGTTTAGGAAGTGTAGGATGAATTACCAACCTGTTTTGATGTCGAATTGTAGTCGAACGACTTCGAGCCCTAGTTTCGGCAATCCTTCGATCGAACTCCTGCTTCCCAAGCTACTGGAATCGAATTGTGATGTGTAAAAGATGCTAAAGGTGCCGATTAAGGAGTATGAAGCTTCAATTTGATGAATTAAGACCGTATTATATCAATTTGATATAGAGGAGTTACGGTTTCGACTCTTGAGCTTGACAATGATTAAATTCGACCATTAATCCTTCTAATAACGTATAATAACTGTTAGTAATCATCAATGAGATGATTATTGTTAGTTTTATAACAGTTACAGCTCTTATTATCACAAGATTCGAATTTTCCCCAATTATTTGGCCGAATTTTGACTTTTAGAAGTCAAAATCAATTGCTATTACAACTTATAAACTAATTCTTGACATCAACACTTAAAAACCTAATTTTTTTCTTAAATTTTAACTCCTATATAATAATCTGGATCAATAACATATTGTTTCGATTTACAAAGCTACTTTAAAATTCCTAATTACCACTAAATGGGCCAATTAGAACATCATAGAGTTAAATTACACTAATTAAACTTCTCAAATATAATTGGGCCTCACTGGGCCTTCCTGGGCCTACCTTGGCCTTCCCTGGGCCTACTTGGTTTACATTGGGCTTTACTTGGACTTATTGGGCCTTAATGGGCCTCTCTTGGCTTATTGGGCCTACATTGGCTCTGTTGGGCTTACATAGACTTCGTTGGGCCTAATTGATCTTGTTGAGTCTTCCTTGACCTTACTGGATCTTCTTTGACTTTACTGGGCCTTCATTGGCCTTGTTGGGCCTTCATTGGCCTTGTTGGGCCTTCATTGGCCTTGTTGGGCCTACGGAGGTTAACAAGATTAACTTGAAAAGTCGGATTGTCACATCATCCCCTTGTTGAAGGAATTTTCGTCCCGAAAATTAGTAAGTGTTAAGAGTAGTTAGGAAACTACTTACGAGTTTAAATCGTACGTGTTAGTGTGATTTGATCATTCTGTGTGCTTGTGTGTACTCACACACAAAGTCTAATGCTTACAACATCACAACTCAATTGTGATCGTTCAATGTAACTGTTTGCGTGTACACTAGTTAGTTCACCTAACTGTGACTGTTTGTGTTTGATCATACTGTGTTGTGTAGCCTCACACATAGTGAGTGTCTATAACTGTTTGTACTATGCAACCCCGCACATAGTAAAATGTATGTAACTAATCGTGTATGTACTACCATAACATGTAACATATGAAATGTAGCACATAAAACATATAGATTGTAAGATAGCACAAATGTTTGTAACAAAATCAATTGAATAAATAAAACGTTTGTGCTTACAGTTTGAAATTGCAGTGTTGATGTGTGAAAGCATCTTGATGTGTGAAAGCATCACGTCATCCCCTTGTTGAAGGAAATTTCGTCCCGAAATTTAACGTGCGCTCTCAGTGTTATCAGTAGCTGTCTTGAATAGATGAGGATATTTCTTCATCATTTGATCTTCCCGTTCCCATGTGAATTCAGGACCCCGTCTTGAATTCCATCGGACTTTGACTATCGGAATCTTGCTTTGCTTCAGTTGTTTGACCTCTCGGTCCATGATTTCCGCCGGTTCTTCAATGAATCGTAACTGTTCATCTACTTGTATTTCTTCCAATGGTACAATCAATGTCTCATCAGAAAGACATTTCTTTAAATTTGACACATGAAACACATCATGAACCCCACTGAGTTCATCCGGTAGTTTGAGTTGGTACGCAACCGGACCAATCCTTTTCAGAATCTCAAAAGGTCCTACGTAACGTGGACTAAGCTTTCCACGCTTGCCGAATCGTATCACACCTTTCCAAGGTGATACCTTTAGAAGAACTCGGTCACCTACTTGAAATTCTAACGGCTTGCGACGTTTGTCTGCATAACTCTTCTGTCGATCCCGAGCCGCTGCCATACGGTTCCTAATTTGAACTATCTTCTCTGTCGTTTCGTGCACCAGTTCAGGACCTGTTATCTGACTGTCACCAATTTCAGCCCAGCAAACTGGTGAACGACATTTGCGACCATACAAAGCTTCAAACGGTGCTGCTTGAATGCTTGTATGATAACTATTATTGTAAGAGAATTCCACCAACGGTAAATGATTCTCCCAGCTATCACCAAAGTCAATTACACAAGCTCGTAACATATCTTCGAGCGTTTGAATCGTTCGTTCACTTTGACCATCGGTCTGCGGATGATAAGCGGTACTCATATCCAAGCGAGTCCCTAATGACTTATGAAGAGATTTCCAAAAGTTAGAAGTAAATCGGGCATCCCGATCAGATATGATAGAGATTGGCACGCCATGTCGTGCTACTACTTCTTTGATGTAAATGCGAGTCAGTTTCTCCATCTTATCAGTTTCCTTTATTGCTAAGAAGTGTGCAGATTTCGTTAATCGATCGACAATTACCCATATCGTATCACAACCACTTGGTGTACGGGGTAACTTAGTAATAAAATCCATCGAAATCTGTTCCCATTTCCACATCGGTATCTCTGGTTGTTGCAATAAACCAGATGGCTTCTGATATTCAACTTTGACTTTCGAACAAGTCAAACATTTGCTAACGTACTTAGCAATATCAGCTTTCATGTGAGGCCACCAATACAGTGCCTTCAAATCATGGTACATCTTGTCTGATCCCGGATGGACTGAATATCTGGACTTGTGCGCTTCGTCCATCACGAGTTCCCTTAAACCTCCATACAAAGGTATCCACATTCGATCAATGAAATAACGAATTCCATCAGGTTTAACATTCAATTGTTCTTCCATTCCTCGTAAAGATTCCGGTACTAAATTTTCCGTTTTCAAAGCCTCAATCTGAGCACTATGTACCTTGTCAGGTAAATCAGTATGTATTGTCATCATAAGTGCGCGAACCCGTCTTGTTCCCGTTGTATCTTTTCTGCTCAAAGCATCGGCTACCACATTAGCCTTTCCCGGGTGATACTTAATCGCACACTCATAATCGTTCAACAACTCAACCCATCGTCGTTGTCTCATATTGAGTTCCTTCTGATCAAAGATATGTTGTAAACTCTTATGATCAGTGTAAATAGTACACTTAGTTCCATACAAGTAATGCCTCCAAATCTTTAAAGCGAAAACCACTGCTCCTAACTCCAAGTCATGAGTAGTGTAATTCTTTTCGTGTGTTCGTAGTTGTCTGGAAGCATAAGCAATTACTTTATCCCGTTGCATCAACACACATCCCAAACCCTGTCCAGATGCGTCACAATACACCGCAAAGTCTTCCGTTCCTTCCGGTAAGGACAGAATCGGTGCACTGCAGAGTTTCTGTTTCAATAACTGGAATGCAGCTTCCTGTTTATCCGTCCAGTTATACTTTGTTCCTTTGTGCGTCAGAGCTGTAAGTGGTTGAGCGATCTTTGAGAAACCCTCAATGAATCGTCGATAATAACCCGCCAAACCAAGGAATTGTCGTACCTCGGTAGGGGTCGTTGGCGCTTCCCAATTCTTAATCGCTTCAATCTTCGCTGGATCAACATGTATACCCTTTTCATTAACTATATGCCCCAAGAACTGTACTTCTCGCATCCAGAAATCACATTTCGAGAACTTAGCGTACAGTTGTTCCTGTTTCAATAACTCTAGTAGCAATCGAAGATGTTCAGCATGTTCCTCCTCAGACTTTGAATAGATGAGAATGTCATCAATGAAAACAATGACAAACTTATCCAGATAAGGTTTACAAACACGATTCATGAGATCCATGAATACAGCTGGAGCGTTTGTCAACCCAAATGGCATGACCAAGAACTCATAATGGCCATATCGTGTTCTGAATGCTGTCTTCGGAATATCCTCCTCCTGAACTCTTAGTTGATGATAACCCGACCTGAGATCAATCTTCGAGTAGTAACTCGAACCCTGCAACTGATCGAACAGATCGTCAATCCTAGGTAACGGATACCGATTCTTGATGGTAACCTTGTTCAATTCCCGGTAATCGATACACATACGGAAAGTCCCGTCTTTCTTCTTTACAAACAATACTGGAGCTCCCCACGGTGAAAACTAGGTCGTATGAAACCCTTATCCAACAACTCTTGCAATTGTGTGGATAACTCTTGCATTTCTGATGGTGCAAGTCGATAAGGCGCCCTAGCTATCGGTGCTGCGTCTGGTGTAAGGTCGATTCGGAACTCCACCTGTCTGATAGGCGGTAATCCCGGCAAGTCTTCTGGAAATACCTCCGGAAACTCACAAACTACAGGTATATCTTCAAGCTTCCTCTCAGCTACCGGCTTTTCAGTTATAAGTGCTATAACTGCCGTATGACCCTTACGTAGACACTTGTGTGCTTTCATACAAGATATGAGACGCAGTGGCGTACTGCTCTTCTCGCCTTGTACATATAATGTCTCTCCCTGCGGAAGAGGTATGCGAACAATCTTTTCATGGCATACAATTTCAGCCTGGTTCTTGGACAACCAGTCCATGCCAATGACTACATCAAAACTGCCTAAGGCAATAGGCATCAGATCAATCTCTAACGTTTGACCCATCAAATCAAGGATACATCCCTTATAAATGTTTTCTACTACAATCAACTTACCATCAGCTAATTCCACAGTGTATGGACTATCTAAGGCAGTGGGACTAACATTTAGCAACTTAGCAAGTGAACTAGATACAAAGCTCCGATCGGCACCGGTGTCAAATAACATAGAGGCATAGTGATTATTTAAGAGGAACGTACCCGTAACAATGTTGGGATCCTCCCGCGCTTGACGTCCTCCGATCACAAACGCCCTGCCTCTAGCACCGTTGTTGTTGTTGTTATTGTTGGTGCCATTTCCATTACCGTTGCCACCTCCATTACCATTACCATTGTTGTCCCCGCCTTTCTTAAGTTGTGGGCAATCTTTCTTGAAATGGCCCATCTTGCCGCACTCAAAACAACCCTTCTGCGCATTGTTCTGATTGTTATTCTGGTTGTTATGGTTGTTCTGCAGTTCCCCGCGACAATCCTTAGCCGCGTGCCCAATCTTGCCACACCTCTGGCACTTAGCTCTGTCACACTGGTTACCCGCATGATGGTAACCACACTTGTTGCACTTGGGGTGCTTACCAATATAGCCCCCCGATGATGATGATTGCTGACCACTGTTGGAATTATGATAGGACTTGTTTGAGTCCTGCTTCCTGTTCTGCTGTTGGTTGTTACCCTTGAAGTTGTTACTCTCCCACTTTCTCTTATGGTCTCCCACCTTGGTAGCAGATGTTCGTTTGGGCAGATTCCCCTGCAACACTGCCTGATCAGTAAGCTGATGTGCTAGACGAACAGCTTGTTGGATGGTGGTGGGATTTGCTGAAGTCACCAACCCTTGAATCTGAGGCACTAGTCCTCCAATGTATCTTTCAATCCACTTACTGGCTGGAGTAGCCATGTGTGGTAGCAGTCTGGCCAACTCATGTGACCTGGTTGTGTATTCTTCAATGTTTGACCCCTCCATCTTGAGGTGCCAATATTCTTCCTCCAACTTCTGCATTTCACTACGAGGACAATACTCCTCTTGTAGCAAAGTTTTGAAGTTGTTCCAGGTCAACGCATTTGCTTCTCCCAACCCCAGAGTCTGAACATTGGAGTTCCACCAAGTCAGTGCTGGACCCTCTAATGTTCCAGTAGCAAATTTCACCTTGCTTTCATCAGGGCAGTTGCACATTTCGAACACAGACTCTGCCTTCTCAATCCATCGGAGAAGTCCTATGGCCCCCTCCGACCCTTTGAAATTGTGAGGTTTGCAGTCCAAAAACATCTTGAACGTGCAGACTTGTGGGTTAACCAATCCCCCAGCTGGACCCTGTGGCCCTGTGTTGTGAGTCTGAGCATACTGTGCGATTGCCTCTGCAACTCTGTTGTTGATTAGCTCGTTGAGCTCAGCAACTGTCATATGTACGTTTCCCTCAGCCATTAGTTTCCTATTTATAAGAAGTGTTAGCACGAAGTCAAAATCCAATGTAACATGGGTAAGTAAAACAACAAACACATCATGTGATATAAATCAACACAGTTGTTGGAAATAAAAGATAACTCTTTAATAGATAGAAACTTTCTTTGAGTACAATACTTTTGAAATGAAATACAAAATTTCAAACTACCAATGTAGGAACACAACCCGTTCCTAATAAGTTTAAATAAAACAAGGAAAGAATGAAAAACAATCAATCGTCCTCAACGGTGGATTCAGGATCGGACTCAGCAACTGGTGCTGGTTCCTCCTCCTCATCCTCATCCTGTTCCTCATTCTCAACTACTACTAAGTCCTCCAAAGCTTCAATCCTGCCTGCCAAAATCTCCTCTCGGTTCTCTGACTCTTCTAGACGACCAATCAAATTGATCATCTCATCTCGCATGTCATGAACTAGATGGGCAAGTTCATCTTGCCTCTCAATGGCATCCCATAACTCCTGAGATCTCTATATGAGCTTGTCTTCTGCTGTATCCAGATCCTCGCGCAATTTGGCGATCTCCTCGGCGTCTGTCCTTTGCCTCTTAGGCTCCGGAACATCTAATGCTGGTGGTGAGTGTATAGAAGGTCCCTCAGCAGGGATCTGCTGAGTGCCCTCCTCAGGCTCCTCTTCCGGATCCTCATCCGGGTCCTCCTCTGGATCCTCGTCGGGATCCTCGTCTGGATCCTCCTCCGGATCCTCCTCTGGGTCTTCCTCCGGATCCTCCTCTGGATCGGAGTCATCCATCTCATACGGTGGAGGTGATGGAATAGGTGGTGGTGGTGATGATGGTGGTGCCGGAACCATCGGCTCCTCGTCCTCGGAATCATCAATGATAATATAAGGGACTGATGATGAAGCCATGCCTGTTACATAATACCATATGTAAGTACAGTGCCATGGAATACGTAAACATGTCAATTACATAGTGTCATATGCAATTTCTAAGCAATACGTATTAACAGATGTGTCTAATGTCTAACAGTCATAGTCTAGGCCTATAAATGCAAACCTAGTTCGCTATAACTAATGTCTCTGATACCAATCTGTCACACCCCCAATTTCAACTAACGGAATCATACCGTTTGGGAACGTGACAAACCAGGATCTCAGATCATTAGACATAGCGAAGACCTCTATATGAATTTCAAAACATACGTTGGTCTTTAAAACATATCATTCAGAGTTTACAAAAAGTTGCGGAAGCGTTTCAAATCAAAACCAATGAACTGTTGATAAGTAAAACATTACAAATCAAAATACTGAAATATTCAAATTCAAATGTTCAAAGTGTTTATAATGCATGAGACTCTATCTTCCTAGTCCATGCCAGCTGATACGCGCGCCTTAGCGTCCTGAGAAAACATGCAAATCAAGTCAACACAAAGGTTGGTGCATAACACAGGTTTTAAATAATCATAGTGTTCAAAACAGCAGTTTGAATAACAAGTTTGTAGATAACATAATCACAAATGCACAGTCATGATAGCTAGTCATATAAACTATTTACATACGTGTTCGACACCGAAGCTGACTAGTTGCCATGCTATAGCATGTTTTCGCCTTGCCACTATTGTCTATCACAACAATAGTAAAAATGTGTTTGGTCAGTCAAACACCTGCGTAGATCCCATCTACCAGGTGAGGTTTGTCAAACCTAATAGATCTATTTCCAACTACCACGCTTTGCATTACAGCAAACTAAACGGTTCGAGGTGTGTAAGGACTTTCAAATTGATATGTTGTCACATAATGTAAACAGATAACTCATGCAAGTGATATGTATCTAAAAGTAGTTTGTTGCACATGTTTTCTCCCCCAAAACAGTTTAAAATAAGAAAGGGGCCGTGTACGCACCTTTGATGATAGTAGAATGATCACACACTAAAAGCTCGTGAAAGAAATCCTTCTACGAAGAATCTGTGTTTAAACAATAACCTATTGTTATTCGAATAATCGTTTTGTGCTTAAAATCACATACGTGTCAATACACATATGTTGGATTTGCAAAAATTGTGCATACGAAAGTACGCGTGTCATTGAAATCGTTTAAATAAAATCACATTTGATTTTATTTAATTAAACGTAGTTATACGCGATTTCGTTTTCGTATTAAAATATGGATTTTATCATTTCAACACGTTCGTATTCTCATTATGGTTCCAACGCAACTCGAACGGATCGAATCGGACTTGAAACGAAGAAATTATGGTTAAAACATTAAAAATGATTTAAAAGTTCAAAAATGGTGGAATCCGGATTCGAACCCGCGACCCCCCCGTTCAAAGCACACGCGTCTAACCAGTCCAGCCCGCTAGGGTTTCGCGATTATAATCAGGAATTAATTCTTTTATATCCTATCTGATCGGATTCCCTTTGTTCTACCATAGCCGAAGCTTGTTATCTCCAATTGATCCACAATTCGAATCCGATTAACATTAACATCATAGGGCTTTCATTGGACAACAAATTTCGAATCTTTCTGATTAATCAATTTCGATAACCATATCAGTTTGCATCAAAAACCCAAGAACGTATTCATCTTATGAACCCTAATCATCGAATTCATCCAATTCGTTACTGAAACCATGAATTGCAATGGGGTTATGCTTAATCGAGGTTGTCTGAATCTACTAATAACATTCAATTCGATTTCTGAATCCATTTTAACCCAATCCCCCAATTCGTTCTTAAAGCATGAACCCTATAACTAACATCCATCAAATCTTTGTAACTTACTGAAATTGGGACCTGGTTTAGTTACATCGCACCCTTCTGAAACTATTGATATAGTTTAATTCCATTTTAAAGCTTATTTGATCTAAAACCCCCAAACCCGATTCAAGTATGAACCCTAGTTCTTGAACTCTTATAATTCGATATTATCAACCGAAATTGATTTGGATTACACCTTAGTCGGCATGTTTAGGAAGTGTAGGATGAATTACCAACCTGTTTTGATGTCGAATTGTAGTCGAACGACTTCGAGCCCTAGTTTCGGCAATCCTTCGATCGAACTCCTGCTTCCCAAGCTACTGGAATCGAATTGTGATGTGTAAAAGATGCTAAAGGTGCCGATTAAGGAGTATGAAGCTTCAATTTGATGAATTAAGACCGTATTATATCAATTTGATATAGAGGAGTTACGGTTTCGACTCTTGAGCTTGACAATGATTAAATTCGACCATTAATCCTTCTAATAACGTATAATAACTGTTAGTAATCATCAATGAGATGATTATTGTTAGTTTTATAACATTTACAGCTCTTATTATCACAAGATTCGAATTTTCCCCAATTATTTGGCCGAATTTTGACTTTTAGAAGTCAAAATCAATTGCTATTACAACTTATAAACTAATTCTTGACATCAACACTTAAAAACCTAATTTTTTTCTTAAATTTTAACTCCTATATAATAATCTGGATCAATAACATATTGTTTCGATTTACAAAGCTACTTTAAAATTCCTAATTACCACTAAATGGGCCAATTAGAACATCATAGAGTTAAATTACACTAATTAAACTTCTCAAATATAATTGGGCCTCACTGGGCCTTCCTGGGCCTACCTTGGCCTTCCCTGGGCCTACTTGGTTTACATTGGGCTTTACTTGGACTTATTGGGCCTTAATGGGCCTCTCTTGGCTTATTGGGCCTACATTGGCTCTGTTGGGCTTACATAGACTTCGTTGGGCCTAATTGATCTTGTTGAGTCTTCCTTGACCTTACTGGATCTTCTTTGACTTTACTGGGCCTTCATTGGCCTTGTTGGGCCTTCATTGGCCTTGTTGGGCCTTCATTGGCCTTGTTGGGCCTACGGAGGTTAACAAGATTAACTTGAAAAGTCGGATTGTCACAACTGGCACGAGCCTTGTTAACGAAAGGCTCGTCACCAATCACCGGCCACCAGTCTACGAGGACGGCCGCGTCCTCCTCTATCGCGGCATCTACGAATAGAGGTGTAGTAACCTCATCTCGGGTATAAAACCCAGTAGCAATCCCCCACTGAGTGAGGGACATCTGAACATCCTGTCCACATAAAGTGAACGAGATAGCATGCAGCTGATCAAGAGCCTCCATGCCACCTGCCTGCGGTGGATGGAACTCGAATGTGGACAGGAACTCGAGAACGATCTCTCGATAAGCCGGGAGGCCGCCCATCTCCATCATGCGTCGCCACGGACCCGACGCTCCGATAATCGTTGTGGCGCGCTCAGTCGCGCCAAGCGTGGCTAAAATACTCCAATCTATCGTCCGCGGCTCGACGATCTCCATACCAATGAAGCGTTTGAGGCGCGTGTGCGCCTCAGTGCCCGGTGGGAACTGCAGCAACATGTGGGGATCCAGGATCATATCCGGATCCTCCTCGGATGAACTAGAACTCGACGGCTCACGAGGTCGTCTACGCGGAGGCATAATCTGCAAAGTTAGACAAATAATAATAACAATAATAATCATTAACAATAATAATAATAATAATAAAATAATAATAATAATAATAATAATAACAATAATAATAATAATAATAATAATAATAATAATACGAATAATAATAATAATAATACTAATAATATTATTATTAAAAAGTAAATTAAAAAAAAGTGTTCAAGAACTATACGAACCGTAAAGCCCTTAACGGGCCGTAAAGTTCATCGAGAAAGCCTGCTCGTCTTCTCTGTTAGAACTTTACGGCTCGTAAAGCCCAAAACGGGCCGTATAGTTCTAGAATTTTTGAAAAAAAATAAATCTGAAGCAACGAAACCCAATCCTACATCTACATCACTATCTACTACTACAAAAACCTAAAAAACTACTTTACCATTAAAGATTTCTACGAAAAAAACTTCAAAAAGTTTAAAAACTTACGATTTCGAGTTGCGGTGGGTCCAAATCCGAGTGTGGTAAGCGTGGAGAGAGTGTATCCGAGTGTGGCAAGCGTCGATCGTCGAGAGGGTTGCGAAAACCGGCTTTACGAGTTGTGTGGTATGAGATACGAGTTGTGAGCGGTTGTCTGTTTATATAGTCAAATACTATACGACTCGTAAAGCAGGATACGAGTCGTAAAGTTTTTTAAATAAATATAAAAATTCAACATTTTCAGTAATTTTTCAGTATTATTATTAATATTATTATTATTAGTATTATTATTATTATTATTATTATTATTATTATTATTATCAGTAATTTTTCAGTATTATTATTAATATTATTATTATTAGTATTATTATTATTATTATTATCAGTAATTTTTCAGTATTATTATCAGTAATTTTTCAGTATTATTATTAATATTATTATTATTAGTATTATTATTATTATTATCAGTAATTTTTCAGTATTATTATTAATATTATTATTATTATTAATATTATTATTATTATTATTAGTATTTATTATTACTTATTATAAAGAACAACAAAATGATTAAATACATATATTTGCGAGTTACAATCGGTACTTGTCTAAATCTACAAAATCCGGTGGTTTTCGATGGCTTTCCAACCAATTGGTATACAAATCAAGGCGTTGCTTGTACCACATTTCCCAGGCTGCGGCGTCTTGACTTTTGAATCTTGACCAATACCAACTTGGTGTCGGCATTGGATAATCTCCGGTAAGTTCAACCATTACAAAGTGGTTATCGTTAACAAATACGAATGACACAATACGATGTGGTTGGAGAAATTCAGGCGACGTCCATAGCGGGAAAATCGTTACAGAAGCGCCTAAGCTTATAAAAACCACTATCACACCAAACGCATTTGCAATCAAAAGTCCGGTCTCCGGCATTTGCATCCAATAACGCCTTGGAGCAAATTCAGGTGTTGACCATTTCAAGGATTCTTGAATTTCGTCAAAAACACCAAGGAGGACGTTAATGTACACGTTTGCATTTTGGATACTCTCAGTCAGGAGTGCATGACGAATAGTTAACCATTCTGTTCTCCGGAAATCCTAATGCAACAGCCAGAGATCGAAAGCCACAGTTTCCGTCTGGAACAACGTCTTGTATTCTTGATATGTATGGGTGGAAGATGTCAGGAATGTGATCCTTAATCCGGTTAAAATTGTAAAGTTTGTTATCAGTTAAATGTACCGGGATGTCAAATGCTGGTTACGATAACCCAACAGTTGGTTGCGAAAACCCGTCTTGTGGTTGAGAAAACCCGGAAAAATCGTGCATTCTTGTCGTTGAAGAATACGAATTAGCACGCTGCAATTGACTATCGTGAGTGACCGTTGAATCATCCTGCTTGTTTTTCTTTGGCTTTGTGAATGAACTATGTCGGGCAGGCTCTTGTTTTTTTTTTGTTGTGTCTTTAAACTTGGTCGCCCTCGAGTGTTAGTTTGCACGACGGGTTCTTTTTTCATTGATTTAAATGGGAAAACCGCACTAAAAACCTTTGACATCATACTCTTTTTAACTGGATTTGGTTGAAGCTTGATATGTTGTATGACCCGATCCAATTGCGCATCAATATCAGCACCTTCATCCTCGTTAACTAACGACGGGTTTAAATCAAGCTTACGCCAAAACAAGTCTACCTCATCCAGTGTAACTTTAGCATATGTTTTAAAAGAATAAAAATAATAATTATGATTATACATAAATAATAGGTAAATATATAATTAAATTTAATTAATTCATACTATTCAATAGACGACAAGCACATGGCAATCCACAACTCGTGAAGAGATGGCAACCGCAAGATGAATTTGATGCTATCAACATCTGAATTTTTGCCTTCTCACCAACCAACAGATCTAAAGCTACATGAGATACATTCCCTTTTAACAATTCAAATTGATCATCGTTGTGATGTGCCATACGAAATATTTTGCTTCTTTCAAAGCTTTCGTTTATAGCTTCTGCTTGCGATTTAACAATTTGAATGACATGCCCAACAATGTTGTCTAACGTGTTGTTGATTGCATGGAGACTTTTCTTTAATAGAGAATGTTGACTTTCAACTCTGTTGGTGGTTCGTTGATCAAAATTCCGGTTTTTGTCTATCCACGCAGACACAAACATTTCCTTGTATTTTTGCAACCATGTTACTTGCAAATATCCGATAACCCCTAAAAAACAAACACATATTAATACGTTTCATACAACTCAAATACAATTAAAAATGAGAAATAGAACATTACTCTGATGAGATGTCCATAACCATTCATGTAGTCGGCTATAATTATACTCGTAGATATCGGGAGTTGCAGATTCAATCACAACCGACCACATATATCCAAACTTTTGCCAGTCTGATTGCGAAAAACTAGGCCTGCAGTGTTTGGATATGTTTTCAAAAATGTGCCACCTGCATAGTAATTGGGCAGCACTAGGAAATATTCTTCTACATGCGTTTATAAGAGCCAATTCTCTATCGGTTACAATAACGCGTGGTTCCATACACTGTTGAAGTGTATCTTTTAGGTTTTGTAACACCCAGACAAAATTCTCTTCACGTTCCTTACTTATAAACGCATGTGCAACACTAAATGTCTTGTGTGTTGATGTGACACCAACTATTTGAACAAATGGCATGTTGTATTTGTTCGTTTTATAAGTTGTGTCAATTAACAAGACATGAGGAAATGCTCGCCAAATATTATAAGATGTCTGGTGGATAAAAAAAATCTGTTCCACGACATCTGTCGACGCATCGTCTTGTGTTTGGTAAATAAAATTATTTCTTTGCAATGTGCTAAAAAGGACCTGAATTGGAGTTTCCCCCGTGTTTTGTCCAATACGAGACTTCCGTCGCGCATTGTAAATATTTCTGAGGTTGGAAACATTATCGGGGTTTTGGTCCTTTACAGCTGCAAGTATATCACGGGGCAACATGTTTTGGTTTGACAGTTGCTCAACTAGACGGGTTTCATTTTCATTTAATCTCATCGCATATGGATGACCGCCTAGTTGTTCAGCCGCTAGGTGGTTGTGTTCATTATTGACCACACGCAACTTCCAACCACCACAACTTCTCTCGTATCTACCAATCAGCTCAAATTCACACCCAGTCTTCTTCGAACCAGTACGTCTAGCTTTTGGTTCACCGTGATACACGCCACCGCGATCGCATTTAAGCCACACTTTTATAACTACACCGGTTGCATTAGTTTTGCTTCGTCGTCTAACTAGCACATAACCATTTTCACGCCCTCTAGCAATCGCCCAATCAACAAGTTCATCAACATCGGCAAAAACCTGAAAAAAAAAATGTATAAGATTTTATAAACTAACAACCGTTAAACGAATAAGTTTGTTACCTGATCAGTTTCATAGACACACATATATTCATCACCGAAGTTGTTGCCTCCCATCGACATTGTTAAACCTTTACGAGTTTGAATTTATTAAAGAACCCCAAAACCTAATTGTTTAGAAAATCAAATTGTTCCTGTCTGCGTTTTATTTTTTGATTCAAGTATTGCATTATAACGTATGCCATGAAGATATATATCAAACGATTAATTTACGCATACATCTATTACGTTATGTCAAATAATTTGCGCTGCTCAAATTATTGGCGTTCAATACGGGCCGTAAAGGGCTTTACGGGCCGTATGTACTGCATGTCAGTCTGCGTCAGCCCTATGATTTGACGTGTCAGATTTTGTCAGAAATATTCGTTTCAATACGACCCGTAAAGGGCTTTACGGGCCGTATTGAGGGTGTCCGAATATCCAGTCGGGTGTCTCCCTAACAGCCCCCTTTTATTAAACTCATGTAGTCTACAGGCCGGATAGTAACCTATTTGTTTTATAGCTTAAAAAATACCATTATTTATTTATTTTATTCTTATAATTTAACCGAAGTATAGGATATTTGTCTCTTTAAAATAATAAACTCTTTCTATTTTCCATTAAGTGTTTCTAAGTCGAATTAAACTTGAAAAAACTAAAATTTAAATTGAATCGATTTGATTTTTGACTTTTTGAATCGGGATAATTTTTTAATATAATTTTGAACGGAATTCAAATTTATGATTTTCAGACAACATCTACCTTAATATTGAAATTTGTATAATAATAGAGATTACACTATACACGTGCTAATTTCTTACATCTTTTTACTCTTTTTTTCCCTGTATCTCTCTTGTTAAATAAGTATGTTAAATCTCTTTTGTTATTCGGGTTGAATAAATAAAATGTTATATATTTTGTAACAAAAATCATATCGCTATAAAAAAATGTGAAGTGCATTAGTTGAATAAATTATTGCATTACATAACTTGAATTAAATTTAATACCATATTATAATATATTGACACATATAGTTAATAAATTATATTTTTAAAAAACTAAACTTTAGTGTGATAATTATGATATTTAAGTTAACTTTTAAGATATTTTTTAACTGGGATTTAACTTTTTTTATGTAATATATTGATATATATTAATTTTATTAAAGTATAATTTGTTATTTGAATACATTTTTAGCATAGTTAAATGAACTTGAATTGCAATCAATACTAATACATATATAAAAATTAAGAATTAAAACTTGGATTCTTTAAAATCACTTTTTTATTATTTTACATATTTTCTTTTAACATTTAAATCATTCAATCAAGTTAAATATTTTAAAATTTTCAGAGATCATTCATAAAAATAATTATTATCAATGTTTCTTTTATGAGTTCTTAACAAACATAATTTTAATTTAGTGATGTTTAGAAAGTTAAATAGAAGCTTTAGAAGAAAATAAATTTATTTGAAAACTTCGTAATTAGGATATATAGTTATTAATTTACAATTAAATATGGTTTGATTATTTATTTATATATATAATTTATAAAATCAAAGAAAACAAATTAATATCATAGTTGGTCAAATTTATTCATTATAATTATTAATAAAGAAATGTTAATAAACGAATTGATGTTAAAACATTCTTCATTGGATGGCAAACAAAAAATTTTATTTATTATATAAGATATATTATATTAAATAATAATTTATCATATATCTCTCATATTGAATAAAATTAATTTTAAAAATTATATTTTTAGAAATTAAATAACAATATATTATTTTCTTTGTTAATATCTACTTTATTATAATTTCATTTTTAGTAATATTTGTCTTTTCCACTATTTTCTTTTTTATTTTTCACTTATTTCATATTTTCATTAATCAAATCTCATGTAATCAAATTTCATGCAATATACATGTTTCTAACTAAAATGTGATTTTTATTATGTTCACTTAATTCTATTAATTTGCATCATTCTTTCGTGATAAAATTCGATTTGTATTGGTTTTTTGAACTCAAACATGCTTTATATTTGCTTCTGGAAAAATAAAATTCAAATACCTTAAAAATAAATTCCTTAACCATAAAATTTTCTGTATTAAGCTTTTCAATGTGAAAAAAAAAAATAAGAAATATAAAATTCAAATCCTTTTCATTTGCTAAATAAGAAATTGATTTTGATAAGTTCTTTTGATAACGTTTTAATTATGATCGTGTTATTGTTACACCCCATATGCAGTCGTTGTACGACCTATATAAGATTGTACGAGTCGTACAACACACCTATACCGTCATATATCAGGCGTATAGAACCTATAGGTCTATACCGGTTGTATAAACCCTCTTATGCCAGCTATACAATCCTATACAACTTTTATAATTATATGAGATGTTGAAATAAGTTGAATTATGAATCTAACATGTCTAAATAAAATGAAACTTGTAACATCCGTACAAGGGTGAACATAGTTGCCTATCGACCGGTCCCACTAGTAACCATCTCCCTTTGGTATATTGGCAAGGTGAAGCTCCTAATTTTCCCACAACCTTTGATGTACCAGCTCACACATGCACCTCACTTTTCTCATTTGTAGCCCCCGCAACAGGGTGTAGAGGTCACCACCTCAACCCTGTCTCGTGGCTTGTGGCTCCCATTTCGTACAACCATACTAAAAAATTATCTGATTAGAAATCTAGTGTATTATATGAGTTAAATAAAGAAAAAGTTATATATTAATCAATGTTATATAATAACTAGATAACCTACCCGCACGTTGCGGCCGGTGGTATATATGATTATAATTTGCATGTTATCATGTGGTGGTACGACTAAAAGAAACATATAATGTTGTAGCTTGTGACGGATTGATTATGAGTACTGAAATGTGGATAGAAAAACATTATTATGTCATGTATCTTGTAGTGCATGAATTTAAAAAAAAAATCAATTAATAGAAAAAGGTGCAAGGAAAATCAAAAGCAAAATCACGTGATACGGCATGTTTACGAACCTCATTACGTACGTTACGTCCTACGTACATAAAGAATATATAAAGTTACAACGACTCAGTTTTGGAGATTGAAACATATATAAAAAAACGTTTATATAACGGCGATGTTACTCAGTCGGTGTTGACATCAGTCTCATTTTTTCACAATAACAGCACATCACTTTCAGTCATGACAAAAAAATATATTAAAGAAGTAAAAAGAAAAAAAAAAAGAATTATTCATATTAAGTATCTGCATCTGATTTTACCTTTTTACATTTTTTTAAAAAAATTCTTAAAAATATTTATAAACTTGCGTTGAAGACGACGTTGAAGTTTTCTCGAAGCCAAAAAGCAAGTGTAACTTTTATAATAATAAAAAAAACATAAATAATAACTAAGCGTTAGGCAATGGTGTTGAACCTATCACGTTAATTTTTAAAACTAAGTATTTAGCAGCTCAACTCAATTTTCAATCTTATTTATTACAGTTGAAATCCCGTCTAAGGTGTCGACCTACCAAAGCGTTCAAAAAAAAAGAAAAGAAATTAATAGTTTGAACTATTCAATTTAAATCATTTATTTTAAATAATTAAATTTTAACAAAAAAACAAACAATATAAAAACAAAATGAAACCAGTGTGATTTTATAATGGAAAAAACTATGAATATAAATAAAATTGTAATTCAATTATTCGTTAATAATTTTATTATGCAAAATAATTCATGGTTAAATATTAAAAAATTCATCTTTTTTAGAAAGTTCAAATGCCATACTAGACTCCGGGAGAGTCATATGGGGTTAAACGCATGCGGAGGATTGGATCCACATCCTCTATGTAGAGTTCATGTAGATTTTAAGTTTATTAAACAATTTAACTGATGATAAACAGAAATTTAAATTTAAAATATGTTCTTTTATAATTAATTTCTTATTAAATATCAAAATTTATAGTAAATTTGTAAAATATATATTGTTAATTAATTAATATGAAGAAGAAGTAAGAAGAAGTAAGGGTGGTAATAATGCACCAGAAGTGACCTATTGTCATATCCTCTCTTATTTAATAGGAAAAAAAAGGGTGCTAATACATCATATAATGACATATGTTTTCTTATTTAATATAAAAAAGACTAGAAAAACTGGTTGAGATTGAATTACAAATTAACATGTGTATCTTTAGTCATTTATTTATTGATATAAACTATAGATTGGAATGTCATAAAATGTTTTATATGATTTGATATTTGATTAAAAAAGGAATAAAAAAGAAACAAAAAAGAAACAAATTTAAATTATCATTATTCTTGCATTCGACATCGATTCCGCAAAGATTTTTAGAGAATCCAAGAAATAAATTATTAACTTTTTTTGGAAGCTATCGACTGCATACCTCAATGTTTTTTCTAGTTTTTAATAAAAAATTTGATGTCAAATTATTATGTTGTTCCTTATCCCGCTATCATAAATTATTGAAAAAAAAAACTTTTATATATACTGGTAGTCACATACACCCCGCATTATGCAATGGAATTTACTAAATATAAAAGTTTATTAAATTTATTTGATTTATTTACACAGATCTATGGTGCTGTCCTAGGACGAAAAGATAAATGTAGCAACATTTTTATAGAAACATCAATTACTTTCATTTTTTTTAATGTGGTTGTTATCCGAATTAAAAAACAGAAAAATAATAATAACGACAATATTATAGCCATAATGGAAATTGAAAAAAAAAAATAAAACAAATTGATTCTTGGTTCTTAAAAAATCAACGATAATTGAACATGTGACTCTTCGGACGATATAATGCAAGTTTTTTTTATTTTTTTGAATTGCAGAGTAGATGGCATGCCTCCTTAAATCCTACTAATTAAAAAAAAAACTCCTCACTGTAGTAAAATCTCTCTAGAGTTATGATCAGTTTTGAGACCAAAAAGACTTCATTATTCATCATTTTATACCTTCAAACCATAAGGTCATTGGTATAATGGAAGCTATATAACAACTTTGCAAGAAAAACTTTAGATGTTCTTTCTTAAACTAACTTAGAAAGCTTGTGTATTAATAAAGAAATAATTAAACAATAATTTGTAATCATCTAATTAGTGATGTATTAACTATAATTATTTATAATAAAATTTATATCAAATATTTTAAAATTTATATTCTTTTAATATCATTTTAATTTGATAAATAAATAATAACATGAGTCCTCTCATTTAATATTTTTACAGAGAATATAAGAACACATCAAATAATAACATGTGTCAAAATTGTGATGTATATAATATAATACTTTGATTTGATTGTACCGAATTATAATGCCTCATTTTATATCTGTATATTATTGGACATATTTTTAGATTTGTTAATTTTCATTCCTCGATAAACAACACTATTATCGGTGATTAAATTTATATGTTATTGTAATTTGCAATTAAAATTAAGAATTTGAAGCTATCGTAAAATACAAGTCATGAAATGTATAGTACCCTTCTAGAATTTGCGGTTTACACTGACGGGATAAAAGGTCCATCAACAAAGATAATGATTAGACTCATTAATTACTTGGTTAGTATATGTATGTGTTGCATAATTACAAATTGTTTTTTTAACGACATTATTTCAAACTAATTTACATTATTGCATTAAATTGAATTCATAACCTTTCATTTTAGGAAGAAAGTCTCATAGTTACGAAATAGTTGGTTTTAACCAGTGTTTTAAAACCCGGACCGGACCGGCCGGTCGGACCGGGATTCAGAAGGTATAACGGTCCGGTTCTAGGTTCAAAACCGTTTTTGGGTGAACCGGCCGGTCGGACCGGTGAACCGGTGATTGAACCGGTTTTTTTAATTTTTTTATATTTTTTTGATTTGATATATATATATATATATATATATAATTTTTTTGATTTTTTATATTTTTTTATATTTATAAAATGTTTATAAAATCATCTGGTTTTTAAATCCAGTCCGACCGGTCCGATCTCTGACCGGTAAGGAGACCGGTTCGATGTCCGGTCCGGTTCTGAAAACATTGGTTTTAACATTTCCATGATAATTTCACACTAACCTTATATGATGGTAATTCTCAAGATTTTCTAATATGATGTAACTGGAACAATTTTAACAAAGTATTATAGTTATATCACTAGTAATTACTTAACCACAAAAGAAATAAATCAATAAACAAGGTTCAAATTTTCTGTTTATATTATAGATTGGAAAAATAAGTTGAAAATAAAATATATATTACAACATATATCCTTGAGTTTCGCTTGACTTATTGCTGGTTTCACATCACTTAACAGTAATATTTTGACTCTTTAGTTTTTTAGGTATGAATTAAATTTGTGACATGATGTTATTAAGTTAAGCACCGGAGACGCTGTAATAACATCATGTCCCAAATTTAATTATTTCATACCTAGAAAATTAAAGAGCCAAGACACTACTAAATAAATCGTAGTATCAAATATCCTACTATCAATAGTCTCTTGACTTAGTAACATCTGGTTTTTATCCTCACTAAAATGGAAGGATACTTGTTGAAATCAAAATATATGGTACAGGAGTATTATTTAGAAGTGGGTTCACTAGAAAAAACATAAATTATTAGCACATGGAATCTTTGGTCCTGCACAAATTCACTTATAAAAATTAAGTTACCGTGACCATCATATGTTAGACAAACATGTAAACGTGTTTAATCAATCTTCTTCCTCTTCTTTTAGCTACTAACTTCAAGAGAACATCATCACTTTAACTTTAACTTTAACTTTTAACTTCAAATGACCCAACATCGTCCCACCTTGTTTGCAAATAAGTATCAAATAGGAAGATATTTTTGTTTAAGAAGAGCATAAACCAATAGAAGTTTAACACGTGACATATTAAAAAAATGAATTAATGATAATTTTGACATAACACTTATTTTCGTACAAGTTTTTTATTTTGTTGTGCTAGATTTTTTGTTCTAGATTTTTTTTGTGCTACATTTTTGTGTTTTTGCACTGATTTTTTGTAATAGATTTTTGTTTTTTGTACTGGATTTTTATTTTTTGTACTGAATTTTTAACCTACTATTTTTTTTTTGTTTTTTTTGTACTGGATTTTGGTTTTTGTGTTGAATTTCAATTTTTTTGTTTTTAGCATAGCACGTGTCAAACTCCTATTAATTCTTACTCGTCTTAGACAAAATTATCTTTTTATTGGATCCAACCCTAGCTAATATGTATCTCAAAAAAAAAAAAAAAAACACCACTCCTAATCCAAATTAAACCCCACATGTTTGTTACTACAGTTTTTTTATCCAAGAAAAGTATAATGCCTTTATTTCCTCACTCTGATTTTCCGTTGTCTGGAACCTTGTTTTTCATAATCCACCTATTTCTTTCCTTCCAAACCGAAAACTAAAATCTAGAAATTTATATAAACAAAATAAAAAATAAATATTACTATAAAACTAATAAATTAAGATTAAGATTAAACAACTAGCGATAATGATAATGATAATAATAACAATCATAATCATAACAAAATAACTAATTCAAACTATCTGCAACACATTGACTAGTAAAGAAACATGTAGACAAATGATGCATCAAGCTAAAAATACAAATATATCTGATTATCTTTTGGTTACGATAAATCAATAATGCATGAAACTTAAGTTAAATAAAATAGAGCCTCAAATAGTAAAAGAACCACTAAATGAAATTTTGTAGAACAAATATAAAAATATAAAAACTGGCCCAATCACATGTTCCAGTTCCCTGATTTTACTAGTTAGACAAATTTCAATAATCAACCGGTCCAAATGGGGAATATTTTCTTGATCCGGTCCACTTCTTATAACAATAATAGTTACATATATATTCACCAAAGGCAATATTATTGATTAAAAATTTAAAATAAAGGCACATCGTGATACAATTATTATTCAATAAAAATTATATTTTAATTATGTCCATAAGATTATTCCTTAGTTCATTATTATATTTTGACGATGATTAAAAGTAATATAGATCATAAGTAACAAAAGACCATGTAATTAAGTAAAATTCAACTTAAAGCTTTTTTTATGAACTCCCGTTGAAGCTTGAGGTTTCATAGTAAGGATACGAATGGATGTTATGTTGGTAAAATCAGAGTATAATTTATGAATATTATCTTGCTATACTAATCTATTATATATTATATATTATATATATATAATAAATTAAAATAAAAGAGGACACATGTCATTAATCTAAACTATATATACTCATAATAATTTTCCACCTTCTCTCTCTTATTTAATGTATCATGCATTAAATAATAATATTAAATATTAAATACATATTTATACATTTTTAAATTGAAATAAGAAATAGTTTTTTTTCAAAAGCAAAATTATTATAAAATAAGAAATATTGAAAACGGTTTTCTAAAATAATTTTTTTTAAAAGAATTGAAAAAGTAATATTATTATTTTATTACTTAAAAAATTAAGTTTTCAAAACTTTTAAGCATATTTTATTTTAAAAAATCGACTTATATTATAAAGATTTTCTTTAATAACTATATATATTTTTTATTTAACCCGTGTAATAAACGGGATATTAACCTAGTAACTAATAAAAAAACATATATTTTGTCACTTGTTATATTTATATACCATTATTGGCACATGTCAATTTCTTATTAAATTCATTTAATTCTCTCCTATTAAATATATCATCTATCTTATCAAATAATTATAATATTATTTTTATTTTTATTAGAAAACACATTTAAAAAATTTATAAAATATGAATTTTTTTAATATTATTTTTTTTAAAATAAGAAATATTTTATTTTCAAAAAATCAAAGTTATATAAAAAACAAGTTTTCTTTAAAAATAAGTTTTTATAAAAATAAAATAAACTATAAACTAGAGCTTTAAACAATAAGATTTTTATAAACCATAAAGTTTTATTATCAATTAGCTCAAAGATTGTTACAAATCAAAATATTATATATCATTTGTATAATTATTAAAGCTTTTGATTATTGTTTCATTACTTAAAGTATGTAAATTAATCATTTTATCTTAAAATATCATTTTATAATTTTTCAATTTTTATTACTAACTATTTAATATTTTGTATTGAACCCGTGTAATACATGACGTAATAGTCTAGTTTGATAATAAACTTGCTTTCATATGTTCTTCATACATATAAGACATCAATCAATCATACATACATATGTACACTTTGAGGCAGTGTTGTAAAACTCGGCCTCCTCGGCCGAGTATTCGGAAATCGGCCACCTTCCGAGGCGATTTCTTGCAAGTCGGCCCGTGTACTCGGACATGGTCCTCGGATGCACTCGGTCTACTCAGACCAACTCGGGTCCAACTTCGCTGTTTTTGATCGATTTTCGCTATTTTTGACCAAATTTCACTGTTTTTTATTGTTTTTTATTAATTATTGTATGACTTTCACTTTTTTCGTGAAGATGCCTTGGAAGACGGGATTTTCACTTGTTTTTTACCGATTTTAAAATGTATCTTTTTTATTTTTATTGATATTCATTTTATTTGTTATAAATACTAGTAAATTTATGATATTTAACATATATATAATTTTCTAAAAAAATTAATCTTTATAAATTATCATATCCGAGTACTCGCAACTCCTAGTCAACCGACCAGACAGCGCCTAGCGACTTCTCCAACCATGCTTTGAGGGATATATATATATATAGTTACATGTTTTGGCTGTAACACCCCGACCGATGGCGGAAATGTCGGGATGCCCGAGGGATGTGTAGATTGTTCAAAAGCTCGTGGGCATCTAAATTAAATCATCACATAACATTCAATCAACCAAGTTAATTACACAAAAATCATGTCTATCATGAATTAAATACATCAATTACACAAAAGAATTAGCTAAACTAACTAAACTCTAGTCGCCAGAATTTCAGTTAATTTTAGCGAAGTCCAAGATCCTATGTGATGATGTCCAAAAGTGTGAGTTCATCTTCCTCAACCTACTTAGCTTCATCACCTAAAACATGTAAGAAAATCAAGTGTCAACTACGAAGTAGTTGGTGAGTAATCATAAGTTTTTGTACTTAAAAGGTTTTATAAAATGAATATAAAAATTTATGTTTAAAAATGGTTTTATAAAAGGTTTAGATAAAATGAGTATAAATGCTTATGATTTTCCTGAGAAAATCCACATGAGTACCTGTGAGAATATCCAACACAATCATCCCAGCACAAAATCTAAACACATAACCAACACATTATCACATAATCAATTTAATCATAATTAATCATAGATAATCATAGACAATAATAGATAATCAACCACATAACCATTCAACAAATCTCAAACATCAATATTCTCAAATAGTATCTGTGACAATACATGGAATTTATGTAATTAACATAAGTTAAAGACATGATCCATGGAGTGGTGGCTAACCACATGACAATACATGAAATCAAATGCAACTAACCGAAGTTAAAGTCAATGATTCATGGAGTTGTGATAATCCAAGTGGCAATACATGTAATCATTGTTATTGACCGGGGTCAATGACAATGTTACACGGATGTATAATAATCACTGATAATCCATAATATGAATATCATATTGATAAACAGGTATCATCCATGTGTTATCAAAATAATATTTAAATTGGTATACGTGTTTCACCTCCGAGTTTTAAAACAAAACATTTTAAAAGGAGGGTATGAGAACTCACCTGAATCCTTGTAATCAGTGTTCCTGTAATATGCGCGCTCGCGAAAGTGAACTCAAGATCCACTCAACTATCTGAAATTTTAATATATGATCGTGTTTATAAGTACAAGCGTCTCATTTCAATTAATTATCCATACGTGTTCTCTTCTAGTCATTAATTGTGTCATCATTAGTTTATGATTTAACTTGTTAGTTTCTTTTGTCGTCTACTAACGTTAACAAGCCTTGAGATCCGATGTATACACATATAGGTATGTCTATATATAGAAGTGATAATTCTAATCATACACATATCTATGTCCACATGCATGATTTCGTTCAATTAACCACCATACTCTAAGTTATTATTGGTGACCTTATGTTGAAAGATTTCTTTTAAATTATCCATATGAGAAGTTAAATGTTACCCAACAAGTTCAGTATATACGCATACAACTCCATACTTTTTACAGAAAACTTAATTCAAAGAAATAAAGGTGGTGGTTAATATCATCCTCCATGCATGCATAATTATACATTGGCCCATCATGGTTTCGCAGTCAAGGGTTCGCCGGTCGATATAGGTTCGGCCCATGCTATGAGGTTCGTCGAGGTCCTAGGGTTCGGCTAGGGTTCGACTGTCTCTTTTTGTTCCAGCTCAAAGGAGGTTCGCGAGTTCCATGGTTCACCAGCCTCAGGTTTGTTGACTAGCATAAGGTTCGTAACCCCTAAGGTTCGGCCAATGTGGGATCCAACCATGCATAGGTTCGCGGCCTTGTGAAGGTTCGGCTAGTGCCGAGGTTCGTGGGTAGGCAGCCAACTGTTTGGAGGTTCGGCCATGGGGTAAGGGTTCGCCTGGCTCACGTGGGTTCGGCCACATGCACAAGGGTTCGCCCAACCTACCCTCCGACGAACCTGTCATCAACATCATCATCTTCGTTCTATCCTAGGGTTTGCGGGTATACTTACTTCTTCCCCGGTGTACTACTCCACCGATTTGCCCATATAGAACCCTAATCTCGTTTAAGAGTTGATAATCATATACTCATGAAGTTCTTTAACAAAACCGAAAAAGAAAACCCAGATTTACCTCAATCTGTCGATCACTAGCAGGGTTTCTTCGTATCCTCTTGTTCCTCTCGATCACACGAACGCGTAGGAGCCAAGATCTCGCGAATCCGTCGGGTAACGAAGAAGTTATCTTAGAGAGAAGTTTTAGAGGGAGAGAGTGGCGTTTTTATGGAGCTAGAGAGAGTGTGAGATGAAGGGAAATGAGAAAGAAGAGGCTACTCTTCTTTCTTATATCGCGTTCCGTCCCCACGGCTCAGTCTCGTTTTTATCGCGATATTATCTTAAAAACACTCAGTTTTTCTCGTAAATAAATTTAACATATTGCGTTTAAATAATTATATTTCATTTTCATAAAATGATTCTATTTAAATTGTTTCGTAATTAAACATAATTCATTTCAGTTAAGTATGTTTCGTTTTAAATAAAATGGTTTTTAATTAAGATCGGTTCTTAAAACGAATTCGTTTACGTTAAATTATTTGTTTAATAAACAATTTATTCGAATTTAATTTAAATTGTGATTCCTAATAAATATTTTCAGTTCTTATTTATTAATTTAATATCGTTAGATATTATTTACTTATCTCGTCGAAACGTGTTACTTACGTACGTATTTGAAAAGATAGTCACCTTTCCGAATCCAACGCTCGTATCGTATTTCGATTTGATTTACTAATTATGGAATATCGTTTCAGAATATCATTTGTAACAGCCGGCCGTATTGGATATTGTCCGCTCTGCCCCATCGGGCTCACGGATTTGCTTTTGGTTACCCGAGTGAAAACTTCCCAGGGAGGTCACCCATCCCTGGATTGCTGCCACCTGAGCATGTGATGTGTGTAAAGTAGCTTAATTAAAACTAATAAAAACCAATACTATCCTAGACACTAAGTAATACTCTAGACTCTCTAAAACCTAAGCTACTAACAGGCAAGTGTACCTATCGTATGTAGCAAGACAAAAGTAAGTCCGGATATCGAACCCACAGACTCCTATAGACTGCAATAATTAGACTCAATGACTTAACTATGCAAAGAACTTAAATTAAATTATATGTTTAAAAGGGGGGTTTTGTAATTAACTACTTAAACTAAATTTAACAATTTAGAACAATCGACTCAAGACTCAAATAAAAGCAAATAACACTAGAATTCACGAATGATGAAATGACTACCTAGGGTTTACTTTATACATGTTTGAAATGTTTAGATTGATTATGGAACTAGTCAGGGAACCGGGATCTTTGAATATTAACTCATTAACAGATTAGAGATTCTTTAACCCTTTATAAAGATTTCAACTAAAATGCCTACAAGTATTTTAAACACCGATTTATGTTAATTACTCTCACAAGTTAACCAACCCATTAATGGTATGTCCAAAAACCATATTCCTCACGGTAATAATAATTTCAACACATCACATGTAAAGGACAATAAGGAAATCCATCTTGAACTTAACATACAATACTATGTTTCAACAACCTAATCTTAGTCTTTTCACAAAGACTTTAACTAGTATTCAAACATGCAAGATATGTTAACAAATCCTCACTTCACAGCTATTGACTTTAGTTAAACATTTAAATCAGTTATAATCCAATTATTAGTCCTATGAATTACTACGTCTAGTAACACATCCACAAATCAAGAACACCTAGTAAATGATCTAGCATAAGCTCATTACACGAAAGACATCCGCCAAAGCATACGAGGACATAATAATTAAATCACAAACATCAATAAACATTCATCCACATTCAAGATTTCAAAACCAAATCATAAACCATTAAAAATCCATACTTGTTCCACAATCAATCGTTACTAAAATCAAACATGCATAGTTATAAAACCCTAGGTAGTTTACAAGGTCTAGCCAATAGTAATCATGAATAAACAGAAGTATCTACTGTAAAAACCATAGTAAAACATCATACGAATGGAAAACAAAAACAAGAATAAGAACCGATCGCGATTACACCCTTCGATTTGCAATCCTAGGGCCTCCCGATGATGGATCTTGTCTCACTTGCCTTCCAGAACTCTTTGGTCGCCTCCAATGTCGTCTCTGATCGTCCAAAACCGAATGAATGCGCCTCTTGCCGTTTTCCAAAACATAAACTTGATTTTCTGAATTTCTAACCCTGTCGCGTAGCGCGACATGAACCTCCATACCCGTCGCGTAGCGCGACGGGTTCCACTACCCGACAAAATAGTCGGGTCAACCGGCATCATTAAGTCAGGGGCAAAATCGTCATTTCCACCTGTCGCGTAGCGCGACAGGGTTTCAATTGGTCCTCGCGTAGCGCGACGAGCTTAGAATCCAGAATTCTTTTTCCTTTGCTCGTGTAATTGTTCTTGTTCACCCGGACACTCGTTTTCTTGATCTTTTATGCCAAAATGATGTGTTTATTACCTGCAAACATTAAATTATAGAAATGTGAAGAACCAGCATCTATCGACTCTAAAATTAACTAAAACTGTACAAACCGAATTAAAAACAACTAGAAAAACAGATGTGTTTTACAACACATCACATCCCCACACTTATCTCTTTTTCGTCCCTGAAAAAGGCTTATGCAAAAATCTGGGATCATAGTGAGGTGAAACGGTTTCCACACAATTAAACTCATTAATTCAAGATTAAATGCCATGGAAAAGATTGCAAGTATTGTTATCCTACTAAACCCATACTGATTTTCCCAGTCCCTTAATCATGGTCCATTATGTTTATTTCTTACATTTCATTTCATTAGACCCACACTTAGGAAATTTAAAATCAAATCAATCCTGGATTCTAGCTTTCAAGTCATCCTTAAATATAAACAACCAAGAAAATTTTCAAATCAGATTTTTATAATGGAAATAAATGAAAGCGTGAGCATTTTTCTTTTATTTTTCAATCCATTGAATTTAACTTAGTGGTGTTTCAACCAGGCTGCAACCCGACGTGTGACACATAAGTTTTATATCCAACTTCTTTTATTTCATTTTATTTCTTTTTACTCAGCTTATTTGGTGAAATGGAGAGGCGCCATAAGACTCGGATTTATTCTCATAAAAAGAGTACTTATGTGCCAATGCAAAAATCAGATTTTCAAAACTCTCATTTGTTATTATTCAAAGATTCATTTCTAGCTAGAAATCAGTTTCATCAATTCCAAACCCCCAAGATGTTTCCCATAAAAATCATGTATTTAAGTTCAATTATACCAATCTTAAAGGACAGTTAGAATCAGTTGAGCCTACTTACACATCCCATAACCAAAGCATATAACCCAAACCAACCGGTTAACTATGAAAGATCCCATAAAACCAAACTTTGTTATCATTTCCCATCACGCTTTTGCAACCAACTTAACCAGGAACAAGAAAGATCTGAGCTAAAGATGTATAAAAATAGAAAAAAAAAAATTCGACTCGACTCGATTTCACTAACTAAACAAAATTAAAACAAGTACTCATCCCCACACTTAAACTGGACATTGTCCTCAATGTAGAGAAAAGAGAAAACAAAAAGAAATAAAAGAATAAAAGTGACTTAGCTGGTTACAAAAGAAGACTGTCGAGTGCCAGTCTTGTAAAGAAGACTGTCGAGTGCCAGTCTTTCCAATAATCTCCACAAGCTACAATTTGCTTCGCATGCCATACACAAACAATAAGATCTGAACAACACAAAGATCAAGCAACCATCAATACATCCAAAAGATAGTAATATCATAATCAAGATCATGTCCGAATACAACCACAGATGAAAAATATCACATATACAAGATGATCATGACAATACATATCCAAAATAAAAACCCATAGGCATCCCCACACTAGTCATCTGCATCGTCTCCTCCTGGCTCATCTGTCTGATCAGGTGCTCTGTAAAACTCAGGGATCTCGATGTGCAGGGAAGTCATCAAATACCGCATCGCGTCCTCCTGCCTCCTCTGTCCTGCCAAAAACCACTCTCTGTGCTGCTCATGATAACCATCAATCCTAGCACACAGAGACTCCAAAGTAAGAGGATCAGGAATGGGCTCCCTAAGCGGATACTGCCTGGGCGGCTGATCCCTCCGAAATATGGGCCGCTGACGATGAGTGGGAACTGAACCCCTCACAACGTCAGCTGCCGCAGAACCTGGTGGTGGCATAACCTGTGGTCCCTCAACATGAGCTGCCCACCTAGGAGGATCGTCTAACTCACAAATGCCCGCCCGGCGCAAGTCCCTCAATGTGATATGTGTAGTGACCGGTCCCACCGTCATCAAATCCAATCTGTATCGATCAAAAACTCCCAGAAACTCAGCTATCCTATATATATATGGTCCCATGTCCAGCCTCGCTCTACCACCTCCTCGCCTACCTCGCGCAAACGACTGCGCCATCACACAAGCCACATTGGCCTCCCTGCCCCTCACCATGCAGTATAAACAAAACAGATCCATCCAGTTGACCTTCTCCTCTCCTGAATACCTGCCTATCACCGTACAAGCTAACACTCTGTGAATGTATCTCAGAACGGGGTCCCTGATCTCAGATTCCACCATGCTGGTGGAAAATGGTGAATCTGCTATAGTCGCCCAAAAATCGCTGAGATCTGTCTCAGATAAACAACACTCTCTACTTTTCTTAGAGGCGCCTCTAAGACAAGTAGCAAACCTAGGTGCCATCACCTCCTCCTCAGTATAGAATCCAGTAGCCACAGCGAACTGTGGAATGGACATCTCATAAACTCGTCTCCCTATAGCAAAAGAAACTGCATCCATCGAATCGAACTCAGAGTCATCATACATAAAAGTCGAATGGAACTCTAGGGCCAGCTCCTTGTACTGAGGCCAGTCACAAGCTAGAACGGTAGTCCACCGTGGCCCTAGAAGTCTCTCTATCCTGTCTCTCTGACCCAACTGATCTAGCAACTCCCAATCTATGTTCCTATGGTGAAGGAGCTCTAAAGATATAAACCTATCAAGTCTCTGACTCTCAAAAGTCCCTAAATCAAAACTAAGCAGAGTATGCTCCCGAATCCTCCTAGGTCTGATGCTCGGCACCCTCTCCACATCGGCGTAGCTAATGGTGCGCTCGTCCCTCTGAAACTGAACCGGGGAGCCTGGCTCTCCCCTGGGCCTAGGTACTGGCCCTCTCCTTCTCTTCCCTGCAGCTCTGGAAGACTCAGCTCCAGACATATCTGAAAAACACAGTTAGATAAAAGAGAAACTGTAATGTTAGCATAAAACCAAAGAACATGTTACCGTATAGCATTTCTTTCGCGGTTACAAGTTCAATATCCAAATATTTCCAATAAACAATCCCAGAAGCAGAATTTATCACAGACAACATTCGATGGACATTATCATTTCAAATCACATCAAAGACCACACAAGAACAATAACGAATCATTCCAAACATATTTTATGGACAACAAAAGAAATGACCAAGATAGTGATAATTGAAATCAAAATGCTAACTTCCAATCAAGCAAAATCACAAATTTGAGCTAAGGCAACATTCAAGACCATTCGTAACAATTCCATTTGAAATCACTTGTCTTTTCTATTCAAAAACCCAATTGATCATTTTTTAGCCCTATATATCTAATATCTAAACATAACAATGACCCATGAAGCATGTCCAGCAACAAACTAATCTTAAACTAAAAAATTAACAAACTAAACTAAACTATTCAAAAAACCACACTGTGTTGTTTGCCTCAAATCAACAACCATATTTTACCATAATTCAAAAACCAGGAAGCAATTCAACAACTAAACATTTAATTAAACTAAAGATTATCAACTAATCTAGACTAATATCCACAGAAAACCATTTCAAAGCTTGAAAGATGAAATTAGAATGCCACCTTACCTCAATGACGACTGTACTCGTGAAAGAAAGAAGGAAAAGATGAAAATTTGTGCTTGCTCCAACCCGAAACTGTTATCGAATGGAGGTTACTGGTGGTGGTTTGGGCGGCGATGGCAGAGGTTGTGGGTGTGGGCGGCGATGGCAGGATTGGTGATGATAGTGGTGATGTAGAAGGTGTCGATGGTGGTTAGTGGTAGTGCTCGCGATGGCGGTTGGTCGGAGGAGGTGATGGTTATGTTCGGTGGTAGGTGTGCGATGAAGGGAGGTTGGTGGTCGACCGGAGGTTGTGATGGTGATTGTCGATGGTGGTGTGAATCTCCGGCGGCTGATGATGGTGGGTAAGCGGCTGAGGGTGATTTTGGGTGTAAATCGCCGGTGGTGGTGTGGAGGTGGGTGATTGTGGGTAAGTGAGTTAGGGCTTGAAACAAAAAGGGTTTTTCCCGTCTGTGAGCTCGTCGCGTAGCGCGACAACGTCCTGAAAATTTGTCGCGTAGCGCGACAAAATGTTGACCCGCGTTGACCGACCCTGGTTGTCGCGTAGCGCGACAAGTACTCCATATGTTGTCGCGTAGCGCGACGTGGCGATTTTTACAGAAAGTTTTCCAGGATTTCATGCCTTAGCCAAATTTTCCACCTCTTTTTCCTTCCTAAGCATCATCAATAAATTCTAAGTAAAGAATACATACCTGGTGCCTCGATTCCATCTTCCTTGCATCCAAATGATTAATAACCTGCAAGACTTAAGAAAACACAAAAAAAAACAAAACGAAAACAACGAAAAACAAAGAAAAATACGAAAAATGTACCTAAGAAATGCATTGAAAACTCTAAAACTTGAAATTTACAAACTATACACCTGGGTTTTGCCCAAGAACCCTTTACTCATTCGGGTTTCTCTAGGAGGATCTCTTCCCCCTCCTCATTCTCATCTATCGGTCCTCCGATGTAATGTTTCAATCTATGACCGTTCACTTTCCAAGTGTTCCCATCAACTTCATTTTGTAGCTCAACGGCTCCATATGGAAATACTTCTTCAACCACATATGGACCCGTCCACTTGGACTTCAATTTTCCTCCAAACAATTTCAATCGGGAGTTGTAAAGCAAAACCCGATCTCCCTTCTTGAATTCTTTCAAACCCTTTAACTTCCTATCATGCAATGACTTGGTTTTCTCTTTAATGCTCAATGATCGTGAATAAACCGCATCACGAAGGGCTTCTAGCTCATGAATTTGAAAATACCTTTTCCTACCCGCCTCGGTAAGATCAAGGTTCACCGTCTTGAGAGCCCAAAGAGCTCTATGTTCTAACTCAACGGGAAGATGGCATGCTTTGCCATAGACGACCATGTATGGTGTGGTTCCTAAGGGTGTCTTGTAAGCCGTTCTAAACGCCCACAATGCATCGTCCAATTTGTCGGACCAATCCTTCCGACTCTTCCCTACCGTCTTCTCAAGTATTCGTTTCACTCCTCGGTTTGCATTCTCCACTTGACCGCTTGTTTGAGGATGGTAAGCAGTCGCTAAACGATGAGTGACACCGTAGCGTTGTAATGCCTTTTCTAACATGGTGTTACAAAAATGCGTGCCACGGTCACTTATTAAAGCTCTAGGAGTTCCAAACCGGCTAAACAACTTCTTTAAGAACTTGAGAACTACTCGGGCATCATTTGTAGGCAAGGCTTGAGCCTCAACCCACTTTGAGACATAATCTATGGCCACGAGTATATACCTATTCCCTTTGGATAAAGGAAAAGGCCCAACAAAATCAATGCCCCAAACATCAAAAACCTCCAACACTTGAATGGGGTTTTGAGGCATTTCATCCCTAGATGAGATATTGCCGGTGCGTTGGCAAGAATCGCACTTCTTAACAAACTCAAGTGCATCCTTCACCACCGAAGGCCAATAGAACCCACAATCGAAAACCTTTTGGGCGGTGGAGTGATGTCCATGATGTCCACCCGTCAAGCCTTCATGGCAATGTCTTAAAATGTCTAGGCCTTCCTTCCTACTAACGCACCTCCTAAGGATCCTATCTCCTCCAACACGATAGAGATACGGGTCATCCCAAACATACTTACCCGCATCTCTAAAGAATTTCCTCTTTTGTTGAGAGGTCATTCCTTCAATTACCACTCCATGAGCAAGGAAATTTGCCAAGTCGGTGAACCATGGCATTCCTTGTTTCTCCGCCTCTACAAAGTCGATCATCTCATGAGGGAACCTATCACCAATCTCCTCCTCACGAATCTCACTTCTCTCCGGGTCTTCCAACCGGGAGAGATGATCGGCCGCAACATTTTCAGCCCCTTTCTTGTCTTTGATCTCAATGTCAAATTCCGATAATAATAAGATCCACCTAATGAGGCGAGGTTTCGCATCTTTCTTTGTAAAAAGAAACCTCAAGGCCGAGTGATCCGTGAAAACGGTGGTCTTTGAAAGCACTAAGTATGACCGGAATTTGTCAAAAGCAAACACTACCGCAAGAAGCTCCTTCTCGGTGGTAGTGTAGTTCTCTTGAGCATCATTGAGAGTTTTGCTAGCATAGTATATTGGGTGAAAATGTTTATCTCTCCTTTGCCCTAAGACCGCCCCGACGGCTTGGTCACTAGCATCACACATGAGTTCAAAGGGCAAACTCCAATCGGGGGCTACTAAGATAGGAGCACTCACAAGCCTCTCCTTCAAGAATTTGAATGCCTTCATGCATTCCTCATCAAACAAAAATGGGGTATCTTTTTCTAAAAGATGGGTCATAGGCCTAGTGATTTTGGAAAAATCCTTTATAAACCGCCTATAAAAACCCGCATGACCAAGGAAACTCCTAATGGCTTTGACACTAGAAGGTGGTGGGAGTTTACTTATGGTCTCTATCTTCGCCTTATCTACCTCAATACCCACTCTCGAAATCTTATGACCTAGAACTATCCCTTCGGTCACCATGAAGTGACACTTCTCCCAATTAAGCATCAACTTCGTCTCTACGCATCTCTTCAACATTCTCTCAAGATTCACCAAGCACTGATCAAATGAGTCACCATAAACTGAGAAGTCATCCATAAACACCTCCATGGATGATTCAATCATGTCTTGAAAGATGGCTACCATGCACCTTTGAAATGTGGCAGGAGCATTGCATAACCCGAAGGGCATGCGACGGTAAGCATAGGTGCCATAAGGGCACGTGAATGTGGTCTTTTCCTGATCCTCCGGTGCAATGGGAATCTGGAAGTACCCTGAAAAACCATCTAAGAAGCAGTAAAACTGCTGTCCCGCCAATCTCTCAAGCATCTGATCAATGAAAGGAAGGGGAAAGTGATCCTTCCGGGTGGCATCGTTAAGTTTCCTATAATCGATGCATACTCGCCACCCCGTGACCGTGCGAGATGGAATGAGCTCATTCTTCTCATTTGTGATGACTGTCATCCCTCCCTTTTTAGGGACAACCTGAGTTGGGCTCACCCACGATGAATCCGAAATAGGATAGATCAAGCCGGCATCCATCAACTTCAACACCTCCTTCTTCACAACCTCTTGCATATTAGGATTTAAACGCCTCTGAGGTTGAACTACCGGCTTGTACTCATCCTCCATGAGTATCCTGTGTGTACAATAAGCAGGACTAATTCCTTGGATATCGGAGAGTCTCCAAGCAATAGCCCCCTTATACATCCTCAGTACACCTAACAATCTCTTCTTCTCCTCCTCACTTAACCTGGATGATATGACAACAGGTAAAGTGGAATTCTCTCCTAGAAAAGCATACTCTAAGTGTGAAGGTAACACCTTAAGCTCTAGGGCGGGTGGTGACTCAACAGAGGGCTTCTTACTCTCCTCCCTCAACTCATCAATCTCTAAAACCTCAGAAATGACACCAACTCCCTCATCCATACTCTCACACTCATCCTCACTTCTCTCAACTACCAAATCAGCACCGCACACGTACTCAAGACACCTATCCACGTGTGACATGAAAGAATTTATGAAGTAAACAGAATGACATGGGTCACTAAAGTCATCATGATCACTGGGATGCCTCATCGACTTCACAACCTCGAATGTGACAGTCTCATCACCCACTCTAAGAGTGAGTTTCCCATCAAACACATCAATGATGGCCTTAGCGGTCCTCAAGAAAGGACGGCCTAGAATGATAGGCACAGTCTCGTCGGCCTCCATGTCAAGAATAACAAAGTCCACAGGGAAAACGAATTTATCTACCTTCACCAACAAGTTCTCAACAATACCTCGTGGACATTTGACCGTGCGGTCAGCAAGGGACAATGTCATGCGCGTAGGCGAAAGTTCACCAAGTGCTAGCTTCTCATATAAAGAATAGGGCATCAAATTGATGCTAGCACCTGAATCTGCCAACGCGTGTCTCTGAGTGTCACTACCAAACAAACATGGGATTGTAAAGATCCCAGGATCTGTCAATTTCTCCGGTAGCTTGTTCAGAATCACCGCAGAACACCCCCCACTCAATGGAACATTAGAAAGTTCCCCAAGCCTATCCTTCCTCTTCAACAAATCTTTAAGGAACTTAGCATATTTGGGCATATGCTGAAGAGCCTCAATGAATGGAAGATTGATCTTCAATTGCTTAAACATGTCAAGAAAATGTCCATACTCCTTAGCATGCTTTTGGTGAGCTAAGCGAGCAGGATATGGTAATCGTGAATGATCAATCTGAGGACTCGGCCTAACCTCTACCGGTTTCTTCTCAACCGGGATCACTATGGGAGACTCACTGATCGGTACTGTACTTGCTGGGACTGGCCTCATGTGTACCCCCCAGGAGTCTCCATCTCGATCTCTTCATCCACCGGTTCCTCTTCTTCTACTTCAACCGGTGGCTTCTCACTCACACCTCCTCTTCCACTCCTCGTAGTCACTGCCTTAACATGAGCGTTCGGATTTGCCTGAGTATTACCTGAAAACTGACCTTGAGGCCTCTCATCTAAACGCTTGGCAATATCACCAACTGATCTTTGAAGATCAAGGAAAGCAGATTGTTGGTTTTTTAGAAGAATGTCATGCTCAGCAAGTGTTTTCTGAGTATTGGCATCCTTTGCAACCAACTGAGTGAGTAACTCCTCAATCTTACTCATACTCCCTCCAGAACTACCAACACCACTACTACTACCCCCTCCCGATGTATGACCCGGATGACTACCCGACGAATGACCCTGCCCCTGGTTATTAGATGGCCCAGATTGGAAACCAGGGGGATGACCGGAAGAGCGCCAATTGAAGTTAGGGTGGTTCCTCCAATTTTGATTATATGAATTATTGAACGAGTTGGAGTTTCCCCTACCTTGACCCCCAAGATAATCAACCTGCTCCTGATTGACTACTAAACACTCCGATGTGGCGTGGCCACCCCTACATATCTCGCACCTGTCTACCTTCATCTTTAACTCCTTTACATCCTTAGATAAAGCCTCAAGAGCAGCTGCTACACTAGTATCCACATTAACGTGGTGAACTCCTCTCGTAGAAGAGGAGGAACTAGAAATAGGATTTGAATTCCTATTAGCCGATCTCTGCTCATACTCAGCCTGAGCAAAACTTTCAAACATATCAGTACACTCAGCTACATCCCTCTTTCCCATAAGATGACCACCCGCAGAAGTGTCAAAACGAGCTCTGGTCTCATAAGTTAGACCATTGTAGAATTTCTCTACAAGGGCCCAGTCAGATAGACCATGCTGAGAACATCTGCTAAGCAGATTCTGAAATCTCTCCCAAGCAAGATAGTATGGCTCATCAGGGGCCATACGGAAAGAGTGGATCTCATCACGAAGGCGAGCTGCCTTGGCAGGTGGAAAGTATTTCTTAAGGAACGCATCCCTAAGACTGCCCCAAGTCGTGAAAGATCCAGGAGCATGCGAATCGAGCCAAGTGGCAGCCCTACCCGCAAGAGAGAAAGGAAATAGCTGCAGAAAGATAGCATCCTCAGTAGCACCTTGAAGATTGAAGGTACCACAGATGCGAGTAAGACGAGCTATATGGGCTGGTGCATCCTCATCATCCCGGCCATTAAACTGGGTGTTATTAATGGCTGTCATGATGTATGAAGGAATCTGCCACGAATTTTCATTCGTGATATTCGGCACAGTGATGGGATTGTTAAGTCCCGTGAACCCAGCAGTGGCCTGCTGATGAACTGTACGACGCTCAGCCATGGGTGGAATGAAATGAAAGTGTGGACTAGAATGGGTGGAAGAACTCGAAGAAAATGGTGGTGTGTGATCAGAAAACTCTGCAGAAACGGGAGTGGAAACACTTACCTCGCTCGTAGAACCCTCAGAGAAATCCCGCGAATCGCTCCTTAATGGTAAAGAAAGCTCAGGCGGCGGTCCTTGTGAACGTAGGTGTGGCATACACTACCAAACCTGCAAATAAAACAAAAAGAAATTAAAAACAGATATAAGCAAAATAAAATAATACTAAAAATAAAAAATAAAAAATAACTATGCACAGATAAGACACAAGACTAAAATACACAATCGACTAAGAAGTCCCCGGCAACGGCGCCAAAAACTTGATGTGTGTAAAGTAGCTTAATTAAAACTAATAAAAACCAATACTATCCTAGACACTAAGTAATACTCTAGACTCTCTAAAACCTAAGCTACTAACAGGCAAGTGTACCTATCGTATGTAGCAAGACAAAAGTAAGTCCGGATATCGAACCCACAGACTCCTATAGACTGCAATAATTAGACTCAATGACTTAACTATGCAAAGAACTTAAATTAAATTATATGTTTAAAAGGGGGGTTTTGTAATTAACTACTTAAACTAAATTTAACAATTTAGAACAATCGACTCAAGACTCAAATAAAAGCAAATAACACTAGAATTCACGAATGATGAAATGACTACCTAGGGTTTACTTTATACATGTTTGAAATGTTTAGATTGATTATGGAACTAGTCAGGGAACCGGGATCTTTGAATATTAACTCATTAACAGATTAGAGATTCTTTAACCCTTTATAAAGATTTCAACTAAAATGCCTACAAGTATTTTAAACACCGATTTATGTTAATTACTCTCACAAGTTAACCAACCCATTAATGGTATGTCCAAAAACCATATTCCTCACGGTAATAATAATTTCAACACATCACATGTAAAGGACAATAAGGAAATCCATCTTGAACTTAACATACAATACTATGTTTCAACAACCTAATCTTAGTCTTTTCACAAAGACTTTAACTAGTATTCAAACATGCAAGATATGTTAACAAATCCTCACTTCACAGCTATTGACTTTAGTTAAACATTTAAATCAGTTATAATCCAATTATTAGTCCTATGAATTACTACGTCTAGTAACACATCCACAAATCAAGAACACCTAGTAAATGATCTAGCATAAGCTCATTACACGAAAGACATCCGCCAAAGCATACGAGGACATAATAATTAAATCACAAACATCAATAAACATTCATCCACATTCAAGATTTCAAAACCAAATCATAAACCATTAAAAATCCATACTTGTTCCACAATCAATCGTTACTAAAATCAAACATGCATAGTTATAAAACCCTAGGTAGTTTACAAGGTCTAGCCAATAGTAATCATGAATAAACAGAAGTATCTACTGTAAAAACCATAGTAAAACATCATACGAATGGAAAACAAAAACAAGAATAAGAACCGATCGCGATTACACCCTTCGATTTGCAATCCTAGGGCCTCCCGATGATGGATCTTGTCTCACTTGCCTTCCAGAACTCTTTGGTCGCCTCCAATGTCGTCTCTGATCGTCCAAAACCGAATGAATGCGCCTCTTGCCGTTTTCCAAAACATAAACTTGATTTTCTGAATTTCTAACCCTGTCGCGTAGCGCGACATGAACCTCCATACCCGTCGCGTAGCGCGACGGGTTCCACTACCCGACAAAATAGTCGGGTCAACCGGCATCATTAAGTCAGGGGCAAAATCGTCATTTCCACCTGTCGCGTAGCGCGACAGGGTTTCAATTGGTCCTCGCGTAGCGCGACGAGCTTAGAATCCAGAATTCTTTTTCCTTTGCTCGTGTAATTGTTCTTGTTCACCCGGACACTCGTTTTCTTGATCTTTTATGCCAAAATGATGTGTTTATTACCTGCAAACATTAAATTATAGAAATGTGAAGAACCAGCATCTATCGACTCTAAAATTAACTAAAACTGTACAAACCGAATTAAAAACAACTAGAAAAACAGATGTGTTTTACAACACATCAGCATGTTTAACTGTGGAGTTTTCATGTGCTCCACAGCCAACTAAGCCCAAAACGCGTCCAATAGAGAAGGTCTTCACTCCCTCTTATAAGGAAGTTTCGTTCCCCTTACTCAACCCATGTGGGATTAGCCAGCCGCGTTGGAGTGGAATTCCTCCCCCACTGGGGAATCAGCGTCCCCGCTGATCACATGGATTCGGCCCCTGTCTCTGATACCATCTGTAACAGCCGGCCGTATTGGATATTGTCCGCTCTGCCCCACCGGGCTCACGGATTTGCTTTTGGTTATCCGAGTGAAAACTTCCCAGGGAGGTCACCCATCCCTGGATTGCTGCCACCTGAGCATGCTTAACTGTGGAATTTTCATGTGCTCCACAGCCAACTAAGCCCAAAACGCGTCCAATAGAGAAGGTCTTCACTCCCTCTTATAAGGAAGTTTCGTTCCCTTACTCAACCCATGTGGGATTAGCCAGCCGCGCTGGAGTGGATTTATCATGATATACCAAAAGTCACATGAACTGAAATTACTTTGTTAAGTCCAGATTTTTACACCTTCCAATGCAAATATTCTATTCTCAACTCAACATAATAAATCTCATATTTCATCACCACACATTATGTTGTTCTATGTCAATATTGATATCTCTATCACTGATCTGCCATCGTTAACTTAAGTCTCATGTCTTCATTATACTCTTATCGTGTTTTATTAGCCTATCAATCAATCTATATCATGAGTCTCACAATTGTTTGGGCCCAGTTTTCTTGCTACTCCTCAAGCTAGATAGTTCCATCACTAATGAATCTTTCATTCATGGTTGCCACTTGAACCATAGCAAACACAATTACCCCATTGAACACATACCCATGAAACTAGGTAGTTTTGAAATCGTACCAGCCTTGGATTTCATTACAAAGCTCCCTCGCACTTTTAGTGGTCACGAATTTCGGTGATCATTGACCGTCTTACTAAATCAGCACACTTCATACCTATTCGTGAAGACTGTCGAGTTTAGAAGTTAGCTTGAATCTACATCAACGAAATAGTACGTCGACACGGCGTTCCTTTGAGCATTATCTCCGATCGTGATGGTCGTCTCATCTCACATTTTTGGAAATCACTTCAATCAATTTTTGGTACTCAATTAGACCTTAGCACTGCATATCACCCTCAAACAGATGACCAATCGGAACAAACAATTAAAACACTCGAGGATATGCTAAGGTCTTGTGTCATAGATTTCGGTGGCAATTGGGATACTCACTTACCTTTGATCGAATTCTCATATAACAATAGCTACCATACAAGCATCGATATGGCACCTTTCGAAGCACTCTATGGGCGTAAATGCCGCTCACCCATTTGTTGGAGTGAGACTGGTGAAGTCCAAATCACTGGTCCGGAGTTAATTCAAGAAACTACCGACAAAATCATGCAAATTCGTAAGAACATACTCGCTGCTAGAAGTCGTCAAAAGAGTTATGCTGACAAACGACGAAAGCCCCTAGAATTCAATATCGGCGATCTCGTACTTCTCAAGGTATCACCTTGGAAAGGAGTAGTCCGATTTGGAAAGAAAGGGAAACTAGCACCTCGCTACGTAGGACCATTCAAGATTCTTGAAAGAATCGGGAAAGTAGCCTACAAGCTCGAACTACCAGAAGAACTTAGCAACATACACCCTACATTTCACGTGTCCAACCTCAAGAAATGTTTAGTTGATGAAAATCTCCATATCCCTCTCGATGACGTGCACATTGATGAGTCGATGCACTTTGTTGAGAAACCAGTGGAGATAATGGATCGTGGAATGAAACAACTCAAGCGTAGTCGAATACCAATAGTAAAAGTTCGTTGGGAATCTAAGCGTGGACCTGAATTCACCTGGGAACGGGAGGATCAGATGAAGCAAAAATACCCACAACTCTTTGCGGATATAGCTGTCAACCACAACGCTAGTTGAATTTCGGGACGAAATTCTTCTAACTGGGGGAGACTGTGACATCCGTCAATTTTCGTATTTGACTTATTAACATCGTTAATATATTTAACGTTGACTATGATGTAATAATTAAAAGTTTATTCACGGTTAATGTTTAGCGACATTCATCTATATATATATATATATATATATATATATATATAGTCTTGCAATTAGTAATTCTCACGTGTTAAAATTCCTAACAACGAAATATATTTGTGTTTAGCCAGATAAGGCGGACATAATACGCGACACATCATTTAATAATCTTGTTAGTTACTAAAATTTAATTATTTTAGCAAGTTTTACTATGTCAAAAATGAATCTAAACTCACTGGACTAAATATGTTAAGACAGAAACTTCAAGTACTTATACTTGTGTGACTGTTTTGACCCATTTACAAGCAAAATCACGAAAAGTTTTCTAAATGAAAGTTGTTCAAAACACATTAAAATAGTAGACTGTGAAGTTTCATAGTTTTATTCAAACGACTTCTATTTTTAATGTTTATCCGAACAAGCCGGACAGAATCTGTCCAAAAGCAGTTTCATAAACTTAAACATTTTTACATAAATATTAATCATTTTCACATATATAAATGTATATATATTTCATATACACACTTTAATGATGTGATATAATATATATACTTGTAAATATATTTATATTTATATAAGTTGATATAATTTATGAGTTTTGAAGTTGTTAAGCAAAATGGTAATTTTCCCAAAATGCGTCGTTATAATGACGAAATTTTTATAAAATCCGACACTTAGTAATTTCAAGGCATTATAAAATACTATTTCAAGTATAACTTAAGACATTATTGTTTTAATAAAATCTCGACAAATAGAACACAAGCACAATCACATAAACTATAGTAGGTTCATAAACTCAAAGGAAACTCATTATGTTATAGGAACCGAGTTGTAAGTCCTCGTATAAACGACAATCAAGAAGTCGATCATCAATCATACTATGTGAGTATTCGTAGCCCTTTTCATTTCAAATTATTGGGTGCAACATGTATATGCTATTCAATTTCAAATTCTATTTCACAAAACTTGCGGATTCAAACTCTATGTCTATATGTATGATGCTATGCCATATGTGTTAAACTATGATTCTATGTATGTGTTATTCAAAGTATGTGGTATTCAAAGTCTAATTCTATATGATCACTAACTCTATCACGAGCCAATGGTAACAATAATAGATCTATTGGGTGACGCCCATCCATCGTTTTGACCCTAATGAGGGCCTTTGGATGATTGAAACCAATTCAAGCTAATCGCGACTTTCGAGTCGAGTGTCAAGTCAACAAAGGTTTGATCATACATACATTTATACATACATGCTTGTAATCTACCTTGACATATGAATCGCAAAAGTCTCAATTGTATTACATATAGTTTAAACCTATGTCTACTCACCAACTTTTTAGTTGACTCTATTTTTATACATGTTGCAGGAAATGCCGTTTGATTATTGTCAAGTTGATGCTACACGTAGGATGCTATGGACCTAGTGTAGTAAATAAAAACAATGTTTAAGTTATCTTTTGTTATGTTGAAAACTACTTGATTTGAGCATGTATTGAATTTGGTATGATTAAATTATGAAACTTAATTAGCGTCACGTGTTATGAACAGTCGCGTCGCGCCCCGACGTTATTCCGCCGTCGGTTGGGGTGTGACAGTTCTGTAACATCCGGCCTCGTCTACCACCAATATTGTCCGCTTTGCCCACTTGGAGCTCACGGTTTTGCCTTCGGCTGCCCGGGTGAAAACTTCCCAGGGAGGTCACCCATCCCTGGATTGCTCCAGCCCAAGCACGCTTAACTGTGGAGTTTTCATGTGCTCCACAGCCAGCTAAGCCGAAAACGCGTTGGTGATGTAAGAGGTGGATTGTTACTTATGAGCCAGGAATCTCTCCTGTTCACGGCCGATGTGGGATTGCCTAAGATGTTACATCATTCTTAATAATTATATTCGTGTGAATCGTCACCCACGCGAATACATTTATTAAGTTAATATTTCTGAATTAATATTCGTGTTTAAATAATGTTCGAATCCTCACCACCGCGTATCCATTTCCAATTAAACTTTTATTATTTTATTATCTTAAATATTATCAATCCCAATCCAAAACCCACTAAACCAAATCACTGACACATCCGTAATAGACCAAAATATGCATATGTATAGGGCATATGTAGGGGTCAGTCGCAACTGCCCCAGCCACCGTCCCACCGCTATTTCGATAAACCATGACCATGTGTCCTTGACTATGTTTGGCAACCAAACTACTCAACAACCAACTCTAAACTCTTTTCCATTCCAAACCAAAAATCCATATTTGTGAATTTATCTGCGATAAACTCCCTGGTTCTGTTCAGTTGGATTACAACTAAACTTCCCATGGTTTACGCGTATCATAATATGTTCTAAATATGTATACCAATAACAGTGATAATCATCAAATAATGCATCCAATAATTCATTTTCATTAATGATTATTATATCAAGTCGTGACAGTACAATCGTACGGATGTACGGACAACCTGAAGTACAGTGATGTTACATTGGCGGTTAACTACCAACCATTATAACTTCTTTTGGTGGGTATTTAACTGACACATTTTGACATAATTACATACTAAACCCTTGCTTTACGGTTACTTGATTCAAACTAATATTTAGTATAATATTTCTAATACTCTCCCTTAAATTTAACTTTCTTGACTTGTTTCTTACAACACAATCGGTTCTTTATCTTAGATAAGATTGGATTCGTCTAGCTTGTCTTTCTCTTTGGTCTTCCATTTGGTGCAATTATTTACAAAATGACCACAATCATAACATTTAAACTAGCTTTTATCTTTACTTCCTTGACTCATACCTCTTCCATATGCATTTTTCTCTTTTGTTAAAGTTTTTACCTAGCCTTTTGCCATGACCTTGATTACTTGAACTTCCTATTAGAATTTTGCTTTGATTATTTTCTTCATGTTCATCTTGGCTTTCGATTCGTTCTTCAAATGTTGTTATTCTTCAGACGACTTCTTCAAATGACATTTTATATATATCTTGATATTGCTCGATAGATGCCACGATTGGTACAAACTTTTTTGGAATTGAGTTAAGCATTTTTCTCACAAGTACCTTATCATTCTAAGAACCACCAAGACTTTTAAACTTGGCTTTTATACTGCTTAATTTTTCCTGCAAAGTCATTTACTATTTCGTTTGGTTACATTTTATAAAGTTCACTCCTTAGAGTTTGTAATCATGCTTTTCGAATTAGATCGGCTCCAAGATATTTGACTTTGATTGAATCCTAAACTTCCTTTACATTCGAGTACTGTGCAACTTGCATCAATAAATTCTAAGGCAATGTTTGGAAGATCATATATTTGGTTATATGCACTTTCTTTCCATCAAATGCTTCTTTAATTTCAATTGTTTCTCAAAGGCCATAAGCTTTTAATATTTATTCCATCATAAATGCCCAAGCGGTATAATTTGTTTAAGTTAACTTAGGAGATTGAAGTGGAACATTACCTAGCTCACGAATTGGAGTATTGTTGCATGATGGCTTCACTTCGTCAGTCATGCATGCTTGCTTGCTTTGTGTTTTTTTCTTTTTGTATATCTTGTGACACTTGCTAGTGATCAAATGATCAACTTCTTGCTATATAGATTGTGTAACAATATGTTGTGACACCCCGTAATTTCCAGGTCAGCTTGTTATTTATTTAAATGTTTATTTAAATGCTTTATGTACACGTGGCACTAGAATTAGAATAATTTAGTGTGACGCGTGGCACGACAGTACGAACACTAACACATGACTGGATAATTAGTGAAATTATCGGCAAACAGCACACACGTGTCAAAACACACGAACGTTGGTGAACGTCAAGCACATTGTGTAGCACAACACTCGAAACCCCTCGAAACACTCACACATTGAACTTGGAAGTTCAAACAAGGCCAAACGAAAGTTCGTAAACGTGAAAACGGCAACGAACGGATCAAACCAATGAAAATGGGCCTATTGGGCTCACCAGGGGATCTGTCGCGCTACGCGACGGTCCACAAGGACACTGTCGCGATACGCGACAAGTGGGCGGGGGAAATTTGAACGCGGGACTCTCTCGCGCTACGCGAGAGGAACCCTTGAACGTGTCGCGCTACGCGACAAGACGCAGTTCGCAGAAAATCTTTATAAACCCAAGAAAATCACATCCTACTCTACCTTAATCATTTTTCTTCAACCCTCACGCCACCCTCTCGGTTATTCTCGACCAGAACCACCTGCAAATCATATCTTCACCCAAAAACCACCATTGTTGAGCATTTTGAAGCTTGGAGTTGGAGATTGAAGCTTGCTAACTACCTTGAAGCTCAAAGAATCGTCATCACCTTGTCATTGCTGCGAGATCCTACTGTCCAGGAGACCCACAAGCTGTTCATCATCATCTCAGTACTTCTTGGAGCCTTAGAAGGTAGTCTCTACACCTCTTGTGGCTTAAAACCACCATTACATACACATGCAATACCCCATACTCACATGCAAGCACTTATAGTGCACATGCACGAATTTATCTTCTGGGTTTGTTGATTTAGATGTGTTTTATGATGATCTAGGATGATTAGAATGCATCTTATGATGATACAAGATGTTGTGTATGTATAGAATTCATGTTTTGTTCATAAAGTGTTGAGATATTGCCATGCATGTATGATCTAAGACATTTTAGATAGTTTTGTTGATGTTAAGATGATCCTTGATAATGTATAAGTGTCCTTGCAAGATTAGATTGTGATTATGATGGTCAAAATGTGATTTAGAGGCAAACTTACTATTTTTAGTAACTTTTTAGTCACAAGTTGATTATTTGGTGAAAATGATGAACATGCATGAACACTAGAATGTTGTTTGATGGATATTATGATGATTAGAAGTTTAAAAATGGGATTTGGAACTTGATTGTAGTCACAAATGATAACTGTGACACTTCGCAATTTCCAGGTCAGCATTTATTTTATTTTAATAATAATGTGTATTATTATTACATACGTGGCACTGGAATATTTGTATTTAGTGTGACACGTGGCACAACAGACCAAACACATCGATAATTCGATGAATTATCGCACGAAACTTGCACGTGTCTTGAATGACGAACGTTGGTGAACGGATCAAACCACAGTACACTTACACTGCACAATAGGTTCCGGGGAAACCTAAGTTAGTAGAACAACGCTTATGTGTCGAGAAACGATGATCGTATTCGAGAAATACGAAAGATTCGGTTCAAAACAATGAAATTGGGCTTATTGGGCTCAACCGAGACCCATCGCGGTACGCGATGGGCACCTATTTGGGCCTTCGCGGTACGCGAAGCATGGGGCGGGAGAATTTGAATTCTCCGAAGAGCGTCGCGGTACGCGACGACCGATCATCTTCCACCTCCGCGGTACGCGGCGTGTTTCGGGAACCGAATGATTATTTTAATCATCGCGGTACGCGATGATGATTTTTGGGCGGTGTCGCGGTACGCGACAGGTCTAGTTTCGCAGAAATCTTTATATAACCAATGTTAATCATTCTGTCGCCCCTACTTCATTTCTCTCGACTGAAACCCGTCTTCTTCGGCCTGAACCACTCTGATAACACCATTGGAGCTGCAAGGAAGCCATCTTGAAGGTTCCATTGAAGATTTGAGGTGCAAGGAGACTTTGGGAGGCCAACTAGCTCATCCCACCACTTGTACCAACCACCTTGGACGAATTCAGGCGATTCCCAGGCCCTCTAGCTGCTGTGTGGTTGATCATCTAGCTGGATTTAACTCAAGAAGGTAGTTCCTACGATCAATCTTATCTAAAATCGTCACTAATCACACATGCATCGTGATTCACACACATGCAACACCATCACCCACCATTGTCACGAATTTTTGATGTTAATAATCTGTTATTGAATGTGTTTATCACTGATTTGAAGCTTTGATGATGATTCATGATGATCTTGAATACCTATGGTTGTCATATGTTGATTTTATCACAAAATGACTACTTGTGAGTACATGCATGTATGATCCATGATGATCTATATACTTTTTGTTATTGAAATGTTCTTAGAATTGATATATGTGATGTTCTATGTATCTAGAATAGTCGATTTTGGTCAAATAATGACTAAAACATGAAAGTTACTATAAATAGTAACTTTATAGTTACAAAATGTGTATTATTGATAAAATGACCACATTGGTATGTTTAGATCTATAAGATATGCTTGAAATGATGTTCAAGAGTTATCATGATAGTTATTTGATGCTTAGAAAGGTTTAGAATTGTTAAAAGCATGATTTTATAAATGTTACTATAAATAGTAACTTTTTATCACAAGTTTGCAAATGAATGATATGTATGATAATGTTATGAGTCTAACATGTTTATTTAGTGATTATATGATGATATGGAAAAGAATATGTTATTGGGTGACTTAATTTTGTGTTATTATCATAAGTTACTAAATATAGTAACTTTATTTTGCTAAGTTAATGATTTGTCACATGTTAGTTGTAATAATCATGATTAAAGGGTTATTTAGGACTAAGATAATGATATTAGATGATGTTGGTTGTTAAACTTGATGAAATATGCTTATTTTAGAAGCTTTCTAAATATAGAAACTTTTACGTGCAAACTATGTTAAACCTGCTATGTGTAACGATGTGCTATTTGATAACATGCTCATTTAGGATAAATATGCATGTTAGAACAATCGGAATATAATTTTATGCATGACTTGCCAAATATGGAAATTTTCCTAAAATAGAAACTTACTAAGTTTCCTCATAGGAATGATTTTTGGGTATCCGTACACTTCACACAACACTAAATCGCACATTACACGAGCACTTGATCCAAAACCGTCACCAACGGGTCGTTAGGTCAAACACGATCGATACGGTCAAACACGGTCAACTCGACCCACATAACCACTTAGTGTCGTTGAACACTAACACGGTCCGGAGGGACCCACATACGCAAACACGAACTCATAACACCTACATGATATAGGTGATTACTAGCCGGCGAGCTACACTACGCTATTGAGCAAACGCATTATACAAACTCAGGTGAGTTTACAGCCCCACTTTTACTCATAAATGCTTTACTAATCTATTGGGGTGAGAATGCTATGCCACTGTTTTAGATATATGACTGGTATGCCGTAAAACTACTTTGAGTGTACTATTATCGCAACAAGTCCTCTCCACCCTTACCGTTAGTTGTGTACAAACGAGTCGTTATTACGTAGTACTACTGGGTTTGACTAGCCCCACTCGGCAACAACGTTGACTGCGGTCATAACGAGTGTAATATCGATGTTGATGTCGGGTTCCGCGATGACCCGCAGAGGCAAATGGAAACAGTCGAGTTTCGGTAAGATGACATGACACACTCTACGGATCGTAGATCCAACAAAACTATTTAGCATACCTAGTATATATAACTGTTTTACTGTTTTCCAATACTTAAACCTGTGAACTCACCAACTTTATGTTGACACACTTTAGCATGTATTCTCAGGTAACTAATGGAGCACACGCTAGGATGCGCACAAGGAAGCCTTAAGGAGTCTGGCTTGCATATAGACTCGTGTCCTAGGCATTGTGTGCATTGGAAATGTTTTAAAACAATTTAAACTTTTGTAGTGTTGGTTAAACAATTCACTATTCCGCTGCAACCTCGTTTAATTATGAATCCGCTGCTTTTGATGCTAAACACATTTTCCGCTGCATATTAAATGAAAACTTGTATTGTTTTACAATCTGTGTGAATGTGTATCTCATATAGAGTCGTTCTATATGACCATAAGCTGTGATCCTGGCCACGTCACACCCACGTGGACTGACACCACAAGTGGGAATTTGGGGGTGTGACAGACTGGTATCAGAGCCTTGGTTATAGGGAACTAGGTTTGCATGTAGTGAACTTAGACTATAGCCACTGCTCTACATTAGACACTACACTAGTTTCACACAACACATTATGTGCTTAACTTAACAATATGCTTCGTGACCTGATCTGACTCTTACGATCACGCCTCTGGCACCCTTATTGGGCGTTAACACTCAACTACACATACGGCCTGTGCAAGGGAATTAGCGAAAAGGCGAACTCAAGACCGAAGGGAAACTCTTCTATGCTATGAAGAAGACTCCTATAGCACGATCCAACTCGAATCGAACGCTTTTTCCAAACCCCCTTTCCTTGAGTGTAAACCCAGTCAAATGACGCATGTTTATGGATTGTAACCTTAGTATCGACACTCAGGAAGCAAAACTTCGAACCCGAGATTTATTTAGTAGCTTGAGATTGAATGAACTAGAATGACTGTGTAAGATAAATTGACGATTACAGTGGCCAACGTAATCGTGAATTTATAGGTACATACAAATTCTGGCAAGTTCAATTGATAAGCTATAACCATCAGGGAAACTGTATAGTACACCTCTGAAAGGGGAGATTCGAGCTCCACTATTTCCACCGAGTAGTTTATTTCCTTATCATATATAGTATTGTACTTTTTAGAACCGATATGAGCAAGTTGTGCTCATACAAATCATTTTGGTAGCAGTAACCTTGTCAAATCTATGATTTTACTTTTGAAATGATATCTCAAGCTTATGATATATTTCCTCCCTACACGTGCTAATACGCAATAACTCTAACGGTGAGTAATACAATATCTATTGTATATAGATACTAACAAATGGATGGTCAAGGAACGTACGTGCACACTGACAACCCGTCAATCGATTCTACGACTGTCGAGGCCATGGTAGAACAACTGGTTAACAGAGCCATTACGGATTACGAGGCTGTATGCTTAAACAGTGAGACAGGGAGTGAGACTCACAACAACAGCTCAAGAGGATGCACCTTCAAAACTTTCCTCAGCTACCATCCTCAACCATACACGGGATCAGGAGGAGCGGTAGGACTGCTCCAATGGGTTAAAAGGGCCGAATCAATCTTCCACATGTGCAAGTGTTCTGAAAAAGACAAAGTGAAATTTACTACCGGGACTCTAGAAGGACAAGCCCTCACTTGGTGGAATTCGCATGTCCAGACACTGAGTCTGAAGACTGCTAACTCAATTCCTTGGGAAAATTTCGTCAAAATGTTGAAGGAAGAATACTGTCCACAGAACGAAATCAAGAAACTGGAGGGGTTCTGGAATCACAAAATGGAGGGATCTGAAATCGAACAGTACACCGCTCGATTTCACGAATGGTGTAAACAATGCCCGGAAATGGTGACCCCGGAATACAAAAAGATTGAGATGTACGTCAGTGGATTACCCGAGCAGATCCAAAGCTTGGTTATCATGATAGACCCCACTCTCCTTCAACCCACTATTTGCCTGGCTCACCATATGACTAACCAAGCGGTAGCACAGTGTAAGTTACCCAAGAGGGGTGAACACCTGAAGTCTCAGGATTGCAAGCGCAAGCGGGAGCCTAGTCACAACCAAACACCCTCTTCCCAACAAATGCAATTCCATAACCAGTCAGCAACAACTAGCGACTCTACTGCTACACCATCCAGTACCAAGGGCAAGAATGTCTACCAGGGGAAATACCCTAAGTGCAAAAGATGCCCATATCATCACAACGGCCAGTGTGAACGCTATCGATGTCGGAAATGCGGAAGAAACGGTCACATGGCCAAGGAGTGTAGAAGCAAGCCAGTTGGTAGCAAAGACAACCAGAAAGTCGTTAAAGGGGTTATAAATGTGGCAAGCCTGGGCATTGGCGCAGGGATTGCCCACAGCTGAAGGAAAAAGAAAGCGTGACAATGGGCCCTGCATTTGTAAATGACTCCAAAGAAGCAAAAGATGATCCTATCATTGTGACTGGTACGTTCCTTTTACATAATGCCTATGCTAGTATGTAATATGATATTGGTGCTAAGAATAGCCTGATGCTTAGCGAATTTAGTAAAATGCTTAACACTACCCCAACATCCTTAGACTGTAAGAGTTAGCCGACTGTAAGCTGATTGAGACACAACCCATTTTCAAAGGATACGCCTTAGTGTTGACGGGTCACGAATTTGAGGTCGACCAAATTTCAGTAAGTCCCGAAAACTTTGATGCAGTGGTGGGGACAGACTAGTAACTACAGACCAAGCAGAGAGTGTGTGCAATAAGAAGATAGATCAATGTTACGTTGTCAAATGGTAATCAGATCCCTATTCAGAGAGAACGACGGAGAATAACGCGAAACACCACGTCATAGGCTAGCAAGTACCTACAGAAAGGATACTCAACGATATTAGTTCGTATCACGAAACAAACATAGAAGGAAAGAAAAATGGTAGATATTGAAGTTGTTTGTAATTTTTTAGAAGATCTACCTGGACTACCCCAAAGAGACAAGTGGAGTTTCAGGTAGAACTCACATCGTGAGCCGCACTAACCTTCAAAGCGCCATACCAATTGGTCCAACTAAGATGCAAGAAACTGCCTAATCAATTGCAAGAGTTATTAGACAAAGAGTTAACCAGACCAAGATTATCAACATGAGGAGCACCAGTCCTGCTTGTGAGGAAAGACAGGTCATCCCGAATGTGTATCGACTACCGGGAGTTAAGCAAGGTGACAAACAGGAATCAATACCATTACCACGAATGGACGATTTGTTAGACTAGTTGTAAGGGTCAGGCTATTACCCGAAGATCGTTTTGAGATCCGATTACCATCAAACGAGGATACAAGAAAAGGACATTCCTAAGACGATCCTTAGGACGCAAGATTGACATTACGAATGTTTGGTCATAACCTTCGGACTGACCAACGCACCGGCAGTATTCATGGATCTCATGAATCGGATGTGTAAGCCGTATCTGGACAAATTCGTAATCGTGTTCCTAGATGATACCCTGATGTACTCCAAGACCCAAAAAGAACATGCCGACCACTTAAAGCGTGTCTTGGAACTACTGAAGAGGGAGCAACAATACGCGAAGTTTCCAAATGCGATATTTGGATTCGCGAAGTCCAGTTTCTTGGACACGTAGTAAACGCAAAAGGAATACACGTAGATCCAGCCAAGATCGAGGCCATTAAGAACTGGACAGCACCAAAGACTTCGACTGAGGTGCGACAGTTTCTGGGATTGGCCGGGTACTACAGGCGATCTATTGAGGGATCCTCGAAGGTCGCACAAATCATTGACTTCCCTTACGCACAAAGACAAGAAATTCGAATGGGGTGAGAAACAAGAAGTTGCTTTCGACTTGTTGAAGCAGAAATTGTGCAGTGCACCTATTCTATCACTACCAGACGGGTGCGAAGACTTTGTAGTTTATTGTGACGCGTCAAAACAAGGACTCGGTTGTGTATTGAAGCAACGCGAGAAGGTGATAGCTCATGCGTCACGACAATTGAAAGTGCACGAAAAGAACTACACGACTCATGACTTGGAATCGGGAGCCGTAGTGTTCGCACGAAAGATCTAGTGACACTACCTATCCGACACGAAATGCACGATATTCATCAATCATAAGAGACTGCAACACACCTTCGACCAGAAGGGACTGAACATGAGACAACTCAGATGGGACTAGCTGATAGGCAATTGTGATTGTACTATCAAGTACCACACTGGAAAAACTAACGTAGTAGCCGACGCGATGAGCCGGAAAGAAACAACAAGGGCGTATGTGCACTACAACTTACGACTCACTCGGAGCTACCCAATCAGAATCCGAACTACACAACAGGAAGCTCTGAGGGTCGAGGACCTCACTCATTTACCCCTGCGTGACACGGATAAACAGATGAAGGTGAAGGCCGACGTAACCTACTATCTTATGGATCGGAACTGGATTCCACACTACGGAGGACTGAGAGGCGTAGTGATGGATGAAGCTCAAAGGAGCCAACATTCTTTACATCCGGTCCCTGACACAATATACCGTGACCTAAAGATGACCCATCGGCGGCCGAGCGTGGAAGGCAGAATTAACAACTTCACGTGGGTAAGTGGTTAACGTGCTCAAAGGTCCAGATGGAGTAACAACAAAACAGGCAAGCAAGCTGTTTCAACAACCCAAGATAACAATGTGGAAATGTGACACCCCGTAATTTCCAGGTCAGCTTGTTATTTATTAAATGTTTATTTAAATGCTTTATGTACACGTGGCACTAGAATTAGAATATTTAGTGTGACGCGTGGCACGACAGTACGAACACTAACACATGACTGGATAATTCGTGAAATTATCGGCAAACAGCACACACGTGTCAAAACACACGAACGTTGGTGAACGTCAAGCACATTGTGTAGCACAACACTCGAAACCCCTCGAAACACTCACACATTGAACTTGGAAGTTCAAACAAGGCCAAACGAAAGTTCGTAAACGTGAAAACGGCAACGAACGGATCAAACCAATGAAAATGGGCCTATTGGGCTCACCAGGGGATCTGTCGCGCTACGCGACGGTCCACAAGGACACTGTCGCGATACGCGACAAGTGGGCGGGGGAAATTTGAACGCGGGACTCTCTCGCGCTACGCGAGAGGAACCCTTGAACGTGTCGCGCTACGCGACAAGACGCAGTTCGCAGAAAATCTTTATAAACCCAAGAAAATCACATCCTACTCTACCTTAATCATTTTTCTTCAACCCTCACGCCACCCTCTCGGTTATTCTCGACCAGAACCACCTGCAAATCATATCTTCACCCAAAAACCACCATTGTTGAGCATTTTGAAGCTTGGAGTTGGAGATTGAAGCTTGCTAACTACCTTGAAGCTCAAAGAATCGTCATCACCTTGTCATTGCTGCGAGATCCTACTGTCCAGGAGACCCACAAGCTGTTCATCATCATCTCAGTACTTCTTGGAGCCTTAGAAGGTAGTCTCTACACCTCTTGTGGCTTAAAACCACCATTACATACACATGCAATACCCCATACTCACATGCAAGCACTTATAGTGCACATGCACGAATTTATCTTCTGGGTTTGTTGATTTAGATGTGTTTTATGATGATCTAGGATGATTAGAATGCATCTTATGATGATACAAGATGTTGTGTATGTATAGAATTCATGTTTTGTTCATAAAGTGTTGAGATATTGCCATGCATGTATGATCTAAGACATTTTAGATAGTTTTGTTGATGTTAAGATGATCCTTGATAATGTATAAGTGTCCTTGCAAGATTAGATTGTGATTATGATGGTCAAAATGTGATTTAGAGGCAAACTTACTATTTTTAGTAACTTTTTAGTCACAAGTTGATTATTTGGTGAAAATGATGAACATGCATGAACACTAGAATGTTGTTTGATGGATATTATGATGATTAGAAGTTTAAAAATGGGATTTGGAACTTGATTGTAGTCACAAATGATAACTGTGACACTTCGCAATTTCCAGGTCAGCATTTATTTTATTTTAATAATAATGTGTATTATTATTACATACGTGGCACTGGAATATTTGTATTTAGTGTGACACGTGGCACAACAGACCAAACACATCGATAATTCGATGAATTATCGCACGAAACTTGCACGTGTCTTGAATGACGAACGTTGGTGAACGGATCAAACCACAGTACACTTACACTGCACAATAGGTTCCGGGGAAACCTAAGTTAGTAGAACAACGCTTATGTGTCGAGAAACGATGATCGTATTCGAGAAATACGAAAGATTCGGTTCAAAACAATGAAATTGGGCTTATTGGGCTCAACCGAGACCCATCGCGGTACGCGATGGGCACCTATTTGGGCCTTCGCGGTACGCGAAGCATGGGGCGGGAGAATTTGAATTCTCCGAAAAGCGTCGCGGTACGCGACGACCGATCATCTTCCACCTCCGCGGTACGCGGCGTGTTTCGGGAACCGAATGATTATTTTAATCATCGCGGTACGCGATGATGATTTTTGGGCGGTGTCGCGGTACGCGACAGGTCTAGTTTCGCAGAAATCTTTATATAACCAATGTTAATCATTCTGTCGCCCCTACTTCATTTCTCTCGACTGAAACCCGTCTTCTTCGGCCTGAACCACTCTGATAACACCATTGGAGCTGCAAGGAAGCCATCTTGAAGGTTCCATTGAAGATTTGAGGTGCAAGGAGACTTTGGGAGGCCAACTAGCTCATCCCACCACTTGTACCAACCACCTTGGACGAATTCAGGCGATTCCCAGGCCCTCTAGCTGCTGTGTGGTTGATCATCTAGCTGGATTTAACTCAAGAAGGTAGTTCCTACGATCAATCTTATCTAAAATCGTCACTAATCACACATGCATCGTGATTCACACACATGCAACACCATCACCCACCATTGTCACGAATTTTTGATGTTAATAATCTGTTATTGAATGTGTTTATCACTGATTTGAAGCTTTGATGATGATTCATGATGATCTTGAATACCTATGGTTGTCATATGTTGATTTTATCACAAAATGACTACTTGTGAGTACATGCATGTATGATCCATGATGATCTATATACTTTTTGTTATTGAAATGTTCTTAGAATTGATATATGTGATGTTCTATGTATCTAGAATAGTCGATTTTGGTCAAATAATGACTAAAACATGAAAGTTACTATAAATAGTAACTTTATAGTTACAAAATGTGTATTATTGATAAAATGACCACATTGGTATGTTTAGATCTATAAGATATGCTTGAAATGATGTTCAAGAGTTATCATGATAGTTATTTGATGCTTAGAAAGGTTTAGAATTGTTAAAAGCATGATTTTATAAATGTTACTATAAATAGTAACTTTTTATCACAAGTTTGCAAATGAATGATATGTATGATAATGTTATGAGTCTAACATGTTTATTTAGTGATTATATGATGATATGGAAAAGAATATGTTATTGGGTGACTTAATTTTGTGTTATTATCATAAGTTACTAAATATAGTAACTTTATTTTGCTAAGTTAATGATTTGTCACATGTTAGTTGTAATGATCATGATTAAAGGGTTATTTAGGACTAAGATAATGATATTAGATGATGTTGGTTGTTAAACTTGATGAAATATGCTTATTTTAGAAGCTTTCTAAATATAGAAACTTTTACGTGCAAACTATGTTAAACCTGCTATGTGTAACGATGTGCTATTTGATAACATGCTCATTTAGGATAAATATGCATGTTAGAACAATCGGAATATAATTTTATGCATGACTTGCCAAATATGGAAATTTTCCTAAAATAGAAACTTACTATAAATAGTAAGTTTCCTCATAGGAATGATTTTTGGGTATCCGTACACTTCACACGACACTAAATCGCACATTACACGAGCACTTGATCCAAAACCGTCACCAACGGGTCGTTAGGTCAAACACGATCGATACGGTCAAACACGGTCAACTCGACCCACATAACCACTTAGTGTCGTTGAACACTAACACGGTCCGGAGGGACCCACATACGCAAACACGAACTCATAACACCTACATGATATAGGTGATTACTAGCCGGCGAGCTACACTACGCTATTGAGCAAACGCATTATACAAACTCAGGTGAGTTTACAGCCCCACTTTTACTCATAAATGCTTTACTAATCTATTGGGGTGAGAATGCTATGCCACTGTTTTAGATATATGACTGGTATGCCGTAAAACTACTTTGAGTGTACTATTATCGCAACAAGTCCTCTCCACCCTTACCGTTAGTTGTGTACAAACGAGTCGTTATTACGTAGTACTACTGGGTTTGACTAGCCCCACTCGGCAACAACGTTGACTGCGGTCATAACGAGTGTAATATCGATGTTGATGTCGGGTTCCGCGATGACCCGCAGAGGCAAATGGAAACAGTCGAGTTTCGGTAAGATGACATGACACACTCTACGGATCGTAGATCCAACAAAACTATTTAGCATACCTAGTATATATAACTGTTTTACTGTTTTCCAATACTTAAACCTGTGAACTCACCAACTTTATGTTGACACACTTTAGCATGTATTCTCAGGTAACTAATGGAGCACACGCTAGGATGCGCACAAGGAAGCCTTAAGGAGTCTGGCTTGCATATAGACTCGTGTCCTAGGCATTGTGTGCATTGGAAATGTTTTAAAACAATTTAAACTTTTGTAGTGTTGGTTAAACAATTCACTATTCCGCTGCAACCTCGTTTAATTATGAATCCGCTGCTTTTGATGCTAAACACATTTTCCGCTGCATATTAAATGAAAACTTGTATTGTTTTACAATCTGTGTGAATGTGTATCTCATATAGAGTCGTTCTATATGACCATAAGCTGTGATCCTGGCCACGTCACACCCACGTGGACTGACACCACAAGTGGGAATTTGGGGGTGTGACAGACTGGTATCAGAGCCTTGGTTATAGGGAACTAGGTTTGCATGTAGTGAACTTAGACTATAGCCACTGCTCTACATTAGACACTACACTAGTTTCACACAACACATTATGTGCTTAACTTAACAATATGCTTCGTGACCTGATCTGACTCTTACGATCACGCCTCTGGCACCCTTATTGGGCGTTAACACTCAACTACACATACGGCCTGTGCAAGGGAATTAGCGAAAAGGCGAACTCAAGACCGAAGGGAAACTCTTCTATGCTATGAAGAAGACTCCTATAGCACGATCCAACTCGAATCGAACGCTTTTTCCAAACCCCCTTTCCTTGAGTGTAAACCCAGTCAAATGACGCATGTTTATGGATTGTAACCTTAGTATCGACACTCAGGAAGCAAAACTTCGAACCCGAGATTTATTAAGTAGCTTGAGATTGAATGAACTAGAATGACTGTGTAAGATAAATTGACGATTACAGTGGCCAACGTAATCGTGAATTTATAGGTACATACAAATTCTGGCAAGTTCAATTGATAAGCTATAACCATCAGGGAAACTGTATAGTACACCTCTGAAAGGGGAGATTCGAGCTCCACTATTTCCACCGAGTAGTTTATTTCCTTATCATATATAGTATTGTACTATTTTTAGAACCGATATGAGCAAGTTGTGCTCATACAAATCATTTTGGTAGCAGTAACCTTGTCAAATCTATGATTTTACTTTTGAAATGATATCTCAAGCTTATGATATATTTCCTCCCTACACGTGCTAATACGCAATAACTCTAACGGTGAGTAATACAATATCTATTGTATATAGATACTAACAAATGGATGGTCAAGGAACGTACGTGCACACTGACAACCCGTCAATCGATTCTACGACTGTCGAGGCCATGGTAGAACAACTGGTTAACAGAGCCATTACGGATTACGAGGCTGTATGCTTAAACAGTGAGACAGGGAGTGAGACTCACAACAACAGCTCAAGAGGATGCACCTTCAAAACTTTCCTCAGCTACCATCCTCAACCATACACGGGATCAGGAGGAGCGGTAGGACTGCTCCAATGGGTTAAAAGGGCCGAATCAATCTTCCACATGTGCAAGTGTTCTGAAAAAGACAAAGTGAAATTTACTACCGGGACTCTAGAAGGACAAGCCCTCACTTGGTGGAATTCGCATGTCCAGACACTGAGTCTGAAGACTGCTAACTCAATTCCTTGGGAAAATTTCGTCAAAATGTTGAAGGAAGAATACTGTCCACAGAACGAAATCAAGAAACTGGAGGGGTTCTGGAATCACAAAATGGAGGGATCTGAAATCGAACAGTACACCGCTCGATTTCACGAATGGTGTAAACAATGCCCGGAAATGGTGACCCCGGAATACAAAAAGATTGAGATGTACGTCAGTGGATTACCCGAGCAGATCCAAAGCTTGGTTATCATGATAGACCCCACTCTCCTTCAACCCACTATTTGCCTGGCTCACCATATGACTAACCAAGCGGTAGCACAGTGTAAGTTACCCAAGAGGGGTGAACACCTGAAGTCTCAGGATTGCAAGCGCAAGCGGGAGCCTAGTCACAACCAAACACCCTCTTCCCAACAAATGCAATTCCATAACCAGTCAGCAACAACTAGCGACTCTACTGCTACACCATCCAGTACCAAGGGCAAGAATGTCTACCAGGGGAAATACCCTAAGTGCAAAAGATGCCCATATCATCACAACGGCCAGTGTGAACGCTATCGATGTCGGAAATGCGGAAGAAACGGTCACATGGCCAAGGAGTGTAGAAGCAAGCCAGTTGGTAGCAAAGACAACCAGAAAGTCGTTAAAGGGGTTATAAATGTGGCAAGCCTGGGCATTGGCGCAGGGATTGCCCACAGCTGAAGGAAAAAGAAAGCGTGACAATGGGCCCTGCATTTGTAAATGACTCCAAAGAAGCAAAAGATGATCCTATCATTGTGACTGGTACGTTCCTTTTACATAATGCCTATGCTAGTATGTAATATGATATTGGTGCTAAGAATAGCCTGATGCTTAGCGAATTTAGTAAAATGCTTAACACTACCCCAACATCCTTAGACTGTAAGAGTTAGCCGACTGTAAGCTGATTGAGACACAACCCATTTTCAAAGGATACGCCTTAGTGTTGACGGGTCACGAATTTGAGGTCGACCAAATTTCAGTAAGTCCCGAAAACTTTGATGCAGTGGTGGGGACAGACTAGTAACTACAGACCAAGCAGAGAGTGTGTGCAATAAGAAGATAGATCAATGTTACGTTGTCAAATGGTAATCAGATCCCTATTCAGAGAGAACGACGGAGAATAACGCGAAACACCACGTCATAGGCTAGCAAGTACCTACAGAAAGGATACTCAACGATATTAGTTCGTATCACGAAACAAACATAGAAGGAAAGAAAAATGGTAGATATTGAAGTTGTTTGTAATTTTTTTAGAAGATCTACCTGGACTACCCCAAAGAGACAAGTGGAGTTTCAGGTAGAACTCACATCGTGAGCCGCACTAACCTTCAAAGCGCCATACCAATTGGTCCAACTAAGATGCAAGAAACTGCCTAATCAATTGCAAGAGTTATTAGACAAAGAGTTAACCAGACCAAGATTATCAACATGAGGAGCACCAGTCCTGCTTGTGAGGAAAGACAGGTCATCCCGAATGTGTATCGACTACCGGGAGTTAAGCAAGGTGACAAACAGGAATCAATACCATTACCACGAATGGACGATTTGTTAGACTAGTTGTAAGGGTCAGGCTATTACCCGAAGATCGTTTTGAGATCCGATTACCATCAAACGAGGATACAAGAAAAGGACATTCCTAAGACGATCCTTAGGACGCAAGATTGACATTACGAATGTTTGGTCATAACCTTCGGACTGACCAACGCACCGGCAGTATTCATGGATCTCATGCATCGGATGTGTAAGCCGTATCTGGACAAATTCGTAATCGTGTTCCTCGATGATACCCTGATGTACTCCAAGACCCAAAAAGAACATGCCGACCACTTAAAGCGTGTCTTGGAACTACTGAAGAGGGAGCAACAATACGCGAAGTTTCCAAATGCGATATTTGGATTCGCGAAGTCCAGTTTCTTGGACACGTAGTAAACGCAAAAGGAATACACGTAGATCCAGCCAAGATCGAGGCCATTAAGAACTGGACAGCACCAAAGACTTCGACTGAGGTGCGACAGTTTCTGGGATTGGCCGGGTACTACAGGCGATCTATTGAGGGATCCTCGAAGGTCGCACAAATCATTGACTTCCCTTACGCACAAAGACAAGAAATTCGAATGGGGTGAGAAACAAGAAGTTGCTTTCGACTTGTTGAAGTAGAAATTGTGCAGTGCACCTATTCTATCACTACCAGACGGGTGCGAAGACTTTGTAGTTTATTGTGACGCGTCAAAACAAGGACTCGGTTGTGTATTGAAGCAACGCGAGAAGGTGATAGCTCATGCGTCACGACAATTGAAAGTGCACGAAAAGAACTACACGACTCATGACTTGGAATCGGGAGCCGTAGTGTTCGCACGAAAGATCTAGTGACACTACCTATCCGACACGAAATGCACGATATTCATCAATCATAAGAGACTGCAACACACCTTCGACCAGAAGGGACTGAACATGAGACAACTCAGATGGGACTAGCTGATAGGCAATTGTGATTGTACTATCAAGTACCACACTGGAAAAACTAACGTAGTAGCCGACGCGATGAGCCGGAAAGAAACAATCAAGGGCGTATGTGCACTACAACTTACGACTCACTCGGAGCTACCCAATCAGAATCCGAACTACACAACAGGAAGCTCTGAGGGTCGAGGACCTCACTCATTTACCCCTGCGTGACACGGATAAACAGATGAAGGTGAAGGCCGACGTAACCTACTATCTTATGGATCGGAACTGGATTCCACACTACGGAGGACTGAGAGGCGTAGTGATGGATGAAGCTCAAAGGAGCCAACATTCTTTACATCCGGTCCCTGACACAATATACCGTGACCTAAAGATGACCCATTGGCGGCCGAGCGTGAAGGCAGAATTAACAACTTACGTGGGTAAGTGGTTAACGTGCTCAAAGGTCCAGATGGAGTACCAAAAGCCATCAAGGCTGTTTCAACAACCCAAGATACCAATGTGGAAATGGAGGAAGAGTCCTATGGACTTAATAACTAAACTGCCAAGGACGGCAAGTGGTTGCGATACTGTTTGAGTAATTATTAACCTACCAACGAAGCTTGCACACTTTAGATCGACAAAATAGAAAAACTGAATCGAATTTACCTGAAGGAAGTGGTCACTCGACGGGTTGTGCCAGATCTTGATCATCTCTAATCGCGACAACTGATTTACGTCACATTTCTGGAAATCCTAGTATCAAACCTTGGGCACGAGATTTGGATACGAGAACCGTTACCATCCGCAAACTGATGGGCAGAGCGAACGAACTATACAGAGATCGGAAAACGCGCTTCAAGCATGTGTCAATGACACTGACAATAGTTGGGAGACTCGCTTACCGTTAGTTAAGTCCTCGTACAACAATACTTATCACACGAGTATACAAGCTGCAACATTCGAAGCACTCTAGGGACGTAAGTGTCGATCATTCATTTGTTGGGCGGAAGTTGTGAAAGCCAACTGACAAGCCTCGAACTTGTGCACGAAACGACCAAGAAAATCGTGCAAATACGTAACCAAATGGCAGCAGCTCGAGATCGACAGAAGAGCTACGCCGACAAGAGACGCGAACCTTTAGAATTCCAAGTGGGAGACCGAGTACTACTTAAAGTCTCGCCTTGGAAGGGAGTGATTCGGTTCGGAAAGCGGGGAAAGCTAAACCCTCGTTATATAGGACCATTCGAGATCACTAAACGAATAGGCCCCGTGGCCTACGAACTACAACTACCACAGGAATTGAGTAGCGTACACAATGTGTTCCACGTTTCAAACCTCAAGAAATGCTTATCAGACGAAACGCTCGCGAATCCTTTGGAGGAAATCCAGATCGATGAACAACTTCACTTCGTTGAGGAACCGGTGGAAATTATGGACCGGGAACTCAAGAAGTTGAAACCTAGTAAGATACCCATTGTAAAAGTTCGATGGAACTCACGACGAGGACCGGAATACACCTGGGAACGTGAGGATCAGATGAAGAAGAAATACCCTCATCTATTCGCCGAACAAACCAACACCGGCACATGAACTGAATTTCGGGACGAAATTCCTATTAACTGGGGGATGATGTGACACTTCGCAATTTCCAGGTCAGCATTTATTTTATTTTAATAATAATGTGTATTATTATTACATACGTGGCACTGGAATATTTGTATTTAGTGTGACACGTGGCACAACAGACCAAACACATCGATAATTCGATGAATTATCGCACGAAACTTGCACGTGTCTTGAATGACGAACGTTGGTGAACGGATCAAACCACAGTACACTTACACTGCACAATAGGTTCCGGGGAAACCTAAGTTAGTAGAACAACGCTTATGTGTCGAGAAACGATGATCGTATTCGAGAAATACGAAAGATTCGGTTCAAAACAATGAAATTGGGCTTATTGGGCTCAACCGAGACCCATCGCGGTACGCGATGGGCACCTATTTGGGCCTTCGCGGTACGCGAAGCATGGGGCGGGAGAATTTGAATTCTCCGAAGAGCGTCGCGGTACGCGACGACCGATCATCTTCCACCTCCGCGGTACGCGGCGTGTTTCGGGAACCGAATGATTATTTTAATCATCGCGGTACGCGATGATGATTTTTGGGCGGTGTCGCGGTACGCGACAGGTCTAGTTTCGCAGAAATCTTTATATAACCAATGTTAATCATTCTGTCGCCCCTACTTCATTTCTCTCGACTGAAACCCGTCTTCTTCGGCCTGAACCACTCTGATAACACCATTGGAGCTGCAAGGAAGCCATCTTGAAGGTTCCATTGAAGATTTGAGGTGCAAGGAGACTTTGGGAGGCCAACTAGCTCATCCCACCACTTGTACCAACCACCTTGGACGAATTCAGGCGATTCCCAGGCCCTCTAGCTGCTGTGTGGTTGATCATCTAGCTGGATTTAACTCAAGAAGGTAGTTCCTACGATCAATCTTATCTAAAATCGTCACTAATCACACATGCATCGTGATTCACACACATGCAACACCATCACCCACCATTGTCACGAATTTTTGATGTTAATAATCTGTTATTGAATGTGTTTATCACTGATTTGAAGCTTTGATGATGATTCATGATGATCTTGAATACCTATGGTTGTCATATGTTGATTTTATCACAAAATGACTACTTGTGAGTACATGCATGTATGATCCATGATGATCTATATACTTTTTGTTATTGAAATGTTCTTAGAATTGATATATGTGATGTTCTATGTATCTAGAATAGTCGATTTTGGTCAAATAATGACTAAAACATGAAAGTTACTATAAATAGTAACTTTATAGTTACAAAATGTGTATTATTGATAAAATGACCACATTGGTATGTTTAGATCTATAAGATATGCTTGAAATGATGTTCAAGAGTTATCATGATAGTTATTTGATGCTTAGAAAGGTTTAGAATTGTTAAAAGCATGATTTTATAAATGTTACTATAAATAGTAACTTTTTATCACAAGTTTGCAAATGAATGATATGTATGATAATGTTATGAGTCTAACATGTTTATTTAGTGATTATATGATGATATGGAAAAGAATATGTTATTGGGTGACTTAATTTTGTGTTATTATCATAAGTTACTAAATATAGTAACTTTATTTTGCTAAGTTAATGATTTGTCACATGTTAGTTGTAATAATCATGATTAAAGGGTTATTTAGGACTAAGATAATGATATTAGATGATGTTGGTTGTTAAACTTGATGAAATATGCTTATTTTAGAAGCTTTCTAAATATAGAAACTTTTACGTGCAAACTATGTTAAACCTGCTATGTGTAACGATGTGCTATTTGATAACATGCTCATTTAGGATAAATATGCATGTTAGAACAATCGGAATATAATTTTATGCATGACTTGCCAAATATGGAAATTTTCCTAAAATAGAAACTTACTATAAATAGTAAGTTTCCTCATAGGAATGATTTTTGGGTATCCGTACACTTCACACAACACTAAATCGCACATTACACGAGCACTTGATCCAAAACCGTCACCAACGGGTCGTTAGGTCAAACACGATCGATACGGTCAAACACGGTCAACTCGACCCACATAACCACTTAGTGTCGTTGAACACTAACACGGTCCGGAGGGACCCACATACGCAAACACGAACTCATAACACCTACATGATATAGGTGATTACTAGCCGGCGAGCTACACTACGCTATTGAGCAAACGCATTATACAAACTCAGGTGAGTTTACAGCCCCACTTTTACTCATAAATGCTTTACTAATCTATTGGGGTGAGAATGCTATGCCACTGTTTTAGATATATGACTGGTATGCCGTAAAACTACTTTGAGTGTACTATTATCGCAACAAGTCCTCTCCACCCTTACCGTTAGTTGTGTACAAACGAGTCGTTATTACGTAGTACTACTGGGTTTGACTAGCCCCACTCGGCAACAACGTTGACTGCGGTCATAACGAGTGTAATATCGATGTTGATGTCGGGTTCCGCGATGACCCGCAGAGGCAAATGGAAACAGTCGAGTTTCGGTAAGATGACATGACACACTCTACGGATCGTAGATCCAACAAAACTATTTAGCATACCTAGTATATATAACTGTTTTACTGTTTTCCAATACTTAAACCTGTGAACTCACCAACTTTATGTTGACACACTTTAGCATGTATTCTCAGGTAACTAATGGAGCACACGCTAGGATGTGCACAAGGAAGCCTTAAGGAGTCTGGCTTGCATATAGACTCGTGTCCTAGGCATTGTGTGCATTGGAAATGTTTTAAAACAATTTAAACTTTTGTAGTGTTGGTTAAACAATTCACTATTCCGCTGCAACCTCGTTTAATTATGAATCCGCTGCTTTTGATGCTAAACACATTTTCCGCTGCATATTAAATGAAAACTTGTATTGTTTTACAATCTGTGTGAATGTGTATCTCATATAGAGTCGTTCTATATGACCATAAGCTGTGATCCTGGCCACGTCACACCCACGTGGACTGACACCACAAGTGGGAATTTGGGGGTGTGACAATAACTTTCTATTTTTAGTAACTTTTATGGATGAAATAATGCTAGATGATGAATTGGATTATGTTAGTATGTTTAAAGGATGTTAAATGAGTTACTATGATGATTAGTGACATGGAAATGGGTTTTAGAAATTTTAAAATGGTCATTTCTATGCAAAACTAGAAAGTTACTATGTTTAGTAACTTTATTGTATTAAAAACCGATTTGTCAACGTGTTGTATGATTTGAGCATGCTAAGTGACTTATTATGTTATAATATTATGATTAGATGCTAAGTTAGATGGTTTCCGATGTCACGTATGCTAAAAATGGAAACTTTCCATTTTAGGAAACTTTTATGTGCTAACATGCTATAAACGACTTATGTGAAACCGTATGATGACGTGCTATGTGTTAACACAATCACGTAGGACTAATGAGCATGCTAGAACTTTAAAACCGATATGCTTTGTGAACTTTCCATAAATGGAAACTTACTATAAATAGTAAGTTGTCCATAGACGCGACTTACGCGTTTTGCACACGACAAACACTTACACATTTGCTACACGATTCACAACCGTCACACAGTTCACCAACGGGTCGTTGACTTGACACGGTCAAACTTGGTCAACTCTAGTCAAACACGGTCAATGTGGACCAACACAGTCAAACACGGTCAACGTGGACCAACACGAGCAAACACGGTCATTGCGGACCGACATGGACAAACATGAACAACCAAGGGTTGTTGGACACAAACACGAGCACAAACACAAACACTAGCACGGTCACTTACACAAACTCACGTACGGTATACGATATAGGTTGCCGGTGACCGACACGCATTTCGACGCAGGAGCTTACGCTTACTTATCGCTTGCATCACCAAGGTGAGTTTACGGCCCCTCTTTACTCTTTTTCAAACGCTTTTAAATAGGGGGAGAATACTAGTTGCATCGAATCAAACATCTATTACTGTACAAACACTATGTGTATGCTGGTTTATTGGACAAACATTAAGTGTTGAACTCGTAACAAGCCCTCACAAAGTCTTACCGTTAATGTACGAACAACGTGGTAGATTTGGATGGATCCATTAGGGAATGACTAACCCCACGGGGCACAATGTTGACTGGATGTCATAACCCGTGCAAATTCTGACCTAACTTGCTATGCATACGAGGCATAGCGGAGGCAAGGACAAACAAGTCTAGTTCGGTAGTGACGCACTGACACTTTGGGCCTAGGGCTCGGTACCAACATTGATAAACAACATGACACGCTTTCTTACTATATATATGTATATCAAAACCTGTGAACTCACCAACCATTGTGTTGACACTTTTTTAACTTGTATTCTCAGGTAAATAGCTGCGTATGGAACAGGATGCACATTTAAGGGATGAGCTCTAGGAACCGCATGCATTCTGTTGTGTCTTTTGAAAACAATATTTAATCGTTATGTAATTTCTAAACAATGTGATGTCTAACATTTTCAAACTTTCCGCTGCATGTTATGACTTATTTATTCCGATGCACTACTATTTGATATTCCGCTGCAAACTATTTTATGAGTGTATGTGTCAAACTTTGAATTTGTAAACGCATATAGAAGTGTTCTATATGACCTTGAGCTGTGATTCTGGACACGTCACACCCACGTGGAGTGACACCACGAGTGGGAAATTGGGGGTGTGACAGACTGGTATCAGAGCCTTGGTTATAGAGAACTAGGTTTGCATGTAGTAAACTTAGACTATAGCCATTGCTCAATTATAGACACTACACGTAGAACTTGCACATTGATGATGTTATTACTTATGTTAAACTGTTACTTACTAACTTGAGACTTACAGGATGGCCAACAACGAAGACACTAGCAGGAACACGGACAGGCGTCCGGCGACAGACGACCTGACGACAGAGAGCCGCCGACGCGTTCACGACATTGTGGCGCAAGTAGACGCCGAGATGGATAGACGAGCTAGGGACGCAGCACGAGCCCGACACTGGGGATGGCTACCCACGATGATACCGGAGTGGATTACCGGGGAGAGGGTACCTCCATACCGTTTCCCTGGCGATACCACTCCAGGCCGTCGCCTACCACCACTCGAGGTACCATTAGAGCAGGCCTTCACGGCCCACGTTGCTTGCACTTGGCGAGAGATTTGGAGGAGTGGCGAGCTGTCCGATGAGGTTCGAGTTCTTCGCGAGAAGAACGATCGCCTGGAAAGGCGAAACGACCGACTGGAGGAGCGAAACAGTCGACTGGAGGAGCAGGTGGAGACCCTTCGTCTCCAGGTATCCCAGCTGATGAGTCAGCATGGGCAGATGGTCGACATCATGCAAGAGCATGATGGACGTATCACTGAGAACCGGGTCGCCAATGAGGAAACTCAGGCGATGGTTCAAGCTAGCGACGCCATGCTCAATGCATAGGCGGCGCAATTCATTGAGGAGCCGCCAGCCGATGACGGCGAACCACAGTTCGATGCCGAGGACCTCGAAGAGGAGGATTTTGATGAGGATCCTAACGAGGATCCTGAGGAGGACGATGATGACGGAGACGCTGCTAGTGACATTTCACATGTCTCCATGGACTCGGATTAGTGGATTACTTTATCTTGTATTTTTATTATTTTGGCCTAGACGAGCGGGATGTGCTCGAAGAACTTGTATTGTATTTCCTTTTGAAATTATTGTACTTCAAAATCTGGTATTAATGAGAATTATGCTTTGTTATCATCTATTGTATCATTATGACTGTTACTAACCCGACTTCTGACCTGACATCTGACTTGACTTTTAACATGACATTTGCTAACACTCTAACTCATGCTAACTAACATTCTAACCTTTCCATATAGCATCATGTCTGGAAGAGGATCTAACGCCCTCAGACTCAAATGCAAGGCCGAAAAGGCAAGGATCGACATGATGGTCGAACGTAAGTTCAACAAGGTACTCGCGGAGTACGAGGCGAACCGACATGCTAGTGAAACTAGCGGCACTAACAATGGTACTAACACTTGCCCAACATGACTAACCCAGTGTAGCTGACACACACTAACACTTAACATTGGTTTCTGACCAGCAGGATCGCAAGGCAACAACAACAAAGGATGTTCCTTTAAATCCTTTCTGAACTGCCACCCCCACAAGTTCAAGGGAACTGAAGGAGCTGTCGGGATGCTCCGCTGGGTGGAAAAATTAGAATCGGTGTTCGCCATGTGCGAATGTTCTGACGAAAACCGGGTTAAGTATGCAACCGGTACACTGGAGGGACCAGCCCTCACATGGTGGAACACCCATGTCCAGACCCTTGGGCTAGAAACCGCCAACTCTATTCCCTGGGAGAATTTCACAAGAATGCTTCACGAGGAGTACTGCCCTCGTGATGAAATCCGGAAGCTCGAAGAGGAATTCTGGGTGCATAAAATGGTGGGATCTGAAATCGAGCAGTACTGCACTCGATTTCACGAGCTATGCAAACTATGCCCGGCTATGGTGACGCCGGAATACAAGAAAATCGAGCAGTTCATCAGTGGACTGCCTGAGCAAATTCAAAGCATGGTGACGGCGTCTGACCTCACCACAATCCAACCACTGATCCGACTGGCCCATAAACTGACCGATCAAGCTGTAGCTCAGGGCAAGCTACCCAAACGAGGCGAACACCTGAAGCCTCAAGAAAGCCAGAAAATGAAGTGGGAACCTAGTCAGCACCAGTCTCACCAACCGCAACAACAACATAGGTCTGCACCAGCCAGAGCTTTCACTGCCACCCAACCCGATGACAAAGGAAAGGGTGTGTATCAAGGGAAGTACCCACTGTGCAACCGTTGCTCATACCACCACTTCGGGCAATGCGAGCGATACCGTTGCCTAAAGTGCGGAAGACATAGCCACATGGCCAAAGATTGCAGATCAAAGTTTCCTGTTAACAACAACAACCCCAACCACAACCAGAATAACAGCAACCAGAACACCTCCAGAGGGTGTTATGAATGTGGGAAACCAGGCCACATGAGGAGGGATTGCCCTCAGTTGAAGAAGGCCGGAGGAGGAGCGGCCAAGGGAAGAGCTTTCGTGATTGGCTCGGGGGAAGCCAAAGATGATCCTAACATCGTAACCGGTACGTTTCTTTTAAATAATGTCTACGCTAGTGTATTATTTGATACCGGTGCCGATAGGAGCTTTATATCTAGTGAGTTTAGTAAATTGCTAGACATTACCCCGACACCACTAGACTATAAATATACTGTAGAGTTAGCCGACGGCAAACTAATTGAAACACAACACGTCTTTCGAGGATGCGTCATGGTGTTGGCGGATCACGAACTCGAAATTGACTTGATGCCGGTAACTCTCGGAAGCTTTGATGTAGTCGTTGGAATGGATTGGTTATCCGCTAACCAAGCCGAGATTGTATGCAACGAGAAGATCGTACGAGTGACGTTGCAGAACGGTGAACAGATCTCGATTCAGGGAGAAAGACGGGGAGTACCACTGAACATCATGTCATGCATGAAGGCGAACAAGTATCTCCAAAAGGGATACACTGCCATATTAGCCCTCATCGCAGAGCAACCGAAGAAGGATAGGAAGATTGAGGACATCGCTGTAGTCCGCGATTTTCCCGAAGTGTTTCCCGAGGATCTACCTGGACTGCCTCCGAAACGACAAGTCGAGTTTCAGATAGACCTCACACCAGGAGCAGCACCGATTGCTAAAGCTCCCTACCGACTCGCACCTACCGAGATGCAGGAACTGTCTAATCAGTTGCAGGAACTGTTAGACAAGGGATTTATCAGGCCGAGCTTCTCACCTTGGGGAGCACCGGTCTTGTTTGTGAAGAAGAAGGACGGATCATTCCGTATGTGTATCGACTATAGAGAGCTGAACAAGGTGACGATCAAGAATCGGTACCCGTTACCGCGAATAGACGATCTGTTTGACCAATTGCAAGGATCAAGTTACTACTCAAAGATTGATTTAAGATCGGGTTACCATCAACTCAGGATACAAGAGAATGATATTCCTAAGACTGCCTTCATAACCCGATACGGACACTACGAATTTTTGGTTATGCCCTTTGGACTGACCAATGCACCAGCTGTGTTCATGGACCTCATGAATAGAGTGTGCAAACCCTACCTCGATAAATTCGTAATAGTGTTCATTGACGACATCCTGATTTATTCAAAGAATCAGGAAGAACATGCTGAGCATCTAAGGCTAGTCTTGGAATTATTAAGGAAAGAACAGCTGTACGCAAAGTTTTCAAAGTGCGACTTCTGGATTCGCGAAGTCCAATTTCTTGGACACGTGGTCAATGAGCAAGGGATACACGTAGACCCAGCCAAAATCGAAGCGATCAAGAACTGGGAAGCACCCAAGACTCCGACTGAGGTGCGACAATTCCTAGGTCTGGCTGGGTACTACCGGAGGTTTATTGAAGGATTCTCAAAGATTGCTCAATCACTGACGTCCCTGACCCATAAAGACAAGAAGTTTGACTGGGGAGACAAACAGGAAACTGCTTTCAATTTGTTGAAGCAGAAACTATGTACTGCACCTATCCTATCCTTACCGGAAGGATGCGATGATTTCGTGGTGTACTGTGACGCCTCGAAACAAGGACTTGGTTGCGTATTGATGCAACGCGAGAAGGTGATAGCATATGCTTAACGACAACTGAAGGTGCATGAGAAGAACTACACGACTCATGACCTTGAGTTGAGAGCGGTGGTGTTCGCTTTGAAGATCTGGCGACACTACTTGTATGGCACAAAATGCACTATCTTTACCGATCATAAGAGCCTACAACACATCTTCGATCAGAAAGAGTTGAATATGAGGCAACGAAGATGGGTTGAACTCATAGGTGATTATGATTGCGCCATCAAGTATCATCCAGGCAAAGCCAATGTAGTGGCCGACGCGTTGAGCCGGAAGGAAACGACAAAAAGCGTGCGTGCTCTACAACTCACGATTCATTCTGAACTACCAAATCAGATTCGAATCGCACAATAGGAAGCCCTCAAAGCTGAAAATCTCACTCTCGAAGCCATGCGTGGTATGGGTAAACAATTGAAGGTAAAGGATGACGGAGCTTACTATCTGATGGATTGAATTTGGATTCCACGCTACGGAGGATTAAGAGAAGTAGTGATGGACGAAGCTCACAAGAGCCGGTATTCCGTACATCCGGGCTCTGACAAGATGTATCACGATTTGAAGACAACCTACTGGTGGCCAAACATGAAAGCTGAGATAGCAACTTACGTGAGTAAGTGTCTAACGTGCTCAAAAGTCAAAGTGGAGTACCAAAAGCCATCAGGGTTACTTCAACAGCCGGAATTACCGATGTGGAAATGGGAACAGATTTCCATGGATTTCATCACTAAACTGCCAAAGACGGCAAGCGGTTGCGATACCATCTGGGTTATCGTAGACCGACTGACGAAATCTGCACATTTCCTACCCATCAAGGAGACTGACAAGTTGGACAAGCTCACTCGTATCTACATAAAGGAAGTGGTCACTCGACATGGAGCGCCAATCTCGATTATATCTGACCGCGACAGTCGATTCACGTCGCACTTCTGGAAGTCTTTGCATAAGGCTTTGGGCACGAGATTGGATATGAGTACCGCTTACCATCCACAGACAGACGGACAGAGTGAGCGAACCATACAAACGCTGGAGGACATGCTCCGGGCATGTGTTATTGACTTTGGGAATAGCTGGGAAACCCATCTACCATTTGTTGAGTTTTCATACAATAATAGCTACCACACTAGCATCCAAGCTGCACCATTCGAGGCACTTTACGGACGAAAGTGTCGATCACCCATCTGCTGGGCGGAAGTTGGAGACAACCAACTAACCGGTCCAGAACTTGTGCATGAAACGACTGAAAAGATCGTGCAAATACGCAAGCGAATGGCAGCAGCTCGTGACAGACAGAAAAGCTATGCCGACAAACGACGCAAAACGTTAGAATTTCAGGTGGGAGACAGAGTGCTACTCAAGGTCTCGCCCTGGAAGGGAGTCATCCGGTTTGGCAAACGGGGCAAACTGAACCCTCGTTACATTGGACCCTTCGAGATTACAAAACGAATAGGCCCTGTAGCCTACGAACTGAACCTGCCAGATGAGCTGAGCAGTGTACACAACGTATTCCACATCTCTAACCTCAAGAAGTGCCTATCTGATGAGACACTTGTTATCCCTCTCGAAGAAATACAAATCGATGAACAATTGAACTTCGTTGAGGAACCGGTGGAGATTATGGACCGGGAAACCAAGAAGCTCAAACTCAGCAAGATTCCGATTGTAAAGGTGCGATGGAATTCACGACGAGGACCGGAATTCACGTGGGAATGTGAAGACCAGATGAAACAAAAGTACCCACACCTGTTCGCGGAACAGACAAACACAGGCAACGCAAGTTGAATTTCGGGACGAAATTCTTTCTAACAAGGGGAGGATGTGACACCCCGTAATTTCCAGGTCAGCTTGTTATTTATTTAAATGTTTATTTAAATGCTTTATGTACACGTGGCACTAGAATTAGAATAATTTAGTGTGACGCGTGGCACGACAGTACGAACACTAACACATGACTGGATAATTCGTGAAATTATCGGCAAACAGCACACACGTGTCAAAACACACGAACGTTGGTGAACGTCAAGCACATTGTGTAGCACAACACTCGAAACCCCTCGAAACACTCACACATTGAACTTGGAAGTTCAAACAAGGCCAAACGAAAGTTCGTAAACGTGAAAACGGCAACGAACGGATCAAACCAATGAAAATGGGCCTATTGGGCTCACCAGGGGATCTGTCGCGCTACGCGACGGTCCACAAGGACACTGTCGCGATACGCGACAAGTGGGCGGGGGAAATTTGAACGCGGGACTCTCTCGCGCTACGCGAGAGGAACCCTTGAACGTGTCGCGCTACGCGACAAGACGCAGTTCGCAGAAAATCTTTATAAACCCAAGAAAATCACATCCTACTCTACCTTAATCATTTTTCTTCAACCCTCACGCCACCCTCTCGGTTATTCTCGACCAGAACCACCTGCAAATCATATCTTCACCCAAAAACCACCATTGTTGAGCATTTTGAAGCTTGGAGTTGGAGATTGAAGCTTGCTAACTACCTTGAAGCTCAAAGAATCGTCATCACCTTGTCATTGCTGCGAGATCCTACTGTCCAGGAGACCCACAAGCTGTTCATCATCATCTCAGTACTTCTTGGAGCCTTAGAAGGTAGTCTCTACACCTCTTGTGGCTTAAAACCACCATTACATACACATGCAATACCCCATACTCACATGCAAGCACTTATAGTGCACATGCACGAATTTATCTTCTGGGTTTGTTGATTTAGATGTGTTTTATGATGATCTAGGATGATTAGAATGCATCTTATGATGATACAAGATGTTGTGTATGTATAGAATTCATGTTTTGTTCATAAAGTGTTGAGATATTGCCATGCATGTATGATCTAAGACATTTTAGATAGTTTTGTTGATGTTAAGATGATCCTTGATAATGTATAAGTGTCCTTGCAAGATTAGATTGTGATTATGATGGTCAAAATGTGATTTAGAGGCAAACTTACTATTTTTAGTAACTTTTTAGTCACAAGTTGATTATTTGGTGAAAATGATGAACATGCATGAACACTAGAATGTTGTTTGATGGATATTATGATGATTAGAAGTTTAAAAATGGGATTTGGAACTTGATTGTAGTCACAAATGATAACTTTCTATTTTTAGTAACTTTTATGGATGAAATAATGCTAGATGATGAATTGGATTATGTTAGTATGTTTAAAGGATGTTAAATGAGTTACTATGATGATTAGTGACATGGAAATGGGTTTTAGAAATTTTAAAATGGTCATTTCTATGCAAAACTAGAAAGTTACTATGTTTAGTAACTTTATTGTATTAAAAACCGATTTGTCAACGTGTTGTATGATTTGAGCATGCTAAGTGACTTATTATGTTATAATATTATGATTAGATGCTAAGTTAGATGGTTTCCGATGTCACGTATGCTAAAAATGGAAACTTTCCATTTTAGGAAACTTTTATGTGCTAACATGCTATAAACGACTTATGTGAAACCGTATGATGACGTGCTATGTGTTAACACAATCACGTAGGACTAATGAGCATGCTAGAACTTTAAAACCGATATGCTTTGTGAACTTTCCATAAATGGAAACTTACTATAAATAGTAAGTTGTCCATAGACGCGACTTACGCGTTTTGCACACGACAAACACTTACACATTTGCTACACGATTCACAACCGTCACACAGTTCACCAACGGGTCGTTGACTTGACACGGTCAAACTTGGTCAACTCTAGTCAAACACGGTCAATGTGGACCAACACAGTCAAACACGGTCAACGTGGACCAACACGAGCAAACACGGTCATTGCGGACCGACATGGACAAACATGAACAACCAAGGGTTGTTGGACACAAACACGAGCACAAACACAAACACTAGCACGGTCACTTACACAAACTCACGTACGGTATACGATATAGGTTGCCGGTGACCGACACGCATTTCGACGCAGGAGCTTACGCTTACTTATCGCTTGCATCACCAAGGTGAGTTTACGGCCCCTCTTTACTCTTTTTCAAACGCTTTTAAATAGGGGGAGAATACTAGTTGCATCGAATCAAACATCTATTACTGTACAAACACTATGTGTATGCTGGTTTATTGGACAAACATTAAGTGTTGAACTCGTAACAAGCCCTCACAAAGTCTTACCGTTAATGTACGAACAACGTGGTAGATTTGGATGGATCCATTAGGGAATGACTAACCCCACGGGGCACAATGTTGACTGGATGTCATAACCCGTGCAAATTCTGACCTAACTTGCTATGCATACGAGGCATAGCGGAGGCAAGGACAAACAAGTCTAGTTCGGTAGTGACGCACTGACACTTTGGGCCTAGGGCTCGGTACTAACATTGATAAACAACATGACACGCTTTCTTACTATATATATGTATATCAAAACCTGTGAACTCACCAACCATTGTGTTGACACTTTTCTAACTTGTATTCTCAGGTAAATAGCTGCGTATGGAACAGGATGCACATTTAAGGGATGAGCTCTAGGAACCGCATGCATTCTGTTGTGTCTTTTGAAAACAATATTTAATCGTTATGTAATTTCTAAACAATGTGATGTCTAACATTTTCAAACTTTCCGCTGCATGTTATGACTTATTTATTCCGCTGCACTACTATTTGATATTCCGCTGCAAACTATTTTATGAGTGTATGTGTCAAACTTTGAATTTGTAAACGCATATAGAAGTGTTCTATATGACCTTGAGCTGTGATTCTGGACACGTCACACCCACGTGGACTGACACCACGAGTGGGAAATTGGGGGTGTGACATATGTATTTGTGTTAAGATTATTAACACTAGCTTGCTTCTTTCTCCCCTTTGATTGATCAAACCTTTCTTCTCTCGAATCGAATAAAAGTGGTGTTTATCACAAATGATAAACATGCCCTTCCTTGACCAATTTGCTTTCATATCAATTGTTGGTAAATAAAAGTATGATTTATGAATTTGATAAGAAACTTGCATTCATACGTTCTTCATATATATAAGATATCAACCATACATATGTACATACACTTTAAGGGAAATTTGTAGTTACATGTTTTTTATAACTACTTTAATAGGTTATTTAACCAACTCACTTTGACACAATTACATACCGAACCCTTGATTTTACAAATATATGTACTTGTCTCAAACTAATATTTAGTTTAACATTTCTAAAAATTTAAAACAATAAAATTTACTTATTCGCCAAAGGCAATATTATTGATAAAAAAAATAAAATAAAGGCGCTAATGATTCATAATACAATTATCATTCAATAAAAATTATATTTTATTTATGTCCATAAGATTATTCCTTAATTCGTTATTATATTTTGATAATTAAAAGTAATATATATCATAAGTCAAGACAATGTAATTAAGTAAATTCTCCATATAAAACTTTTTATATGAACTCCCGTTAAAGTTAAGGTTTCATAGTAACGATACGAATGGATATTAACGGTAACTTTGTATAAAAAATTTGTTAATATATTTCACAAAACATTCTCTTATTGTACATTACATTTCAAGAAAAAAAACAAAATACAAAATAAAATTCGAAAAACAAAAGATTCATGGAGTCAAAGTCCACACTTCGGTAAGAGATAAAAGTCAAATCTAACACTTTGGAAGATCAGAAGGTGGTGGAGGTAACTTCTGGTTCGGAAGCCTACCATCCATCACTACCCATGCCATTCTCAACCCCCAACTCAAGTGAATCTCAATGTGACAATGCATGAACCATACACCCGGGTTATCGGCTCGAAAACGAACCGCCACCCACCCACCAGAGGGCACACCAACGGTGTTCCTTTCAACAGGATCAACAAGGTTGTAGGTCATCGGGTCAGTAGTTGAATTGAAATTTCCATTGCCTTGCCCGACCACGTAAAAGTTAAACCCATGGAGGTGAAGCGGATGGTTTTCCGCTCCAAAAATGGTGGTGCCCTGCATCACCAGCTCCACGGTGGTGTTGTATGGTAGCACCACCACTTTTGTTCCGTGAGAAACCATGGTGTTGTTGGGCGGGGTGCCCGTGTAGTTGAACGGTTTAAGAGGATAGTTTGGGAAATTGGTGGAGAATAAGTTGTTTGATTTCCCAAAATATCGCGCTTGTAGAAGCGCGGTTGTAGGTAAGGTGAAGGATATGTTGTTAACCGAGGCCGCAAACTTTGTGCCATTCGGGCCTTGGCATGTTTGGTTTTTTGGGCACGGGTCGTTCCCAAGCCCAACCGTGAAAAAGAAACGGTTTTGGACCGTTTGTGGGACGTTCCCGGTCCCAAAACTGTGAAATTTATTAGTCCAGTTAGCTACAAAAGAAGTGTCATTAATAGCAGGAAGTGAAGGTAAAGGAAGACTTTTAATGGATGTATTAGCAAATGACATGATGTTAGTGTTGTATTCAAGAACACCAACAACAGTAGTGTTATCGAAAGTTCCGGTTGCAGCAGTCGAATAGGGTCGGGCCGCCATTAGAAATTTAGCGTTGGAAGTGAGATTTTTCGTCTTGATCAACACATTGCTCGTCTGGCCCGGTGTGATGAAGATGGTGTCGGTTTCGAACGGCTTCACATAGCTTGCATCTGCGTCAACGACCGTGAACGTGTGGTTCGTAATTTTGAAAAATAATTCGTCATTGAGCGCAGCATTGATCAAACGAAGGAGGTATGTCTTTCCAGGCCTCACATTAAGCCTAAAGGTCTCTGCGTATAGAAAGCATAACGTTACATGTTTTGACTTGCTTCATTTTACATCTATAGTGAAATGGTAGAAATGAGTATAATGAAAAATAATTAGGTACCCTTTGGTGAAGAACAATTGTATAACGGTCCAGGTAGCCCGTTAATAGTATACGCGTCTGAGTTGTTCGGGCCGGCTCCGGTCCGAAGGGCCTGATTGATCACGGCTTCCGTATCGGCCTTCCACCACTCTCCTGTTAATCAAACGACACGATTTAGTACACAAAAACCACTATAAACCGCTGAAAACCGTCACATAATTGATGTAACCGCCTAATTTAAAGGGTCATGATTTAATCTTAATGAATTTCAACGGATGATAATTCGTTTGGAGTCGGTTGAATTCACTAGCGTCCATATATTTCTAATTATAACAAACAAGGTTTTGTAAATTACCAAATATAATCGGGACCTCCTTGTAAGGTTTCACAAAAGGGTATGAAGTGTTAGGCCTAGGGAGAATGACAATCGGGCCATAAAGTGTAGCCCTAACCCACGAAACATGGGCATGGTACCAAAGTGTTCCCGTCTGTCCGATAATGGTGAAGTTGTAAACGTATGATTGACCCATTTGAATCGGGCATTGTGTTATGTATGCTGGCCCATCAGCCCATCCACTTCGAAGTTGTCGGATTCCATGCCTATCGTCATGAAACAATTCAACAACCGCATCATTAACCACAAATATCATTTATTTTAATAAATTTTAGAAAATGAAACCAATTACACACCAATGGATGCTGATATTATTCGGTACATGATTGGTGACTTTTATCACCAATCGGTCGCCTTCCCGAGCAATAATCCTTGGTCCCGGGAATTTCCCATTGACAGTAATTACACTTTTCGTATGACACAACCTCGTCACATTTTGCATTCGTATCTGAAGAAACATATAAATTTTATAAAATATCACACGTTTAAAGTTGCAATATGTTTCTAACGTTAACCGTATTAGACTTACGTTGAACTTATAGTGTCGGGCAACGCCTTTGGCAGCATGTTTTGCTATTGCCAGATCAGAGTACAAGCAGATAAAGCATGAGAGGAAGAAAAAAGCAGACAAGAAAGTTGATGGTACACCCATCGTGATTGGTAATAGTAGAAAATGGAGTGGGTGGTTAGATTATTGGAAAGTTGTGGTTTTTATAGGATGTATGATCACATATTACCGACTTATATGTGGACCAAACTTGCTATAGAGTGGTGTTAAAGTCAATTTATCTGATTTTGACTTGTTGTCTAATGTCGTCAACTCCTTTAATTGACTATTTTTGCCTTTGTTTTGGACCTTTGGTTTAAACAAGAATAATGGGTTGGTTGTAATAAACAATAATTGTATTTTAAGTTGAAAGAGAAACATCTAATCTGCATCTATAATATATACTATATGATAAAATAATAACAATATCATACGCGTCGTCATTCTAGCGTATCCATGTCGCATTTGCCATGTGGTGTCTTTCTTGATAATCCACATGGCATATTTGATAAATTTAAAAATTTATTTCATTTAATATAATTAAGTCAAGCTTTCAAATTAAAAAAATCCATATTCATACTAATGACACTTTAGTCATGTGAAACTTTACATTTTCGATCAATAATCTCAAAATACAAAATTTTAAATCTCACTTATATTGTTTAAATAAATATGAAAATATTTATAAAATGTACTTTAGTTTTATTTTATTTTAAATATTAAAAATTATATGTTACATGTACATCTATTTTTTATCAATGGTTGTCTTGTAAATTTTAATTTATACAACTCTGTGTAATACACAGGTCAATAGCCTAGTGTATAATAAAAGAGTAACATTTTACCACTTGTCGTCAACTGGTTAAACTACATGTCACTTGTCATTAAATGATTGAACAAATTATAATTGATGCCACATGTCATTATTATATAAATCTTCAATATTTAAAAAATAAATTTTATTTAATGAATGTAATCAAGTCAAACTTCCTAACTTGAAAAGATGATATTTATTTTTTTTAAATATTTAGAAAAATATATTCTTATCAAACTTTCCACCTTTTATTAATAATTTTGGAATTCAAAAATTTTTCGAATTAAATTATCAAGATACTCAATACAAAAAATTTAAAGTCTAGTTAAAAAAAGAAAAAAAATAATGGTAATAATTATATTTTATGAATGGTATTTAATTTGTATAACTATTAAATCTATGATCACTCTACAATTGATATTAATTTTCAATTTTATTCTTCAAATTAAAAAACAAAAAATTATCTCAAAATATCATCTTACATTTTTTAAATCTTCATTGCTAATTCGTATTATTTAATATAATTTTACGAATCAGCCCGCGTATCGAGGTCGTTAATTTTTTATTATCTCCATATATATATATAGGGGATGGTTCGAATGTTAACAATTCCTTATTGCGATAACCGAATAACCACATCTTATTACTCTGGGCCCACACTAAAGTAATCTAAAAGTGTATGTTTTTTCTTATTTTTTTATTAATGTAAATGGACCATACATTAATTAAAAAAGAAAAAAAACATACACCTTTAGATTTACTTTAGTGTGGACCCCAAAGTAATAAGATGTAGTTATTCGGTTAACGCAATAAACATGGGTTAACATTTGATCCTCTCCCTATATATATATATATATATATTTGGATTTCAATTGTTAAGTCAGACAAGAAAATAAACCATTAGATTTGTTAGCCAATCAAATCTTCTTCTTTTTTTTTTTTTTTAATTTTCGAAAGGCATTTTATAATGATGAATAGTGTAGAGGGTCATACTTGTTAGGTCGTGATGGCATATATCCAACCAAACAGGGGCTTTAACAACTTCCATCTCATATGGCAAAGAATACGACATCGTACCCACCCTCCTTTCAAACATGCCAAAAAAGTAACAATAGTTGTAATTTTAAATGTTTAATTAAAAAACAAGACATAAGTCTCCTACAAATAGACTAATAATTTCATGACGAGATTATAGGGATTTGCAAGGCTAGATTGAATTATTGAAATGGCTTTAACATTACTCGAAATTTAATGGTAGTGAAAACCGAAATGTGCAAACAAGATAGAACACTTTTGAAGGTATGGTTAGTTTAATATAGCAAGATTGATGTATCAAAATGTAGTACTGATTTTACGCTTCGTGCGTTGCGGTGGTGGCGAAACGTGTAGTAGTTTGAATTTGTATTTGTATTGTCGAATGAAACATATTATATTTGATACAAATCTTTTCCTAACAAATTATGTTAAACATAGACCAACTTAAACACACATAAAATATGTATGTAAATGCACTATATTTGGTCGGGCTCGTTTCAAGAAAAGTGTGCATAAGAAAGTGGGTCAATTCGAATTTATACAAACACGTACAATAAAGTAAGTGTGTAAGGAATTAGTTTTTGTAAGTATGCCTAGCAAAATGGGCGGGTTGGGTTAGGTTGGATAACGGATCAGAACGGGTGTGGGTTATGATGGATGCAGGTCAGAACATGTTTTAAGCAAAATCTGTTTGAGTTTAAACGGGTCGTTTAGAAAAATCATTTTCACTCAAGTTAAAAATGAGTTGTAACTAAACAAATAGTTTATTTAAATAATTTTTAATGATTTTCTCATTAAATATATTATTGATCATTCTTACCCATTGAAATCCATTATGTTTACATGGTTTTTAAGTTACCTATCTTGACCCACTTTGTGTTAAGGTGTTACACATCTCAACTCATACTATGTCATAACGTTACCCATTTCAACCCAAAAAGCAATAATTATTTACCCAATTCTGTCCATTTATTTTGTTATAGGTCAGGATTGTCATGTATATGTGAAAGTGTCAAGCCCATGGCCTACCCACATGTAGTGTTGGGGGCAACCACCCACTTTGGAAAATATTTTTTTTGATAGTATATATATGTTAAATTCTCGATCGCATCCTATAAAATTTTGCAATCGTCGTCTTTTACTTTTAATTTTTAAGTTTTAGTTAATAAAACGAAGTTGAAAAGGCTTAACTGATAATTAAACCCAATTTAAAACCAAGCTCATAATTAATTTTAATAAACTAAACCACCACTAGCTAGTTTTAAACAACTTTATTCATTTTAATAACTATTAACATAATCTTTTAAGTCATATTTGTGTAAGCGGATTGGGTGATGATGATTTAAGTGATAGTTGTATTTGTTCCAAGGATAAATAGTTATTTATAAAAGTTTTCATATATATTGTTTTTGATATATTTCAAAAAACGAAACCTCATAGAGAACCACTTTACATATACTGCATTTTCATTATGCTTTAGTTTGTGAAATTTAGTTTTATTTTATTTTTAACATGATCCGACCTAACTTGATATGATCCAACATGACTTTAAAAAAATTCACCCTCCCATAAAAAACTTTCTGGGTAAGCCATTGGTCAAAAGACTAAAAGTAGAAGGAAGCAGTTAAAGATCAAAAGGGATATATATAAATCTCTAGGAACCCAGATTTAAAAGTTTGAGAAATAAAAATGGTAGGTGACAAGCTGTCACGGATACCACAATTTAAGTACAAAGATAAACTATAATCTCTAGAAAACTAAGGGGCGAGGGAGTGATATCATACAAAATTTAAGAATAGAATTTGAGAGTTATAAAAGTTTTGACATCAAGTGTATAAATAAGTTCTAAACTCTAAAAGTCTGGGTGGGTACCAGATGGCATTAAGCTAATGGTAACCGAGTGTGTAATAGGCAATGCCTCTTTTGAAGGTTAGGGGTTTAAATCCTGCACTTGGTATAGTTTTGATGACAATGTTGGACGGTTGTTGCATGTTTCACCCGTAGCATCAAGTGTGGTTTATCTATTCCTAGGTTCTTTAACTTTTGATCATTTCACTACAACATACTTGGCGTGATCGATGGATTGTATGACCATGTGATCATCGGTCATCATACTTAGTGTCTAATATTTGTTGAATGATTTGTTTAATCGTGATAAAAATAAGAAGTGCATTTTATGCATCATATATGGCATTTTCAATGCATAGTTTGATTGTGGTATCGACCAAGAGGCTAATGTGTAGAAGTTGGGTCTACTAGGAAGAGATTTTTGCATAAAAAGAGTAAAAACGAATAAAAGTTTAAAATGTGGCATCATAAAAACATAAATATAGTACATAAAACAAAATCTAGTAAAAAAACAAAATCCAGTCAAAAGAAACAAATCCAGTAAAAAAGAAATAAAATACAGTACCAAAAATCAAAAATCTAGCATAAAAAAATGGAGCACGAAAAACTAAAAATATAGTACAAAAAACATAAAAATCCAGTACTAAAAACACATAAAACAAATGTAGTATAAAAATAAGATGTTATATCTAAATTATCATGACACGTGTCAGATTTTTATTAGTTCTCACTTTTATTAGGCAAAAAGCTCTTTTGTGTAAAATTGTTGATTAATTTGTGCCAATGATTCATCATTCGAAAACCCTTTCTTTGTGATCGGATAATGTATGGTTTATACATGAGAATATTATATATAGTTTTGTATAATACTTTAGTATTTTTATCATTATTAAAATAATGAGTGAATTTCATAATATGTAAACCAAAAATATCCCCTTTTGTTGATTTGAAATTAAAATATGCAACATGTTCTAAATTTTCTAAATATGAAAACTTGTTAATAATTTTACACTTTCTCCACTTTTATCAAAGAAAAAAAAGTTTTCTTCAATATAGACTTAATTGACGCTTCCCGTTGATCAATGTTCCTCCTCAAAGCATACATTACGTAGATTTACACTACGAAAAGATAAACAAGTGCATATAAAAAGAGCAGGAGCAACTCTTATGTGTATTTTTGTAAAGTTAAGGCCTCGGGTCTAAAAAAATAAGGCCCTGATTCCATAGATCAATAACTTTTATATATGTGTTGAATTTTACGTTTGGGTCAATGGGTAAAATTACTGGAAAGGAATTCAGGAAACGATTTGGGTAAATTAATTTTTGCTTATCTCATTCAATTGATGCTTTTGGTTAGTTTCTACTTCATCTCCTTTGCGTCACAACTGGCCAGTTCAAAGTTTATAATCACATTCAAAGTTCCTTTGTTTTTGGATTTATGCTCCATCGCCTTTTATTGGTATTTTTGGTTTATAGTCTCATTAATCAACTCTCTCGTGATCTCCTTCATTATCATCAATGCTTCATTTTTAAATTTATGTTAATCTAGTTGCTTTATTCATCATATTGATATTACTTTCTACTTTGTCTTTTAAACTGTGTTGCTTATGTTCTACGTGTAAATAAATGACGTTTTAATAGTGCTTATTAAATGTCACATCTTTATTATAAGAGGCATTTGACTTAGCAGTTAATGTGTCTCTCATATATCATAAAGTTTAAAAGCAGTTAAGTTTAGGAATGATATTTTATTACCAAAATACCAGTAGATGTATTTGATTTTCTCATATTTTCGTATTGATACTAATTGATGCCGGTAAAAAACTGAAAATTCTTGTAAAATATTCTATCTTTCTAGTGATTTATAGGCACAAATAAAACTTTTCAGCCTAATAAAAATGTTAAAAAAAAAAATACAAAACCGGCAAATGTGAAAATAGAAGTTTTTATTGGGTTGTCCATAGAATTATAGAGAAGTCCTAAAACTGATCCCCGCTCGTAGCCCTAATTCGCAGTTCTTCCTTTCTGACTCGAAGAAAACACACCACAGATTCATCGCAAAACCCTAGAAGATGTCCGGCGGTTTCTTCCGGGTAAGTCTTTTGACCATAACACAATTTCTGTTTACACGAATTTCATCTTGAACTCCTTGTTAGGTTAAACTGATTACATGATTCGTGTTGATCATCGTAGTCGAAATTGATGGAATTACTGAGTAATTTGTGTTCGATTAGGGCACTACGGCTGATCAAGATACTCGCTTCTCTAACAAGCATGCTAAGCTGCTTAAATCTCAGAAATTTCCACCTGAACTGGAAAATCTGGTTCGTTTTTCTTACATCATCGCTGGTTTTAATTTTTTCAATGTGTTTTATGTGTGATAAAGGCATATGAGTGTGATTTTTTGTTTCTTCGAGGTAAAATAAACAAGGTACAGATGTCAGAGTAATGGGAGCTTTATCTAGAAAGAACGATAGTTATTCTATTTCAACTGATTTAGGGATGCTAGTCCTAGTTATGTGTGAAACGACAAAGTATGAAATTTTGACTGAAAAACAATGGATTAAAGGTTTTTAGTATATATGCTTCAATGATGATGGATGATTTAACATTAGATATAAAAATATGAAGTTTTTAACTGTAGAATGGATATCAGCTTAGTCACTCTGAAATGATATTTAGGGAGGGACAAAAAAAAAAAACAAAAACAAACGTACCCAGTTATATCCCACTTTTAAGTAGGGTCTGGGAGGGGTGAGATGAAAACAAACCTTTTCCCTACCCCAAAAAGAGGTAGAGAGGCTGCTTCAGGAGAGACCCCTTAGGGAGGGACAAAAAGATTTCTAAAAAAGCCGATGCAGTCATGCATGATTTGTCTCATGAAAATTGCAATTTTTGCCTGGCATTCTTGAAGTTTTTGGCTATTTGAAGTTATGCAATCGACACAAATCAAGTGCATTAGTTTATTTTGTGATGATATATTAACAGGAAAATAACTAGTTTGAGTTTGAAATTTTCCTTAAACGATGGTGCAATTTTCATGGGACATAAAACATACTATTTTTTTGGGACATATGGACTAGAATTTAAGCAAATAAGCAAACAAATTCAAACCATTCATAATTTATTGTTAGATGCTTTATTAGCTATGCGCCTATGCTATTTGTTTAATGTTTGATTTTTGTTTTGTTTTGTTTTGTTTTTTTTTTGTCTCGTGTGAAGGTGGACATGACAAAAGTTAAGATGGATGTCATGCGTCCATGGATAGCTCAAAGGGTGACTGAACTCCTTGGATTTGAGGATGAAGTTCTTATTAACTTCATTTATGGCCTTTTAGAGGAGAAGGTAATCTGTTTTATGATTCAATAAAAATCAATTTGCTTATAAAATATAAATCTTAATTACTATCTACCAGGCATATGTTATTGGTAAGGGACAAATGAGAAATGCATAATGTTTTTTGACATAGTTAATCAAATATAACTTATATTTTCATTTGGTATAAGAACAGTGGACAATTATCATGATGATCGACTTGATTGTATTATTTTAAAGAGTTAATTACACAGTTGGTCCATGTGGTATGTCGGTTTTGCACTGATGGTCCTTAATTTCAAGAAATTATACTAGCGGTCCAAACAATTTGCAGAATGTAACACCGGTGGTCCCTAGAATGGATGGCCGTTATCTTTTTTTTTTTCTTTCCATTTTTTTTAAAATAACCAAAATATCGTTATCCCTTACTCCTTAACACCCAATTTCTTCTCTCTGCCTTTCTTTTATCAGATCGATGGCAACCAATTCCTTCCATTCAATACCTCCACCAGCCATCATTTGCCACCAACAATAAATGCCACCGCCACCGCCACCGCCACCGCCACCGCCACCGCCATAAGCTATGCCACCGCCAATGATAACAATTGGGGCCGATTTTCATTGGAGGGATCGGTTTTCTCGCCGGAGCGTCTAGTCGGCCGACGGCGGAGGCGTGTATGATGGTTCCAAATGATCCGATTAGCATTTGAGCTATATTTTTGTAAGATTTGGTGTTGGTTTGAACAAAGTGCCACCAAGGTCACTTTATTCTCAAAAATGTTTGACGGAACAAAAACACAACGTTTGTTGGGCACCACATTAATTAGCATCTGGCATTTTTAATGATTGCCTTACCAATACAAACACCACCAAATAGGTAAGTTTATTTCTAAATGGTGTTGGTTGTGTGACGGTGGCTTGAATCCTCATCGGAGGAGGGGGTGAGCCGGAAACCTTGCCGGAGAAGAAAGGGTGGGTTGTAAACCTTGCCAGAGAAAGAAGGGTGTGGGAATGGTGGGAGTGGGGGTATTTAGTCAAGGGTAGAAAAGGGGTATTTTAGTCATTTTTTGAAAATTTAACAGAAAAAGTTTAACGGTCATCCATTCCAGGGACAATTAGTGTTACGTTTTTGCAATATGTTTGGATCACCAGTAGTGCTAAACCGACATACCAAAGGGACCAACAGTGTAATTAAATGTATTTTAAATTGATTATGACCATATTTGCATGAGGCAGGAATATTTTGCACATAATGAACATGATTCTGGAAGTGATACTTGAGGCTTTTTATATTTTTATAAATATCTGTACTCGTATCTAGCTGCATGAAGTCTGACAATTTGTTGACTGCAGGTAGTTAATGGTAAGGAAATTCAAATTTCACTTACTGGGTTTATGGAGAAAAACACAGGGAAGTTTATGAAGGAGCTTTGGACACATCTACTTAGTGCCCAGCAGAACGCCAGTGGTGTTCCTCAACAGTTCTTGGATGCCAAGGAGGAAGAAACTAGGAAGAAGCAGGTTTTTTTCTTTTGGGTAAACTGATGCTTATTTTTGTATTTTATCTTTCATCTCACTATAGATCATAAATTTAGGAGGATACGGATCGTATAACCAGAGAATTGAAGAAAACAAAAGAGAAGGAGGGCCATGAGCAAGAAAGGGTGAAGATGGTAGCATTTCTTTCTATGCAAGAGTTAATTACCATAGAGCCAAGTTTTTGTTTTTGACATATACTTTTCTCATGACATTCAGCTTGCTTCTGCAATTATTTGGGTTGATGTCCTTTCCTCAAAATACTGTAGGACAGAGATGCTGATGATGTGAATGCTGCTATTTTGGAGGTCCACCCAAGACGACACACAAAGTTCTCTAGCAAGTGGTCAGCTGATGCTGAAGTGACTGATGAGAGGAATGGATCAAAAGAAAATGCCAGGTTAGGGGAATGCAATAATTCATACTTTGAAAACTTTTGTATTGGAGGACATGAGTAAATTGATACTAACAGCATTTTAATATCCCATTATTTACTTCTTTTTCATAGGATTACTCGATCTCCACATTCCACTGATCATATTCTGTCACCACCTCGGTATCTCTTCTCATTATATCCGTTTTTTTTTTTCCATTTATTTTTTAGCTCTTCCACCTTAATTTTATCTTTATGTTTATTTTGCAGAGGTACCCGTTCAAGATCAATTAGCAGGTCCTCTAATTCCAGAAGCCATTTAAGGTGTGCAGCCATCCAAATTTTAAACCATTGTTAGTACTATATAAATGTTGATTTCAATCATCTTTTACTTTATCTTTATTTATCCAGTTATCCTCATCTCAGGTCAAGAAGTTTGTCTGCATCCCCTAAACCCTTAAGGCGTTCAGTTTCTGTTGAAAAGAGACCCCACTCTCTTTCAAGACGATCTTCTACACCTCGTCGAGTGGGGGCACGTCTGCGATCTCCATCCCCAGCATCTTCACGTGGACGATCACCTTCACCTGCAAGGAGAAGGTTGAGATCCCCATCCCCTCCATCTTCACGTGGACGATCGTCTTCACCTGCAAGGCGTAGGTTGCGATCCCCTGCTCGTCGAAGGTCTCGGTCTCCTGTGTGGCGCAGATCACGGTCTCCTGTGCGACGAGGATCACGGTCACCATTAAGGCGTAGGTCACGTTCTCCTGTCCACCAAAGGCCACGCTCTCCTGTCCGCCAAAGGCCACGCTCTCCTATCCATCATAGGTCGCGGACACCCATTCGAAGGAGGTCACGGACCCCCATTAGGAGGAGGTCGCGGACCCCCATTCGTAGGAGGTCACGGTCCCCCATTCGTAGGAGGTCGATGTCACGGTCCCCCATTCAGAGGAGGTCGATGTCACGGTCCCCCATCCGGAGGAGGTCAATGTCACGGTCCCCCATTCGAAGGAGGTCAATGTCACGGTCCCCCATCTGGAGGAGGTCAATGTCACGGTCCCCCATTCGTAGAAGGTTGCGGACCCCTATCCGGAGGAGGTCGAGGTCATGGTCCCCTGTGCAGAGGATGTCTCAGTCCCCTATCCGGCGAAGGTCACCAATCCCTTCTCATCGCAGGCCACGATCTCCTTACCAACGCAGGTCAAATTCCACCTCGTCTTCTTCACTTGTGCGTTCTAGATCTCCGTCACCAGTTCGTGGCAAACCACCATCTCATCCTACAAGGCGGCAGTATCAAAGAGCTCCATCAACTCCACGCGATCAGTCTCTTTCTCCCACTAGGCGAAGGACCACCTTTCCTGGCCGTCGGAGATCCCCAAATCCTAGAAGTAGGTCTTCTTCACCATCAGCTGGGATTTCTATGCCTCATACACATGGTACACCCTCTTCCCTGTTAAAAAGGGAATCACCAAAGCACCAACAGAGATCACCTATACAATCTTCCCAAGACAGACGCAGGTTCTTTACACTTTGGAATAACCTATTTTTTATTTTATTGATTTATTGATCTGTCCAATGGTAGTTTGTATATATTTGAATCATGGAGTGTTTTGCAGAGGTCATCAAGCTACACGGAAAGTGACTGCAGAGAGTCATTCTCCTGCTCCTGTGAAGTCTCTAGAAAGTGATCCGAAGGGTCGTAGAATTTCTCATAACAAAGAGTCGGTTTTATCACCCACAATTTATAAATCTCCTTTGAGTTCTGCATCTCCGCTGGATGCTGGCAGAAGTCCTAGAAGCAAGAGGTGGTATTGCAATATATTTTTACTTATTATAGTTTAACACAATGTTTGTGCATGCAATCTGTTAGCTTATCATAGAAGTGCAATATATGCACAGGGGACCTGGCTGGGAATAGGGTGAAAATGGGTCATCTTTAGTAAAGGTTGGGTGACCCAAACCCTTCTTTTTAATTCGTTTTGTTTTATAGTTACTACATAAATGTACAATGGTAATACGATTTTTCAATTAAGAATTTTAGGAGGTTTTTCATGCTGGATGACTGTTAGTGTGGTTTACCTTCATTGCATGATCTTTTTTTTTAATTCGACTCATTTGACCGTTGGAGATTAAATTTTACTCAATTTGACCTGTTTAAACGTAAATGGGTCAAAATCACCCTCTCTACTTTATCATGTATAAAATTAACAAATGTTGTTTTCTGACAGTCCCGTACCTCCAAAGAGACAAAGAGAAGGTACGACTACCAAGGATCGCTTTGATAATGTTGAGGATGAAGAAATGACTTTTTCAAGGTTGGGTTTCTATCTAATATGCATCGATTTAACATGTAACTTAAAGGATATAACATTTATGTTAAGTTTGTCTTTTCTTCCACAGAGTGAAGGCTGATATATGTGAGAATAGAGATCCAGTTAGTCATAAACGTGACAAGAACAAACAATCTCTTCCAGTTGAGAAGAGAAATAGGTTTTCTAACACCTTAATAGTATTTAGGGGTTATGGTTTATGGAGTATCTAGGTAATCAAAAGCTAAGCACCCAGGCACAAACCCACACAGCAATATTGCCTTGCTTATGTCAAGGCACCCATTCTGGCCAGATTCTGCAAAAACCGGTCTGCATTGGTCTAAAACTGGTCTGTAGGCTGTAGCTTTTAAATATGGCCTGCTGCACTCGCCTAAAATCGTCTGAAGTAGCATAAAACAAGCCTAACGCAGCTAAAAATGGTCTAAATTACACTAACACATTGCTTGCTTTGGGCCCTTCATTTTTATGCTTTTTGTGCCTAAGTGATGGGTGTGTGCATAGGTCGGTTTTGGGCTTAAACCAAACAAAAAATGAAAGTTTGGTTTTTGAAAATTGTTTGGGTTTGGTTTTTTTCAGTTTTTTGTTTTTGGTTGTTACTATGGGTTTTGTTCTATTCGGCTTGCCATTTGGGCTTAAAACTTTTGTGCCGAAAAAATAATCAATCAAGAAGATGATCAACTGATTATTAATTTATTATACAATTGGGTCCACATTTTTTTGGACTACATCATTTATCACTAATATCTTGAAAATTACTCTAAAAAATATACATTAATATTTAACTTAAAAGCAAATCATATAGTAAATAAATAAAGCATTTTTACCATCTTTATACCATTTGGTTTGGTATGGTTTTTTCTGACCCAAAATTCAAACTCAACCATAAAATTTGATTTTAGAAAAAAGCAAACCAAATCATTGGCTTTAATTTGGTTCGGCTATATTTGTTTTTTGGTTCTGGATCGATTCTTTCATTCTTTTGCTCACCTCTACTAGGCGACAAACTCACTTTTTTGGTGCCTTGAGTGCCCTTCAGCTTTTGACTACCTAGGATATAACTATGCTGGTTGATTTTACACTTGATGTACGCTTGTAATCTATATGTATTTTGACAGTAAAAATGATGGAATGAGTAAAGCTGATGAGATGAACCAGGAAGCAGTGAAATTGCCAAAATTCTTGCCAAAGGAAGAGAGGCATAATCAAAGAGGCTCGTTGGATTCTGTTTCTGAGAAAAGTAACCATAAGAGAAAGCATAAACGAAAAGATGTCACATCAGGTGATGAGAATAGTCATGATTCCCATACTGAAGACAGAAAGGAAGCTAAAAGAAGACGCAAAGAGGCGAAAAAGTTGAAAAAAGAAGAAAAACGTAAACGACGTGAGGAAAGGCGTCTCAAAAAAGATGCCCGACGCGCAGAAAGGCTGAAACTGAAAGCACGAGGGAATGTTTCTCCATCTTCTGATAGTGACAAGAGTTACGATACCCATGATGAGTTAGCATCGTCTGATCAGAAGAAACTTGAAATTGAGTTGCGGGAAAAGGCCCTTGAATCTCTCAGAGCTAAAAAGGGCGCTGTTTATTAATTTAATTGTTTAAATGACTTCCATTTTATTTTCTGTTGTCCCCACTTTACCCTTAAAATGTTTCCGTTTTGGTTGTGTATTGTTGATAGCTGTTTAATATTAGTCTGTGTTTACTGATGGCAGCTGAAACGACACAGATTTTATCTTTGAGTGCATTATGCTGACTTCCTGCTAGATTTTCTGGTAATAAATGTCTTCCTTTTTGCTGTGGGCTTTATTGGTAATTTAGAATTTTAGTAGTTTCTACTTTTTTTTTAACAGCAATTCCTATAGTTTTTCTAGGATAATTTCTATGGGCAAAGACTATAACCTATAACCTGTTGGTTGTGGGACTCACATTTTACCACTAGGATCCAATTCCTCACCCATGTTGTATTTACTGGATATGGTGAAATGTGTAAAAATATTTTAATTGATGATTATGCAGTTGGTAATGATCTGGTTTGCAATCGGTTGTTACTAAATTGAAATTATGGTGAACTGTTAGATAAAAATATTGTTGACTAGATGGCATGGCTGAGCAGATCAATTGGATCAACAAAAACAGGTGAGCCATTAGCAGGATCTTTTGACATTATTTTTATTATTTTTTTCATGGTTGACACATTTAAGTTTGATTCAGGAGTTTGGTCGTCCTTTCTGACTTCCTTGAGCTTCTGTTGTTGCGCTGATGTGGAAATTTGCTGGTATGTAAGTAGTCTGTCAATATTTGTTTTCATATGCTCTTAATTTTATGGCATGATTTGTAAATGTGACAGTTTTGACACATTGAATGGGTCTATTTAGACAACTTTTCTATTTATAATCTCAAATGGGTCAAATTAAGGAGCATGGTCAAATGGGTTGAAGGTTAAGTCTATTTTTGATGCATACAATGATGGGTTGCAATTCTTGTCATGACCTGAATCACACATGACATGAAAATTATCAGTTTTACGGTTGGTTCAACCCGATTAGACCAGAGGCATGTCGTTTGTGGGTTATAACTGATACTAACCTGGTCGACCAATCATCAACCCATATATAAAACTAGAATAAGAAGTATATGTTTAAGTTAGTCCAATTCACCAACTTACCAAACCATTAACAACTTTACTGAAGCTGTTCCCATGTATCCAACCTATTTGATTGCAACTTATTTACAACTCGTAACCATGTTTATGAGCTGCTAACTTGTTTTCATTTGCCAACTGTGTACATCTAATTTCAAGTTTATTAACAAAGTTTCACTTGTTAATAACGATTTATATATGTTTCATTTGTCTCAATTAATTTAAAAAAAAAAACATAACCTATTCTAAAAAAATTCACATGATTGAAACACGTTATGAAAGTTGAGTAATTTTTAGGACAAAAAAAACTTTGAATGATTTTAGCGTAACACTATAAAGACTTGTTACTATCAGGTGAAATTTGATGTAATTTGTTGGTTTATAATTTTAAATGGTTTAATGTATAACTATCATTTGATAGTTAACCTGTTTATTTCTAAGCGTTTTATGATTTTGATTTGTGCCATGGAGCTTATTATTATTTGTTGCCATGATGTTTAGGATTGAATGAACCTGTTGGTGGAGAATGGAAATCATGTGTTGATGGCTATAAATGTGCGGTTTCTATGCTAGGGTTGGGCAAAATTAACTTGATAGAATTAACATGACTTGGGTGTTCATTGGTTTAGATAATGGTTTATTTAGTCTATTTTGATTGGTTTATTTGGACTTGAAATTTTAGAACCTTGACCAAAATCCAATTCGAATTCATATGAATAAGCCGGATAACCTGAATCAACGTATTTTTTACTTCCAAATGATTTGAATAAACATGTTTTATTCGGGTTGAATTCGAATATTTGAAAAAGCAAGATTTTGTATATTTGATGTCTAATTAGAATAAAACATACGGTCATCCGACCTGAATTTATACAAATAAGAATTTTGATCGACTGTTTTTGGGTTTCAAATACGATTCAAATATTGATTTTTTTTTGTATTTCATTTTTTACCACTCCTAGACATGGTATTGAATTGGTTGTTAGAACAGCTGGCGACCATGCAAGGTTACTTCATTAAAGTAATCTTGTTGGTCTCTAAAGGCTTTGACTTTATAAATATTGTAAAAGGCGGGAAAATAAATTCTAGATTTCATCATGTTGTAACACGTGTCTTTTAATTATACTCTTTTATTAGAGTAGGTAGAATAGTTAGTATGCTAATGTAATTTTATTAAGTTTTGAGAATTATTACCGTTTAATTAAGTTATTCATTTTATTGGTATTATGCTGTTGAAATTTAATAAAAAATTAATATATGTTTATTAGCATACTATTTTTTAATACATGAAAAGATTTGAAATGATGATAGGATAATGGAAAGGGAATTTGGTTCATCATTTTAGGTTAAAGATGTCATGAACTTATATATAATGTTGGTCGTATTGTGATAAGTGTACCTCTCATGAAGCGAGTATATGTTCCGTCTCCTCGCAATAATTGCAACAAATAAGAGTAACAAATAATGAACAAGAGTATACAAAAAATGAACAAAATATATAAAAAATGCAAGGAACCTTTTAAAATCAACTTAAAGGAATGCAACAACCTTTTTAATTAATAACGTCATGAAAATGAAAGCGTTTGGATTTTACTACTTCTACGTTTTAAAGCTTCTAATATGTTTGAAATTGTTTGATATTTTATTATTGAAACTTGGAAAAATAAAATATAAAACTCAAAAGAATAATTTAGTTTGTATAACAACGAATTTTTGTCTCTCTATATATAGTTAAATTAATTTTATTATAGCTTATGGCAACCAAATATGGTCACAAATCACAATAGGTCTAGTTTAATTTAATTAAATAATTTCTTTTATGTTTTTGTCAATGAAAAGGTTTAAAACTAACATAAAAAATACATTTTTTTTCCTATCAAATCATTAGTATATGTAAAAATTTAATTTAACGCTTTTTATTTACTTAAGAATAATAAAATCTATCAAATGATTTCCTTTATTTGATTATAACGATAACATGTTTATATCAAAAGTAATATTTTAGAGACAATGTGTTTAGTGATGCTTTTAGAGATATTTAGATGAACATTTTGCGATAAATTAAACTTTTAGCTAGTGCATACTTGTCGTCAATACTCAATACTGTGTTTGTAACTTCTATGGTATAAATGGATTTGGGAAGTGGTTTTAGTTGATAATAATCCATGTAGAATGCATTTACGTTATGCGTCTTTTGTGTATAGGTTATGAAAAGCTTAAAAGTGCTTGTTTTGATTTTAGGTTATGAAAGCTTACGAGTGTATTCAACATATTTACTCTTAGACCATCCGCAATACCCTTCCCGCGTGAAGGGCGGGATCCGGCAGTGACACGGGGCCAGGCGGGAACACCGCCCCTCCCCTTGACGGCTTCATTTCACAACGGTCCGCGGCTCCGCTCTCCCCCTCTCACACCCTGCTTTCTCCTCTCTCACAGTGGGGAATGTTTTTCCAGTGGGGTAAAGACCGTGAGGTTTTAAGGTTTTCAGTTGGGTGATGATGTGGCAGAAAATTTTGGTGGGGTGGGATTTCAGTGGGATGGGTACTAAGGATGATATTAGAGAGGGGAGAGAGAGAGGGAGAGAGGAGGAGAGAGAGAGAGAGATATTGGAAAAAGGTTTGGAGAGGAACTTGTAAAGTTTGATGGGTGAGTGATACACCGTGTTTCTTTTATATAATAGTGACAAGACCCTATCCATGTTATGATATATTTTGCTTTTCTATCGCCATGTTGTTGATATATTTTTGTTGTAAACGACCATTTTTGTAGAAGTTTTGATCAACGACTAGTTTTTCAAGTGGTTGTGGTATAACTAGTTTCATGATTTTCTATTTACAATGGTGTTGCATCACCAAAGACTTTGTAGCCTAATAGTATCTGAGTGTGATGATAATACGTAGTATCACTGCTTATTATATCAAATGTATACGAGACTATATTAGATTTTTTTTTTTAAAAAAATATATTGTTGTATCAACTAGTTCAAGATAATGCTTACCCAAATTAATTCTCAACCATAAACCTACTTGTCCTTGTCAATTGTCATGGACTCATGGTTGATTACTTGATTGCACTAAAAATCATTGTTACATTAGTAAATATGAAAGCTTGATTCACCAAGTTAAAACCATGATCCACCATGAGTGGCCATTTGATGAAAGACTATTGATATTGGTATATTGATGTGCCAATAACATATTATTTTATACTTTTTTATTTTTTTTAATGCTAAAAAATATTTAAAAATACGTATGAGTAAAAGTTTTGTGTGAATAATGTAATTGATTTGACTTAAATATAATATAAAAATGATGAAGTAATGTATTAATATTAGGACACTTGATGAAAAACTTGAATGATTGTTTAAACTAGAGTCTGATATAAGCTATAACCATCAAACGACTGTATAACGAATCCTCAAATGGACGTTTAAAAGTAGAAGGTACGACACAAACCCTAGTTCTCGAACTGGATGTTCGTGGCGGAACCTCAAACAACAGTTTGAAAAAGATGTGGGATTAAATTGTCAATGGTGTGTTTCTTGCAGGCTTCTAAGACTAGTACACATGTTATTTCCTTAAAAATTTTGATATCACCATTCTTTGCCCTATATTAACTGTTTGTGAAGTAGAATCTCGTGATGTATGATTTAATTAACTGCTAGTACCATGTGAGAGTGTACGAGCATATCCGAATCCAGGCTTGTTAATTACGGATCGAAACCAGTGAAATGAGCAATTGATGTAAGGTTTATAAGCAAAATAGACCTCTCATCTATTAGACTAGTATTTTGGGCTGAATAATCTAGCTGGATACATAAATCAAATTAAAGACCAGGTCAATCATATATATAACCAATTAATTAACTTCAACTTCATATAAACTTGAAACGTAAATAAATATTCTACAACTTGCATCTAATATAACCAATATTTACATTAAACTCATGATTTTAAAACTTGAATCAATATATATATATGGTAACTTTCAAAAAAAAAATACAACTCAGATAAATGTAATGTCTGTTTTCATCCTTTGTTCCAGACTCTACTGAAGAGTAAGAAGAAAAAAATAGTTATTTCCATATATTCCAAGTAAAATCCATAATTAATTTATTGACAAGAACATAAACCAGTAAACATGCACCCATAAAACAATTAGTTCAAACAGTTAGAAGAACATTCTTGTTGAAGTAATCTTGTTCCCAGATGACCTGGCTAGCCCTAACCTGAGCTCAAGGTCAACATCCGGAACCGATGATGGTCGCGGATCAACCATTATCATATCACCTTCTTCATGAATATGTTTTGAATATTCAAACAACCCTTCACTGAAAATCTGAAGTGTTTTATTATTCCCTTGTGGAGAAGGGTTGCCGGTGGCGGTGTTCGGTGGCGGTGATGATTCTTTGTGGTTAGGTTTGTGCTTCCGGTGGATGTTCATATGGCCTCCAAGTGCTTGTGCATTGGTGAAGCCTCTTTTGCAGAAGTTGCACTCGTATGATCTACTACCACTACCAGCACCACCCGTTTGATCGGTTGAATTTTCTTCTACGGTGGTGGTTGCCTCGTCGGAGCTTTCTGGGATCGGGTCGTCAGGTTCCATCGGCCGGCGGTGGTGGTCAGTAATATACTAATATTAAAAATTATTCAAAGTGTTGGTGTAACTTGGCCTGCAACTTATTAATTAATTAATTAATTATATATACCCTCCATTTGCCGATATATATAGAGGGAAATGATAAAAATAACTCATTAAATGTGCAATAACCCGAAATAATCTATTAAGATCAAGCCAAATATTCGAAATTTTTTTAACATCATTGTAAACAATTTAGAACACTTTCTTATTTTATGAGTTTGTGTAAATTCATCACCGTTTGAGAGTTAACATCGTTGTAAGTTTTGGGCAAAAAACACTTACAGTACTGGTGATGAATTTACGCAAAGTCATAAAATAAGCAAGTGTTATAATTGTGTTTACAATAACGGTAAAAAAATTCAAAGACTTGACTTGATATTGACGGGTTATTTTGGGTTATTGCACATTTAATAAGTTATGTATACTTTCATGTCCTATATATATATATATATATATATGTATATGTGAGACAAATTCAAGGAATCTGGTTAATTTTAACATTAATTTTATTTCTTTTTATAATGACTTTTCAACCTGAAAGTCTAGATGAATAAAATTAATGTATTATTTATATTTTTTTTAAGCACAAACTAGGGCTAAACACATTACTTTTTATAACCTAAATGGATGATTTTTCACACTTAAGAACCCATACGTTACAATAACTGTCAATTACAAATTTCCCATTATTCAGGTGTTGGCAAGCGCCGATTCGAGTAAATTCACCTTTTCATCGTAAGAAGACTTGATATATCATAAAACCGCCAATAAACTTGTTAAGTTACAAGCTCATTGGCTAGTTGTATTATTAAACATATATACCTTAAGTCAAACATGCCGGAGGGTGTTATTCCGAAAATACCCTCACCGGCCACCTGTTCACATCCAAACTTGGGGCGTTGGTCTCTGACGGCCGCCGGGAGCTTCTCGGTCACCACTCACAAGAGCCGCTTGACTCCGTATAGTACCCGCTTGAATTCTAAGTCTTTTTTTTTGACATAACTAAAATTAAATAAATAAATTAAAAATATTAAAATTAACACAATTTCATTCATTTTTTTAGAGTAAATTACACAAAAGGTCATTTATGTACATATCAAATTTCATCCTTAAACCTTGATAAATACACCAGACATCCTTTATCTTGGTGTTTTGTAACAATTAATTCATTTTCTACTAATCAAAGTTAAGCTAATGGCAATTTTACCCTTATGACTAAAGAATGGAATATGAAATTATATATAAAGTTAAAGGAAATTTTTTGTACTTTACCACATTTTTAATTTTTGTTATTTTCCTTTAACTTTATATATAATTTCATATTTCATCCTTTAGTAATAAGGGTAAAATTGTAATTTTTAAAAAATTAACAAAAAATTAACTTTTGTTAGTGGAAAATGACTTAATTGTTACAAAACACTTAGATACAGGACGTTTTGCATATTTATTAAAGTTTAAGAATGAAATTTGAAATTTAATATATACATAGAGGACCTTTTGTGCAATTTACTTTTTTTTTAAAATGACATCTACAATAACTCATAAAAATACTTAAATATACATAAATAATATAAGAAAATCATAAAAGTTGCAAGACCAATCTCACTCGTGTTGAGCTTTTGTTTACGTACATTCTAGTAAAATTGACAACATGGTCCAAGAACATTATCATAACGTTGGATAGAAAAATTATAACTCATGGGAATAATTTACTAGATCTAACACTCCAACAGGCAACAGCTAATATAACCTAATTAATATGGCTCAATATATACCAAAGACATTATACTTTGACGGTCTCTTGGTGGTGAGATAAGACTCAGGAACTAAATAGTCTTTTGTTCGAATCCCTCAAGGGATTTTCTCAAACTATTGAGTTTGCTGCATAATTAGTAACTTGGTGATAGATATGATTGGATAGTACTGCTGGTGGCACATTGATACTCCAGTGATATGTTAGTGGTCCAAAAATTAGCCGTTTAAAAAAAATGGCTCTATATATAACTCATTATAACTATTTACAAGATCCATTAATAGAGGTTCATTTAAAAACCACGATTGAAGATCAATTGACGATAACAAGCTCGATATTGTTATCTTCTAGAGGCTAAAATCATAATTTTAGGACAACCGGACTTATTATTTTAAAATTTAGTAATATCTATATCAATTTATGCCTAGATACACTAAAAACATAGCACATTGTCAATTTAAGTTCTTTACAACAACATAAAAAAAAAATATGTATCAGGTGCTTAACTTAGCTTCTGTTTTACGCAGGGTTCGGGGAGAGCCCGAATTGCAAGGCCGGCCTTTGGGAGGGGCGAGGTGGGCGACCGCCCCAGGCCCGACATTTTAGTGAGCCCGAAATTTTAAATTTTTTATATATTATATAAAAAAATATATAAATAACCATCTAAAAGCACATAATTTAAGGGTACAAAAAGTAATTTTCTTTAAAAATAAGAAGTTACTTTCATTCTCTTTAAACTAAAGGTGTTATCAGTTCAGTTAATGGCTTATTTGGTATAATTTAATTGGTTTTCAATTTCTTTTCCTATCCAAAAACCGAACCGAATTTTAGAAGTGGTTTAGTTCGGTTTTAGTTAAAAATGAACAAATCGAATAAACCAACCGATCTGAATAAACTGAATTCAGTCGAATAAACTGGTTAAAAACGAACAAACCGAATTCAACCTTATATATTATTAATAAGATAGTAAATTTAAATCCGAATTCGATTTAATCGGTTAATCAAACAAACCGAATTCAAAAAAAAATTTTTAACGAAAACATGACCAAAAACCGAAATTCAGATACGGTTAGGAACCGAAATCGGAATTCGGATACAGTTAGAAACCAAACCGAATTTGGTTTGGGTTTTTTCAGTAACAAATACAATTTGATTCTGGGCATCTCAATTCTTAGGACCGCCTCTAAAAGGGCCCATTTTTTTTCTCGCCCCAGGCCCAGGAATTTTTTTTCATTCTCGGGTCCGGCTTTGTCGAATTGTTTTGCAATATGATGTACAGAGCCTTAGTTTCTTAACGTCAACGTAACAAGCCAAATTCCATATTGCATCTTTGTAATATCAGATGACAACAAACATTATTATTCAGATAATACCATCCATTTCTATGCCTCTTTCATATTATATATCGCCAAACATATTTTTGTGTCTTTGAAAACATCAATAAGGTCACAACCACACAATGTTGTCGTTTCAAACGTACCAACAAATCTATGTTTTTATTTTTTTTATTATTGTTGTTAAAAAGCAACAAAAAGATCATATAAAAAACAACAAATCTATATGAATTGTCTTACAATGTGTTTAACATTTAAACACATCACATCTATCATCTGGACACAAAATAACAATTGTCAACTATTGGGCCGTCCCTTAGCAGGCCCACTAAAGGTTGGCACCTTGGCGGCTTGGCATGCCTCCACAAAAACTAACAGCTTTCATTCTCAAATGTCAAGGATAAATTGATTGGCAAATAAGCAAAAGTCAAGTTTGCTGTAGATCACAATTTATTAAAAAAAGAAAGAAAAAAAAAAATAGAAGGAAAAAAAAGGAAAAAGGAAAGCAACTTTGATTAAGTTTTGACAAACGATTAAAAATTACAATAATGAAAGGCTTTTTAAAATGGCCTGATATACATGCTGTTATTTTTTTTTTATTATTAAAAAATCAATTATGATAAAATAAATAATTTTTTTAGGGATGATTAATCTATTTTTAGGATTCAAAGGTATTTCTGACTATTTCATATAAAATTGAAAGTTTAGCATGACAATTATCATTCTTATCTAGAATTTTAACAGTATGTATCCATAAGAAGTTACTATTTACAGACTATTTGTGTAAGAAGTCTCTCTCTTTTTAGTCTTATAAGTAATGTTTGTCTTTATATTACTCATAACCGTACAATTGGTAATGTTATGAGTACTATTCAATAGGTATGGCTAACAATGTTGTAAAAAAGCTACGATTTGCGTAATTGAGTCCAAAATTTATTTTTTCCGTTTTTCTTAGTTCATACTTTATATTTAATCATTTTTTCCCTTTAGATTCACACCTATCCTAATGTTAATTGCATGTGTTTTCAATTTTAAAGGGTCTGCATGTTTGTTTATATAACAATAACACATTGCTATCTTCACAAAAACTTACAATGGCAAACGGTCTAGTTGTGGCTCAGGGGAGGGGAGGAAGAGAAGCTAGAGTAAAGTTGCGAGCGAGAGAGGGAGAAGCATGATAAAATTAACAATAATATTGTTATCTTGTTTTCGTCGTCTCATGCAAAGACTTTCATGTGTTTCCTAATTACATAGCTCCTATTAATCAGATGAGGGTTAGATATTCGAGATTATGTGAGTTGTAACCATATACATATGTGACGGGCGGGGGATGGAAGGAGGCTCCTTAGTAGCAAGGATGCGACAAGTGACGTGTCGCCAGTTATACCGCAAGCCACCTCATTGGCTCATCCATGGTAGTAGCATCGATACCCATTAATCTAAAAAACAAAAGATCATAACGTATTACATTTTGGGTGTCAAACAGAAATTGCAAGCGAGTGACAGTATTTATGGATCATTTAGTAGGCTGCAATGTGTAGAAGAAATTAAACATGTGGAATTCTTGTTGAATCAAGCAACGAATTAAACACATATTGATCAATTAAGCCCCAAAATCATATTCACCAAAATGGTATGCCACTACATTATGCATCAAATTCCGAAAAGACAACTCCTACATTCATAGCGGTTTCAAGAAAGAGTGGCGGATCCAGGAATTGTTTTTAGTGGGTTCACCATTTTCTGATGTTTTAATTAAATGGAACCGGACATAAAAATTTTCGGGTCGGGTTGGCGGTTAGGGTCTTGTAATGTTCTTCACGTAATAACAGTGCGATATATTAAGTCAATGATTAAAATTAAAAAAACGTCATCATTAAAGAGTTCGAAGGTACAGAGTGCATTTTCGTTTAAGATTTCTGAGCTCCAGATCAAGCGGGTATCAAGGGGGTCACGCACCCTTGCGGGGTCCAAGGTGGCGGTCCTACGGGCCATTCAGCAGGCATGGGTCAAGGGGCAACGCCCGTTGTAGGGTTCGGGGCAACGTCCCGAAACCTAAAAAAAATTTGCTAAGTTTGTATAACCAAAATTAACTTGATCTAAGGGTTTAACCACTAAAAACTACCATTTTGCTTGCAAGGTTTATATGACCAGAAAGTGGTTTTAACACGATTATATTGAAATCTAATCATTGATTGTCGAGATTTCTAATCATTGATATGAAAATTGCATTAAGAATTCACTCTTAAAAATCTTATTGGGTTCACCTCAGGATTCACCCCTAAAATATTAATAGGTTCACCATATATTTGAACTCTTTCGAAATTTTTTTTGCCTACTAACAAGTTGAACCACATTGGGTTCCTGTGAACCCACTTCCCTATACTTGCATCCGCCACTGTCAAGAAACATGCAAAATTCGATGAAGTGACTTCAGGCCCGGTTAAAGTGAAGGAGACACAACCTAGATGTCTCAATTTCAATCCTTACTTATAGCAATTTTTTTTGAAGGCCACAGGCCCGGTTGCTTGTGGCCACACTTTACCTATTCCTCTCGGTTAGTCAGGTATTTGGGGAGACTCGGAGGTTTACCATGTAAGTGGATACCACAAACTTCTTCCAAAGCATACGGCTTTCTGGATGTAGATGGTGATATCTATACAGATGGATCTTATATATATATGGTATAATGAAGTACCATATGGGTGGATATATAGGAATCAAAATCTGCCGAAACACTCATGTTATGATCTTCTACATCCTAGGTCTTCCCGTTCCATCATCTGACTTATGTTCTTCATGTAGCATTCAAACCGAATGACTCTATGAAATTACGTTGATACCTCCACATATTATGGGTAACGTAGGAAACATCTCTATTTTTCCTCCCGAGAATCATTAGAATTACCACTGCTTAGCTTTCAATTCGCCTCTGACCATCAAATGAAATGTGAATAATCCGTTCTCTTCTCTTTGAAAGAAGGGGCGCTTCCAGTTCTGTCGGTGCTTGAAACAATTTTGTCTTCTTCATATTACTATATCTCTAGAGTGTTTTGAAAAACAAAAAACAAAAAAAATTACCCGTTGTAACCCAAGCTGTAACAAAATGTATGTTTTGACCTCTTTTTGACACAACTAATCAATATGCAGATTTCAGGTTTGAAAAGAGAAATATCAAAGATTAATGAGCACACGTACTCAACATCATTAAACAATCTACCATTAACACAACGAATTAAACAAGGATCTGAGTGCCTTGTTGATGTTCATCATAAAAGAGGAAAATTACAATAATAAACAAATTTACTATCAAGAAAAACAGGACCATTCCTAATGCATGGTGAAAACATCCATAATCCATATTCTCTTGGCTGCTAATTTTCTTTATATTTGAGTTCCTCTTCGCTCTTCATTGCCTTCAGTTTTCTGCACCCGGTGTCGGTACCAAATAGCCTGACAAAAAGATGTCATTATATTAACTAATAAGATACCAGTTGAAGCAAACGGCAACCATTCGGCAATCCCAGTAATTTCCCTTCCCATTCAGTAATTTATGTTTTTCATGGTGCTGCAAGTTCTAAAAGTCGTGTGACTTATTTGTGAGACTTGTTCATCTAAAGTGGTTTTAGATTCTTGTGATTCTTTACAAATTACTTGGATATTGTTAACTTCTGTTCAGACGTAGTTCTGAAGTTTTAAAATCAAGTGATTTTTTATCAGATTATTTTCTGATATTGTTTCTGAATCATGTGATTCAAGTTTTCAGACATTGTTCTTGGTTTTATAGAGTCTTGTGACTCTGTGTTTGTATTAGAAATGTTTCTGGTGCAATTTTCGAATCTTGTGATTCGGTTTTTTTTTGTGATTCATTGTTTTGTAAAGTTGTAAAAGTTTTTGGTTATATCAAATTAGTCTTTAGATTCTTTATAAGTTTTTACATGATGTAAACTTGTAAAGTGGTAAAAGTTTTTGAATAAATCAAATTAGTCTTTATGTTCTTTACAAGTTGGTTTTTTGACAATGTTCAAGTTTTTTCAGACATGGATACGAAGTTTTAAAAATCGTGTGATTTTTGTTGATCAGATGTGTATTTGACATTGTTATAGAATCATATGATATTTCTTTGTATTATCATAGTGTTTTCTGATATTGTTTTTGAATCAAGTTATTAAAGATATCATACATTGTTCTGAGTTGTATAGAGTCATGTGACTCCTTGGTTTAGTGTTGTGTTGTCTGATAGTTCTTTGGTTTATTGGATATTAATATAATTTGGTTACATAATCATATTTTCCTTGTTGATCTATATGGTTTCTTTACTTCTGCTTGTTTTAGAAAGTTGGTTATTTGTCTAATGTCATATGATTTTTTTTGCTAGTTGGGAGTGAATTTATAATTCACTATTCAGTTAGATGATATTAGTAATTCGGGTGTGTTATGTGGTTGTTAACTTGCTATCGCATAGTTGTTATAACTAATTTTTCAACAGTATATATAAGATTAACTTTGAGGGCATTTAATTAACTTTGACACGAATGTTTCAGTGAATAGAAATGCTTCTGCAGACTGAAGTTTCTGTTTCACATATTTTATAATTTTAACACAAATATGTTGAATTGCAAAATGATTCTGATACATCCATTCTGATTTTAAAAGTTCTTGCATGTGATAATCTTTTAAAGTTTTTTAACTGAATAAATGTTAGAGGAAAACATTATGGTTTCCAATGTTCAAGGTATACCAAATCATCCAAAGGTTGGGATTCCTTACATAATAAGTTGCAATAGATCAAACTCTCTATTTCTTTAAGTTTCTCACAAGTCTTGTCTTGAAGACACGGGTTTGAAGTTTTAAAAGTCATTGTTTTTTGGGTTTTAAAGGTTTTATCTCATTAGTTTATATTGTTAATGTGATTTTGCAGGTTGGTGGTTTGGTTTACTTGCTTTCTAACTAAATTATGTTGAAATTTGTAACCATTTTTACCAATTTTAATAAAACTTTAAAACTAAAAGTTTGGAAAGAAAATTAAAGATGTTATTCTTCAAACTTTACTCTATAAAGGAAAGAGAGAAATGTCAAGATGTCAAGAATTAGATATTTTTTGTCTCTTCAACTATTTGTAATCAAAAGTTTTAGTTTAGGAATTAATCACATGTTTACAACTGATTATCATGTGAAATAATGTGGTTGTTTAATATTCTTTCTGAGCTTCGTGTACAGGTAAATTTATAACATGTATTGTGATAGTAGTAATGCTTTAGGTATTGCAGTCAATCTAGCATTTCATGCTTGTATTATTATTATTATTTTTAAATTGACTTGTTTTTTCTTAAGAGAAAAGATTTCTTTTTGCATTAATAAGGTTGTTTGTACTCAAGTCAAGTAATCAATTGGATGATATTTTAACGAAAGGATTGTCTATAACACTACAAAATTGGTTGATGAGTTTAGATTATAAAATTGAGGGAGGGTGTTAAAAATATGTGTGATATTTTGGTTCAATTTTATAATCCTGATTATATTTGATTTTATTGCATATGAGGCTTGCTGGGCTTATTTGACGGACGAATGGTTGAGGCTACTGGGCTTATTTGATGGACTGATGGATGTGGCTGATTAATCGATGAGGCTGTATACATTGTGACTGATTATGTGACTGGTACATATGAGAGTCATCAAGCGTTCCAGATGAGATGTGAAAAACTCATGTTGTTTCACACAACTGTGCTCTCTTCATCACCGATTAGAGTTTTTTTTGCAATTTCTTGAGATCAGATGGAGTCTCACATGCATCTTTATCATCTTCTTGGTTCTATGCATTTTATGAGGGTTCTTGTGTATCTTCATGTGTATTCTTGTTCTTGATGAACAATGACTTATTTACAGAGTCTTATTCATCAGTCAGTGTTTGTACATTTGTGTTGTTCGTCTGATTTGTTGATGTTCAAATCGATATTGTGATTCTATGCTATTTTAGGGTTCGTGTCTTTGTTCATAGATTGAGTTGTAAAGTGTCTTGTCTTTGAGTCTTTGTATTTCTTTTATTTGTTACTAAATATTATTTACATCTTGTGGCCTACCGTCTAACCATCACGTAACATCTCAATGGAAACAATTTTTTGAATTGGGTTCAATTTGGTTTAGTTACTGATAAAAAAAATGGTTCGATTTAGAATGGTTACACATAAAAAAAATTAAAACTGATTACACCAAATCTAGTAAACTACACAAACCGATAACAATACCTATAAACACTGATAGTATTAACGGAATTTTGTTAATAAAAAAATATATAAATAAAGAGTACATTAGAACTAGAAATATAAATATATAGCTTAAAATATAACTCGAAACTTAAATCAAGATAATCTAATCAAATGAATATATATATATATATATATATATTATGAAATAAATGTTTATAAATTTGTATTTATAATATGCATGAATTATTTAGTTAATTTATAAATTAAAAAATATAAAAAATAAAAATGTGAAAAAATCAAAGAAAAGAAAAGAAAAAAATTAATACAAAGAGCAAATTACATTACATGTCCTTTAACTATATAAATAATTACGCATTTCATCCTTTATTAATGAGGGCAAAATAGTCTTTTTGAAAAAAATTAACTGAAAAGTTAACTCTGTTAGGTAAAAAGGACCTGATTGTTACAAAATACAAAGATAAAGGACGTCTGGCGTAATTTTTGAAGTTTAAGGACGAAATATGTTATTTGTTATATAGATAAAGGACGATTTTTGTAATTTACCCTATTAATTATGATCATCAGCACTTTCATTCAGCATGCATGTTCATTTACAAATTTATGCAAACTGAAATCATAACAGCATTCAAAGGTCTCGTCATTAAGATCCAAATTCATATTATAAGCAACATGACACTCTGCAATTTGATTTAAACAGTTAAAGTAGCTCAATGCCCGTAAAAAGTTATCAACAATTTGATAAAACTTGGTTCCTATAAGTGATAATTGTTAACCAAACATATAAGGGGACTAGGAGTCGTCCCAAAACTCCCCACTTTTCCCCGTTACCACATCAGCGCCACATCAGCTTTCCTCACTTTTCCCTACTTTTCCCCACTTTTCCACATTTTGCACAGTGTCGTCTCACTTTTCCCCATTTTCAAATCTTATTTTTATTTAATTATTTTAACAATAAATAAATAATAATAATTAAATAGATTCATTAAAAATAAAATATAAAATTACATTAAAATTTAAAAAGATATTACATTAAATTAAAAAGATATTACATTAAATGAAAATACTAATTATTCGGGTTATTGACGTGATATTGTTGCGATAAATGCTCCAAATGCTCGATAAGGTCGGCTCGAAGATTTTCGTGCGTTGTTCTTGATCGTAGCTGATAAAGAATGTCTTCTTCAGGCTGTTCATCGCTAGGAGGGTCCTCTATGTGTTCTGGTGATATTGACGATTTACTTTCAAATGTGGGAAGCTCCAATGTAAACGGATCCATTGTTTTAAACTTTATAAAATTTGAGCGTAGAATGAAAGAATAAAATGATAAAGAGTGTGAGTTGTGATTGTTTTGGAGTTGTTTAAATAGAAAAAAAATTAGATTTTTTTTTTTAACCCACAACGGTCAAGAAACCTACAACGGTCGACACACCCCACTTCCCATTCGGCTTGAAACGGTGAGTGGCTCCCGATTCACCCCACCTCACTTCTGGGGGGGTGGTGTTCCCGTCTTTCCCCGATCCGGCAAAACCCACCCCGTTTTCTTCCCGGCTCCCACTCCGACCCCCCTAACTGTTGGTTTTAGTGTATAAAAAGTGTGGTGCGTAGAATAGTAAAACCTGAATTTTGTACTTGCTGAGCCATCCTGCCCTCTCTAAGTAAATGAAAGGAAGTCCAGATAAGAAGAAGACAGATTCATGAAGTAAAAAACCTCCAAGGCATGCCAACTGGAAGTCACTGAAGTTTGTGATCAAGTACTGCAATTAGAAGGGGAAAAATATAAGATAAGATGCAAGGTCATCAATCAGCCATCTTGGTTTGAATTTTGAAACCACAAGGATTAGAACATAGAAAGTTGTATTACAAGAATATTTTGTTCCTCAACAAGAAAAGAAACAAAATACAAGTGAATTATTCATTTATCCCTGTTACAAATCTACACTTTTTTTGAGCAGTAGCATCTAGATTTTCTAGGATAAAATCGCCATAAGTTGCACCCTGCAAGATTGGAACCCACAACCATTTGATTGGCTAGTACACCACTTTACCACTAGCATGTCCCTTTGGAGACCCTAATTTCCACTCCTAACCTTGCTTTTAGAGGTCGATAGATAACGACACTTAACCGAAAAATGTTTCACATAAAAGCTATGTTTTAAAAAGCTCAAGGCATCACGAGGTGATAGGGTCCCAGCCTCCCAGTATATGAGACGCTATGTAATTATATAACATTTTTTTTATTCCTCATATGTTTCTATCATCACACACGTAAAATTTAGATATAAATAACCTCTATATGATTTAACATACAAAATAGCCTATATGTACAAGTTGGCAACCTAAAATTTGTATTTAGTCATGTACAACCTCCTGATGCACATAATCTTCCCATGCAAGAGTCGAGCTTCATGTTTGAGCTTCATTTTGTTTTACTTGCGCCTCATGAGCACCCATTGTTTGAAATAGTCAGATGCGTCAGGCCTTGCACTAGTTGTCGAAGGCGCAAGACACAAAGGATGAGCTTAAGCTTAGGCATGCAAGGCGCCTAAAAAGAGAGCTTAAGATAAGCAAGGTGTATAGCATAAACATGCAATATTCAGGGGTATAAGACATTTTTAGTCTCTGTTTAGAACTAGTTTAGGATAGAATATGTTGGTTCCAGGCTTATTTTGTTTGTTTTTGTTTCAAGCAAGTTTGGATGGAATTTGCAAAAGTTTGTCATAATTTATGAGAATATGGCAGGGATCTTTGCTGAAACCTTTTCAAAACCTCACCCAACAGCCCGGATGAACTCACAGCGTTTTCCCTGGCTTCGCCTAGCTTAAAAGCCTATGTGTGCACCCAAGGGGCTTTTGACAATATACTGTATACCTCAGGCACGCTCTTTTTTTTTTTTTTTTAAAACTAACGAGGGCTCAGCGGCTTGCCTCTTCATAGCCCAAATGGATCCTCGGACCCAACAACCTACGCGCTGCGAATATGGCAGGGATCTTCGCTGAAACCTTTTCAAAAACTCACCCAACAGCCCGGATGAACTCACAGCGTTTTCCCTCGTCTCGCATCGCTTGAAAGCCTATGTGTGCACCCAAGGGGCTTTTGACAATATACTGTATACCTCTGGCACACTCTTTTTTTTGAACAGCTAACGAGGGCTAAGCGGCATACCTCTTCATAGCCCAAATGGATCCTCGGACCCAACAACCCACGCGATGCGACCACAGTATGCTACCAACTCCCCGGTATTTAATGACCAGGTGTTGGCGAACGCTGAATCGAGCAAATCAACGTGCTACTCAGGAGGAAACCCACTATATGGTAAAACTCCCTACTGACCGCTTTGGTAAGGATTTGAACCCATGACCTCACAAAGCCTAAGCTTTATGAGACTCGTGGAGTGCCAGTTGAGCTACAGGCTCATTGGCCTCAGCAGCCCTCAGGCACCCTTTAAAACCCAAAAAAGAAGCAAGTAATTACATTATACAGAAAATCCATTTGTGTGTTTCTAATCAATGTTGTCTTTGCTACAACCACAAAGCTTCCTGAGGAAAAAGGCGTTCTTCCAGAGCTTGAACAACTTACCAAAAAAAAGGTGTTTAAACAAATTTAGCAAAATGATTTATACTTAACCTCAACGTGAAGATCAAGCATCTAATTGACAACATTAAAAGGAACGGTAACTATATTTCTTGGCATCTAATGTCATTTCAAATTCAGGATTCACAAAAACAAATCAATCAATTTCAGCAATTAAATATATTTGCTTATCAATCCAGGCATATACGATCGTACAATTTGTTACTGGTAGATCAATGCTACACAGTTACTCGGATTCAAATCCAACAACAAGTCAACAACCATTCATACATCGAAAAAGGGGGAAATCAGTACTGTAAATTATATGTGAATGAGACCAAATCTAGGGAAAATGAGCAAGCAAATCACATAGTAGGATGTTAATGTAGCCGGAAAAAAAGAGATGACTGTACCGTCCAACCAGATTCGATGATGGAAGCCATGGAATCCGGCGAGATTGACACTGATGAATGACAGATTGTCGAAACGAATCTGAGCTAGTGCAGACGCTACATGTCAGGGGTGTGTTTTTTACCCGAACCCGAAGAACCAACCCGAAAAACTCCTACCCGAACCCGAAAATACCCAACCCGAAAAAGCCTATTACCCGAACCCGAAAACTTAGAATGGTTCGGTCCTTGGGTACCCACGAGATTTGTTCGGGTAAACTCGAATAACCCGAACTAGGATTTTAAGGGGCGATAACATTTTTTGATTTTCAAATCGTTTACATGTACACAATTTCAAATTGTTTTGTATAATCTTACTTTTACCTGTACAAAAAACTAATTGTCAAACATAATTGCTATAATTGCTAAAAAAGTTTCCATTTCAGAATATAATGAATCAGCTCTCCGTTAATAGTTTATTTTGTTCGGTTTAATTAGTTTTAAAATTTTATTGTATGTAACCGAAAACCAAACTAAATTTAATCAAATAAACTGATTAGAAACAAATAAATGATTTGAATACTGATAAAATCTAACCGAATTCAACCAAATAAACTGAATTTATCATATATTATTAACAAAAATACTAAATTTATGTATAAATTTGGTTTAAATTCAATAGGATCATGTGGGCTGAAATTCAATAGGATCATGTGGCCCCGAACCCCTACAAATAAGTCTGTCCATGTTTGTTTGTGTGTTTATGTTTATGTTTGTGCTTGTGTATATGAAAAAAAAATTAAAGTATATACATATATAGTAAACCATAATAATAAATATATAAAAAATAACATGACATTTTTAAGTTGGTGACCTAGGATGTAGAAGATCATAACATGAGTGATTCGACAAATTTTGATTCCTATATATCCACCCATGTGGTACTTCATTATACCATATATAAGATCCATTAAGTCAACAGATTTCAATGAATACAATAGGATTTATGGCTACACAAACTGTTGAGAACGGTTCTAGATCTGGTCCAAGACGAACTACTGTAGGGAATTTATTAAAACCCTTGAATTAAAAACATTTTATTTGTTTCGTTAAGATAAGAGTAAGCTTTGAAGGTACATGGCAGGCAGGGGGATTTGGATTGCAAGCTTTGATGTTTTTATGTTTATTTGATCTTATATAGGTAATATAAGATTTTTTTTTAATATAAAATATGGCTAAAATTTTGTATAATTTAATAATTTTAGTAATAAAATAATTATATTATTTTTTAAACAATAGGTTTTTTTGTTTCTTTATTTTTTTTAAAATACTATTTTTAAAAATTGTATATTTTATAATAAGTTGGATATTTAAAATGTGTTTTTTTAATATTAAATATTTTTATGTATTATAAAATATGTTTCTTAGTTTAAAAACGTAAAACAAAGTATTTTATATTTAATATTATTATTTAATATAAGGTGTATTTAATAGGATAGAGAGGCGGAAAAAACGAAGTTGAGGGGCTCTGTAATCACGCCATGTGTCCACAGAAACTTCGATTTATTATAATAGATAGATTAGTTTCCTTGTAATTTTTTTTGAACAATGATGTTATTACGTAATATGTATGTTGTCTTAACTGGGCTTATCGGGCAGAGGTAACACATGCCCACCAGATGCACAGGAACCCCATAGAATAAGTAAATTCTTGCCTCCCATTGGGATCAAACACGGGATAAACACCAAATTGATCCTTCACCAGGTGTCCTTTTTAAACTTGCTCCCAAATGGATTCGAACCCATAACCTTCGCTATGAAAGGTGAGAGTCTTAACCATCAGGCTAAATTTTTAGGACCCTTGTAATTAGACCTTATAATCTTAAGTCATAGCAACATAAATGAGCAGTGGCGGAGCTTGGGCGAAGTAAGAGGAAGACGGAAATTTTTGAAACCCAGAATACATGTTAATTTTTTGAAACAAGTGGAGGATAAATCAATATTTTTAACTAAAAATAACATTTTCCCCTGGCCCCTATAAAGCTTCGCCCTTGTAAATGAGTAGATTTTGGTAAATAATTATTGTAATTTGGGTTGAAATAGATAACACATTAACACAATGCACATCAAGAGGTTAAATTAAAATTATGTGAATATAATAGATGGTAACACTATGACATAAAATTGGTTGAAATCGATCTCTCATTTTTTTTTTTTTTCAAAATAGGTACAAGGTAGGAGAATGCAAGGAACAAGATGGTCGGATTTTGGTGTTGGTGGCGGCGATGGCAACAGACAGGTGTTGGTGCCCAAAGAGAGGGTATGAAAAAAGAGGAGATTGTGAGTTTTATTTATTATTATTTTTAATTTTTTTATAAAGAATATTTTGGTCTTTTTACTTAAATTTAACATAAAAAAGAACAATAATTTTCTCTTTCGTATTTTAATCAAATGCACGACTAATATTGGCACAAATCTAAAGATGGAAACTAGCCAAGCCTAAGCTTGCCTTAATTTATGCTTAGAAAAGCTTGATCCAGGTTATTCATTAATTCTCCAACTCGAATTCGACTATTATTTATATATTATTTAGTTATTATATTTATGTAAACATACTCATTCTTAACCCAACACTATACATCGTCTTCCTCCATATTACCAATTATTATTTTTTATTTATTTAAAGCGTGTCTTATTTTTAATTTACAAATATATTAAAACATATTCACTGTTGGAGAATTTTAGAAATTAAAACCATGATTTTCATTAGATCATGTAAGAAATCACTTTTCGAATCAATATTTTTACTCTTTCAAGTTCAAGAAATTAGATCGAAAGAATCCAAGAGAATTTCGTGTGTGATATATATGAAAACACGAATGTTTTGTCTGGGTCCCTCTTTTTGTGTTTTTCACCAAAAAGATGACAATTAATTGAGGTTAATTGGCATGGTCCTTAGGATGCCACAAGGGGGCACGGCCCACTTGACCCCGCTTGATACAGAGCTGAGAAAATTTTAAACAAACGCACACTCTACACCTTTTAACTCTTTAAGATTTCTTTACATTCAATTACAGTAAAATATACAACACTTCCTACATATATGCTTTCTCACGTGTTAACCACCATGTCTGGTGTGTAATGGAGCAATAGGTGCGACCAGCCCTTCACGCGAGTTATCACGGCACAAAACACACAATCTAAGGCCAATGAAGTCTTGTGAGAAAAAATAATGGTTAAATAATGTTGTAAAAAATATAAATTAACAAACCGAACTATTGATTAAAATATTGTTATTCTATAACATTTGTTCAATCCCCAAATTATTAATGTCCAAAACAAGAACATGATTTGTTAAATCATGATATCGATAGATAAAGTGTCTTGGTTTCATGCTCGTGTATGACACAAGTGTCTACACCATTTTCTGCCAAATTATTGTATGTTGACTTTTCATCTCTCTTGTGTCTTTATCACGATTCCAAAATCAAATCTCTCTTTTTATAAAGGAGGGGGGGGGCCATAGTCATGTAGAATTAGGAACTCTATAACGTTAATTATTCAAGTATCAATCAATTTTAAGCATTTAATTGTTCTTTAATCTCTAATAATAATGCTTATTAATTTAAATTTCTTGTTTGGGTCTTTGTGATATTCACAAAGAGGGCATTTCCTTGTTGCCATTGGCATCTTTTCCTTGTTTGACAAACGAGTCGATTTCGATTGCCTAACTGTTAATTGTTCATCTTCCGTATAGTACTCTTTAATAGTTTGTGGTCCTCGCAAATTCTTTTCTTGTTTCCTTGCATTTTAGATACTTTCATAATCAAGGTGGCTAGACATTGGTGGTAATCGTATCGATCATAATCATGTCATCTCGCTTTCCATGTTGTGCTTTTGTAAAACTAGCATTAAAGACTTGTATCGTATAATATTAGTATTGTACTGTACAATACAAGCATACAATAATCGAAAACATACAAAGAAGTTATGGTGACAACATGTGTATTTTGTTAATCGTGTTTACGACTTTACACTTCTTAGGATGTTAAATTGTTTATTAACTAATATATGGTTGTGTATTAAATTTAGGTGCTAAAATAAGCAAAATGAGTAACATGTGAAACATGTTTATGTGTAATTTTTATGCATGTCTAAATGGGTCACAAAATACTTTTTATCAAAAATATTTAATTAGTTTCCTTAACCAGCTTAAAAGTATCAGATATAATTATAAAAAGTTTATTACTTACAATGATGAAGATGATCCTTCAAAACTTGAAAAATAACATCATCTGAAATTTCTAGCAAGTTGCAATTGATAAAATTAAGATATGGTAAATTAATACAACAAAAATACATATTGTAAAAACTATATTAAGTTTCAAGTTCTTAGCATGCATATCACGAATGATCTAATTTTTTAGAGGTGTAATTGTATCTATTTTAGAACCGATGAATTAGCCTTGAAATTATAGACGAATTTGAAACATAACGACCTAAAGAGATCACAAAAATTCTAAGTCAAGAAGATATAAAATTATTGAATTCCTTGTAAACAAAAGGTTTACATATGTGATTGTAAAAAATAATGAAACAAACAAACAAACTTACCCGGTATATTCACATTTTTCAGTAGGGTATCCGAGAAAGGATGAATAAAACCTTAACCTTATCCAAGTTGGGTAAGAGATGTTGCTCCGAAGGAGTCACCGGCTCCAAGTTATTTTTTGAAGTTAATCAGCTCAACACGTTTTTAACGTAATTTTCACAAAAATAAGTAAAATAACATTAAAATTAATGCAATGTTACTTTTTCTTCTTAAGAGATCACGCGTGTATATATATATATACATTGTAAAAAATAATAAATTTAAAATAGAAAAACTAAAGCAGTGCATATAAACTCACCATTATATTTCTTGAACTGTGTAAATTGCAAAATAAAAACCCTAAATATACTTTTTTATTAAAACATTTAAATATTTACTTTATTATATTACACGTATGTGTCCAAAAAAATGTTTTGATGATATTGATGCAAATGGTTCTAATACATATTAAAATGATACATTTTTTAAAACTTAATGTAAACATTTAATAATTAAAAAATCAAAATTATCTTCTGATTGATGATCTTGAAATAATTATTAAAAAGTAAAAGTTGAATTTTACTGAAAGTCAAATCAAAGCATTGTTTTCATAACCGGACCGGACGTCGAACCGGTGTCCTTACTGGTCAGAGATCCGACCGGTCAAACATGATTTAAGAACCGGATGATTTTATATACATTTTATAAATATATATATATAATCAAAAAAATAAAAAATATTAAAAAAACGGTTCAACCACCGGTCCGACTACCGGTTTGCCGGTTCACCCAAAAACGGCCCAGAACCTCTAACCGGACCGGTCCGGGTTTCAAAATATTGAATCAAAGACTAAAATTAAGAAAACATTTGAAAAAAATAATTAAATAGCACAATAACAAAGAAAATTTAGAAAATATCAAAATAAAATTTTCTTTAATTAAACACATCTTTAGTAGGAGCTAGGCATGAAAAATAAAAAAAGTGGGAATCTAGGAAAATGTGTTGTGCCGCCCCATATAGGAAAAGTGTGAAACATACTGTGATCGCAGCGCATGGATTGTTGGATCTGATGATTTATTTGAGCTATGAAAAAACATGTTACTCAGTCATAGTTCGCCAATCAAAAGAGAAAAAATGACATTCATTTAGTAGAGTAGGTGTGTGCATATATACATACACATATACTAATACATATGTTTGATCTAACTTATAAATCAATTACTAAGGATGAATTCTACCAAATTATTCAAGTCATTAAACGAAGATCCTCCTTTCCACAAACAACAATTTGCCTTTTCTTTCATATTAATTGCTCGTTGCCTAATCTCTTTTCCTTCATCATCCACCAAAAGTCTTCTGATTATAATGACAATTGCATTTCTCTCCAAACATTCAAGTTCCAAACCTACTTGCCACACACAACTTAGATATCTAGAATTTACATATTGGTCCCCTAAAAATGGCCAACACATCATGGGAACCCCTTGTGAAATACTCTCCAAACTTGAGTTCCAACCACAATGACTCCAAAACCCTCCCACAGCAAAATGAGCCAAAACTTGCTTTTGTGGAGCCCATTTCAACACAAGCCCTCTTCCTCTTACTTCTTCTAAGAAACTACTTGGCAAAAACTCGATCCAATCCGACCCTTTGACTGAACCTGGTCGGACCACCCATAGGAACGCTTGGTTGCTATCCGCTAACCCCCATGCAATCTCGGCTAGCTCTTTTTCATCCATGGTGGCTAAACTTCCTAAACTGACATAAATGACTGATCTTGGTGCTTGCTTATCTAACCATGATATGCAATCTGTGTCTTCTTTAAGAAAGCTGGTAGATGGGCATTGAGCCATTTCGTTCAACGGACCAATCGAAAAGATTGGGATCTTGTAATGTTTTTGGAGTTTTGTAAGTGATGAGTTTTCAAGAAAATCCATGGTGTTCCAAATTATGGCTGATGGGATTCTATTACGCCCTGAAAGTGTAATTATTTCTTGTACCACTTCTGATGATGTGTTGTTGAATGGTAAATCTTTGTATCTTAGAGGATAGAGATCTGGTACAAGCTTCTCCCGCATAAAATCTGTGGTGTAGATCGGTTAGAACCATGAACTTACTTATAAAATCTAGATGTTATTGTTAAAAAAGTTAATAGGTTTGGTTGTATAAAGATTAAAAAAGTAGAACCATTGCTCAAATTAAAGTTTTTAGAGCTTTGAGGGTTTTATATGAATATACTCTAGTGAAAACTTAACAAAGAGTATTTGTTCTAATTATATATAATTTGGAGCAAGTTTTCATTGAACATCAACATCCAAATCCTTGACACAGAACTCAAAATTCTATTACAAATAAAATTCAATTTCCAAATTCAATTTTATATTTTGAATTGAATTAGTAATTGATTCAACTTTAGATTTCATACTTCAAAATGAAATCAAATGTACGATTACTGATTAATTTGATTCAATTTGAATTTATAGACAAGTACAACACCAGTTACATATAGAAGAAATAGAGATGAGCACATTCACATGGGTTAAAAAATATAGCAAAAGAAAATTCTTTGATTGAAATTCTTTATGTGATTTTCATCTTGCATATTATTAGAGCCTGAAAGCTTAAATTACAAAGTTTGTCTCCGCGTACACAATTGATATTATCTCACAAATGAATAATATGTGATCATTTCATTTTTGGGTTAATTGTTCTAACTTGATAATTTCATGTAATTTTCACATGATTCACATAAATTTACCCTTTGTACAATGACCGACCCCACTATTTAAAACGTGATGCGCTACTAGCACGGAACTATTAGCATTATTAATTAAAATAATAAATTAATTTGCTACTCATAAAAGATTTATATATATACACACACATATTACACCATTCAAAGAAAATATATTAATATATATTTTATATAATAAAATATTTCCCCATTTTAAAATTTTTTAATTTTGCTTTGTATACGCAATTGTATTTTATGGACCTTTTAATTTAAATTAGATATACATGAAAGGGTTCTCTTTATAATTCAAAATATTATGAAATAGTAAGAACTTTGCCATACATTTATCTAATATAATAAATTAAAGTTTTGTTTGTCACGTTATATGAAATAAACCATGTTTAAATCTTTATTTCAGCTTTAAATTTAATATCTTAATTATTTTATTAATATTCATTTATCAACCAGAATAATTAACAAAAATTGACATATTATTATTTGCTTTAACTTCTTATATGTTATAAGTTATATACGCAGACAAATAATTAAAATTGACACTCTTGCAACTTTCAATGTAAAATAACAATTCTTAATTAGTAATTTAATAAAATGTTTAGATTATATTAAAAAAACATTTAGTTGACTAAAATAAAATAATTTTGATCAATTATAAAATAGATATATATCTATATATACACATTTTAATAAATAAAGTATTTGTAAGTTATATTTTATTTTATTATATTTTGATTTTCTCTTTCACTCTTACTAGGTAATTTATTAAAATTGATAAATAATATAATTATATCATAAGTGATATTTTTAGTTTTTTATAAACATTTTTCAAAAAATATATAATATGTTATTTTAAATAAATAATTCATTTATTTAACTCATGTAAAACATGTTTCTTACCTAGTTTGTAAATAAAAAGTTTCTTGGAGTTCTTGTAAATAGTAATTAAATAATAAAATATTATTTTGTAAGAAATATAAGAATTCTTTCACACATATACAAAAAAAAAAGTTATTATAGTTATTGTAAATTAAAATACAAGAGTACGTTCTTATTTGATCTTTTCAACGTATGGATACATATTAAATTGAATCAAATCAACTCGAATTTAAACAAACCAGATTTCAAATACAAACCAAACTCAAGTTGATTTTTTTATCTAACTTGAATTTGACTTTAGTTAAAATTTAGATTTACAATTTCAAAATTGGGGTAATTAATTAATCAAGTCGACCCATGTGGAAGTAATTAATGAGATGCATAAAGCCATAAAGTATCAACCAACCTTGCACAGGAAATTGTCCTTGTGCATGAAGTTTAGGAAGAGCAAGAAAAGCCGGCATATACGAAGCACTGCAGCTTCGTAAAACTATGATTGGAAGGTTCAAATTCCTTGCAACTTCTTCTGCAAAATACATAATATTATCATAAATAATTGTAATCATCATCATCTTATTTGATTGTTGAATCTTTTGAATCAAGAGATCTTGTAGTTGCTTTTTGCAGTTGTTGTTAAGAAGTTCAAGAAACTTGGTGAAATGGGCTGATGCATCAATGGCTAAAAAGTTGTCGAAAAGTTCAAGAAACTCGAATTCGGGATGGTTCGAAGGATCGGGTGAGTTTAGTTTGGTGTGAGCGATGGTGATTGAGAAGCCTTTGGAGTGAAGAACGCTTCCTAGTTGAAGCATGGGAGTCATGTGGCCTTGAAATGGACTTGCTATAAGAACCAAATGTTTGCTTTGCTTTCTTTCATCTCCCATCTTGTTTGTTTGATGATTCTACACCTCTTTACATATTACACACACATATATAGAGGGTGGTCCATGTAATAAAAAAGGTTTTTTTATGGGAAGCATAGAGATTGACTATGTGTTAGGCAAGAAATTAATAAAAACAACGTATCCGAAGCAGTGGCGGATCCAGGAATTTTTTTCAGTGGGTTCACCATTTTCTGACGTTTTAATTAAATGGAACCGGACATAAAAATTTTCGGGTCGGGTTGATGGTTTGGGTCTTGTAATGTTCTTCACGTAATAACAGTGCGATATATTAAGTCAATGATTAAAATTAAAAAAACGTCGTCATTAAAGAGTTCGAAGTTACAGAGTGCATTTTCGTTTAAGATTTCTGAGTTTCACATCAAGCGGGTGTCAAGGGGGTCATGCACCCTTGCGGGGTCCAAGGTGGCGGTCCTACGGGCCATTCAGCAGGCATGGGTCAAGGGGGCAACGTCCGTTGTAGGGTTCGGGGCTGTTGGACTAATCTTGTATATATCAAATAGTTAAGGGTTATAGTTAGAAAGTTTTTAGAGTGTTTTAAGGTTTGGATTAAGATTGTTTTTAGCAGATTTTTTAGGGGATAAAGTTTGACTTTGTGTCTTGTTTTTAGTTTAAATAGGGGTTTAGGTTATTGGTTTTTTCCTTGTACCAGTTTTTATTTAATAAAGATCTCTGCTTTTTAGTTCATAAAAGTTCTTATCATCGTGGGTCTGGGCTGTTTTGTTCTGAGTGAAATCATCGACCACAGGGGCTGGGATTTTTCAATTAAAGGGCTGGTATCCTCAGGGGTAACGTCCCGAAACTTAAACGAAATTTGCTAAGTTTGTATGACAAAAATTAACTTGATCCAATGGTTTAACCACTAAAAACTACCATTTTGCTTGCTAAGTTTATATGACCAGAAAGTGATTTTAACACGATTATATAGAAATCTAATCATTGATTATCGAGATTTCTGTAAAAAATATCACTTGCCTCAATCAAGTTGATAAATTGATGTGAAAATTATATTAAGAATTCACTCTTAAAAATCTTATTGGGTTCACCTCAGGATTCAACCCAGGATTCAACCCTAAAATATCAATGAGTTCACCCTATTTTTTAACTCTTTCGAAAAAAATTTTGCCTACTAACGAGTCGAACCGCGGTGGGTTCCTGTGAACCCATTTCTTATGCTTGCATCCGCCACTGATCCGAAGCTTGACATAACTTTCGTTTTCTGTGACATAATTAATTTCACGTTATAAATAAAATGACTTTTAAAAGTTGTTTACGCAATATATGTATATAATTAAGTAATAATTTAATATATCGACATATGTATGTGTATAATTGCACAATGGTTTATATAATTAAGGAGGAAATTAAGATAAAATAAGAATGGATTTTTGCTTAAGAAAAATAAGAATAATATAATTTTGACATATGACATTATAATTTATATATAACATCTTTTTTTCACTAAATTTTTTTTTTTTATGTATAAAATTCCTTTTTGTACGAGATTTTTATGTTTTTTGTACAATATTTTTGTTTTGTAATAGATTTTTATTTTTTGGTACTAGATTTTTATTTTTTTGTACTAAATTTTTTTTAATTTTTGTATTGGAGTCTGTTTTTTTCTTGTACTATATTTTTTGTACTGAATTTTGTTTTTTATACTGATATTATTATCATTTTTAACACGTCACATGTCAAAATCCTATTGGTTTTTACTTTTCTTAGGTAAAAATATCTTTTTAGCAGATCCAACTCATATAATTATGCAACATTATAATAAGATATTATATAATGATGTTACATAAATATATAATTATATATGCAAAAATATTTATACATTTACGAAATGTTATAATCTAACATAGGCGTTTAATACAAACATATGTACGTATGAGTTTATATATGGCTATGCATCGTTATAATTAATTTTATATCAGCTGTAAGAAAATTATGTTATTTTCTATCATGTCATACAAAAACTAAAAATTAAAATTTCAATAATTTATTGCATAACTTTTCAAATATAAGATTATTTATTTTAAAAATATTGATAGAACTGAATTTAATTTCAAAAGGTCAACACCAAAGACATTTCGTTTCCGTCCTTTCACTCAATTTTTCCTCCTCTTTAATTATATTTGTGTCCCCTTCTAAATCATAGTTGTCGGGCGTTGCGGTGACGTTTTGAATTCACACTGGCAAACATAATATATTATATTTGATTTAACTTGTTTTCGTAAAAAAAGTTAATTTAAAAACTTAGACAAACTGAAATCATACATAAAATAAGCAGTAGAAAACATATTTTATTTCACTTGAGTCGTTTCCAAAAATGTTTACATCAAAACATGAATTAAAACGAATTTATACCAACACATAAAGGGTAAAGTTAAAAAATTTAGAATCTCATGTAGGTAAAAATGACATTTTACAAAGTTTTTGAAAGTTGATGAGTGAAAGTGACAATCCTGAATCAAATGTGGATCAATTAAGAATTGAAAGGATGAAAATGATATTTTATATTTTTTTTAAAAACATGAGGGACTAAACGTAAACTTAGAAAATTAAGGGGAGGAGCTGTAGGTGAAAAAGTTGACGAACATTGCACAAGAAGTTATCCAAAACTTTATAAACGTAAAAGATGAAAATAACATTTTATAAAGCTTTTTAAAATATTAAATGACTAAAAGTATAAACTTAAAAGGTTGAGGGAGCAATTCTCATTGTAAACACCACTTACATCGCAAATTAAGCTGTATATAATTTAGAAACACTTCTCAAGTAAATTTTACTTTATATTTAGTCCAACATTGTTGGGATACAATGAAAGATTTTCGTATGAAGGACACAAATGACATGTGATTTTATTACACAAGTGTTAATTATTTTTATGTGATAAATAATGAGAACGTGAACTTGTCGCACATAGATGGAGTTACCAAGCGGACGATTTATGTGTGATAAACTCAATGTCCACATGATTTTATCACACAAGACTAATCAACATTTACTTGTATGTATGTATGCATGTATGTATGCATCTATCATATGAAAACATACAATTAAAAGAAAACCGTTAAACATTATATGGGTCACACATTTGAAATATTGAAAATAAATATAAAATTCACATTAAAGCTAAAAATTTGATTTTTGAATAAAAAGTAAATTTTAATATAATTTAATGTGAATCATATCACATATTAATTTTCCATATTGTAAACAGAGGAACCATATGTGGTTTGAAGTGTTTCCTTTTTAAAATTAAGTTACACAAGATACTATATATATGTATAGGAAAATGAAAAAAAAATAACTCACTAAATGTGCAATAACCTATTAAGATTAAACCAAATCTTTGGTTTTTTAACATGATTGTAAACACATTTAGAACACTTTCTTATGTTATGAGTTTGAATAAATTTATCACCGTTTGAGAGTTAACATCGTTGTAAGTTTTTGGTCAAAAACACTTACGGTGTTCTAAGTTAAAAACTTACAACGATGTAAACTCTCAAACGGTGATGAATTTACGCAAACTCATAAAATAAGAAAGTGTTTTAAATGTGTTTACAATGATGTTAAAAAACAAAGAGTTGGCTTGATCTTGACGGGTTATTTCAGGTTATTGCACATTTAATGGATTATTTTTACTTCCATTCCCTATATAGGAAAATAATAAAAAGGATATATATATATATATATATATATATGTGTGTGTGTGTGTGTGTAGGGAGTGGTTATTCTCATACCACTCATTTTTATTTGTATACCCCACCGATATTATACTCCTCGTATAAACTATACAACATGTATATGATTGGTTATGTAAACTCTTCTTATATGGCTTATATGTGACGTATATGAGTCCAATCATTAACACTAAAAAAATTCTGACAAATAAAGATTAACCGTTTGTACGTTTTATATAGAATTATACAATATGTATAATTGATGTGAAATGTGAGAAAAACATTACAATAAAGTTATGATTGAAAATAAAATAGGTCAAGATAAGGATTGCATGTCCCAATCAGTGCTAGGTGGATAGTATTGGGTCATTGATTAAATCATCAAAAGGAAAATTGAAAGGCGGCTGGATTGTGCCATTTGCCATCATCAAAAACAAAGAACCATATTTCAATTTCGTAATGTTTGAATAAACAAAAACTATTAAAAAAATAACTTCAATGACGTAATAATCGATAATTCCTAATTTATAGACTATACGAGAGCAACCTACTCATCTTAAAATTAAGATAGAATTGCCGTTAAAAGAAAAAAAAAAAAAAAAAACTCATAGGGTTAAAAACTTAAAACTATGGGAGCCGGCCGGCCGGTCTAATATGGCAACTTATGGATAAGAAGATTCGTTTAACGAGTGGATGTAAACTTGTAAAGCTTCTTTGGTTGTCAACTCACATATCATGTGTTTAAAGTCTATTTTTGTTTTAACTCACACTATGTTTAAGATTACGGGAAAAATTTTGTTCGGAGGAGTAAGTTGTTTCTTCATTTTTTTTAAACCTTATTTAAAGTGAGATTTTAGTTGAGCATGTCTTTTGTTTGTTGTTGTATTATTTTTATTTTTAATCTAGAAATTGTTAAAAACTAAATAAATAAATAAAACTATCATAATGACTTTAAAGATGATTTTAATTGTATTAAAGAGACTTCAAATTTGATTTCAATTCCAATATAATCACATTGATTAAAATTAACACGTACCTAAAATAAAAAAAAAATCAATTCCATTCAAATGTTAAATATTCATTCAACGTTGTCATTTGTCAAACATTAAACTACACATCTATACTATATACTACATAATAAAAAAATAACAAATTTGTCACTTATTACTTTATATTTTTCTAACATCAATTTTTGCCACTTGTATATTCATTTATCAATAGATTTTGACACATATCACTCTGATATTTATCTCTTATTTAATTATATTTTACTAATTTTATCTCCTAATTAATGTTAATAATTTTAAGTAATTAAATTGGATTCTAAAATGTAAAAATATAAATAATTTGTTGTAACTTAATAATCATAAGTAGATTTTATTTATATCTTATTTTATAATGTATTTTTATAATTTTTAAATCTGAATTATTTTCTAATTTTACTAGCAATTGATATGATATTCAACATACAAATGTTTATACAATTATTGGTTTACAACATGTTAAATTTATTAGATTATATAAAATCATATTTCATGTGTCCGTATTCCTTCGAAAAAAACTTTAATAATTATGAAAATAGTATCTTACCTATAAAATACCAATTATGTAGTTATTAAACTTTCTAATTGTTATTTTACTACTTAAAATATTTATTAACACGTAGCTTAATCATTTTATATCAATTATAACTATCTAATTTTTAATATTAATTATGTGCAATACACGTGGTAATAACCTATCGTAAAAAATAAACATATATCCAATGCATTTTCTGCCTATAGCACACAACAATTTAACCAATTAAAGATTCTACTAACAAGAGGAACAATGAATATATATTGTTAGATATTATAAAAAAGTTTTTTTTCAAAGAGATAAAAAAAAGTTTATTGGCTTTTGATCGTGTAAATAGAAATAGTAAAGATTACTTTGGTGATAAGATTAATATATATGGATTAGGTTCAAGTAAAAAAGGGTGAGATTGGTGAGAAGGGTGTAACATCACTGTACTTCCGGTCGTCCGTACATCCGTACGATTGTACTGTTACGACCTGAGATTTTGTAATTATTAATATTGATACATTATTTGATGATTATCACTGTTACTGGTATACATGTTTAGAACATATTATACGCGTAAACCATGGGAAGTTTAGTTGTAACTCAACTAAACAGAACCAGAGAGTTTATCGCAGTTATATTGTTGATGATTATGGATTTGGTTTGGAAATGGAAAGGGGATTTAAGTTGGTTGTTGTTTGGTTACTAAACATAGTCAAGGACACATGGTCATGGTTTATCGAAATAGCGGTGGGACGGTGGCTAAGGCAGTTGCGACTGACCCTTACATATGCCCTATACATATGCATATTTCGGTCTATCATGGATGTGTCAGTGACTTGGGTTTAGTGGGTTTTGGATTGGGAATTGATAATATTAAAGTTAATAAATAATGAGAATAATATTACACGATGGTGAGTTTACGAATATGACTTAAACGCGAATATTAACTCAGAAATATTAACTTAATAAATGTATTTGCGTGGGTGACGATTCACACGGATATAATTATTAAGAATAATATTCTGAGACGATATTCCATAAATCGTAAATCAAATCGAAATACGATACGAACGTTGGATTCGCAAAGGTGACGATCTTTACGAATACGTACGTAAGTAACGCGTTTCGACGAGATATGTAAATAATATCTAACGATATTAAATTAATAAATAGAAACTAAAAACGTTTATTAGGAATCACAACTTAAAAAGAAAACGAGCGAATTGTTTATTTAAATGATTAATTTAACAAAAATAAACGGTGATATTTTGTTTAAACGGTTTTATTTAAAAACCATCTTATTAAAAGCAAAACATAGTTATATGAATGTTTTATGATTAAAAACGTATTTACGATAAAAAACCGAACATTTTATTTTGTTTACGCGATAAATACGAGACCGAGCACGCGGTGGAAGACACGCGATATAAGGAAGAGGATTCCCCTCTTCTACCTCATAACCCACAAACCCTTTCTCTCTCTAGTTCAAGAAATCCGTCACCCATATTCTACCCAACTTCTCTCTAGATTTTCTCACTCGATTCTCAACCGATTCAAGAGATCTTGGTGCCCACGCGTTCGTGTGATCAAGGGGAACAAGAAGATACGAAGAAAACTCATGTTGGGGCGACATCCGGTGGTAAATCTAGATTTGTATTCACGGTCTTGTTGTAAAACACGAATTCTAAACTCACGAACATCATAATCGAATAAGATCTTGTAAAAACCTTAAAATGAAGTTAGTACAAGACTAGGAATGTCGTAGCTGAATCGGTTAAGCTGAGAAACACGAGGATAATGGTGAGGATGAACAGCTAAGGCGGTGCAGGGTTCGGGGCTGCCATGGCCGAACCGATGCTGTGGGTGAGTTCAGATCTGGCGAACCTTTTTCAGCCGCCATCCACGAACCCTAGCTGCCCAGAGACGAACCCTCTACGAACCTTCGCATGCGGACACGAGCGAACCCTGGCCAAACCTGGGCCAGGTCAGTAGGCAGCGAACCTCCGAGGGGACCGAACCTTGGAGTTTTGTTAGCCGAACCCCCTTGTGCCGAACCTGCATGTGCATGAGGGACGAACCCCCATGCAAACGAACCATGTAGCCGAACCCTTATGCCGCAAACCTCCTATGGGCCACGAACCTCATCTAGGACACGAACCTTAACTGGGCCAGGGGGAGTGAACGAACCCTAGTGAGACCTTCTGTAGGCCGAACCTTTGAGTCAATTGGCCGAACCTAGGAGACATTCAGGTATAAGGTTCGCTGGAACCTGTTGTGACAAAACAGAAAACGTGGGACTAAAATCAAGGATAATCAAATGGTATGGGGAATATATAAAACCATGCATGCAAGAAAAGTTTAAGGATTTCCATCTTCTTTTCAAGTGAGATGAATACAAATTATGAAATTATACATAATGATAATCGGTTATGGTATGGACTAAGATATGATTTCTTAAACCTAAATTAGATATTATTAACTTAGATATAATGGCGCATGAATGAATATAAGAACCACCACTTTGTTATGAATAATATAAGTTAGAAGTATGAAATATTACTATTTCATGAGGATAACTTGAACAAGTAATTTCTTTTAAAATTTGAATTGATTTTTTTTAAGTTAAACCTTGTGGTGGTAAAATTAACTTAAAGCATGCATGAGGGAACATAAACTTATGATTACTCACCAACTACTTCGTAGTTGACACTTGATTTCTTACATGTTTCAGGTGATGAAGCTAAGTAGGATGAGAAGGATGGTCTCTCATATTTTGGACATCATCATATAGGATCTTGGACTTAGCTAAATAACTAAATATCTGGCGATTAGAATTTAGTTAGATAACTAAATCTCTTTTGTAATTGTTGTAACTATTTCATGATGAACATGATTTTTGTGTAATTAATTTGGTTGATTGAATGTTATATGATGATTTGATTTAGATGCCCACGAGCTTTTGAACAATCTACACATCCCTCGTGGCATCCCGACGTTTCCGCCATCGGTCGGGGTGTTACAAAGGGTGAGAAGGATTGTGAAGTTGACAAGTGACATTTCTCTAATTTTATAAAAAGGGTATTTTGGTCATTGTGTTTAAAGCTTAAAATCATTGTGTTTAATGTTTTAGCTCATTGTGTTTAATGCTTCAGGTCATTGTGTTTAATTTTTTATTATTGTGTTTAATTTTTTTATATCATATTTTGGTATTTTGTTATTGTTTTTATGCATTAAATAAATTGTTCTTATTTATTTTTTATGTTTTATGTATTAAAAGTACATAATTGTGTTATTTCATCATTATGTTTTTAAAACTCATAATTTTAAACAACATAAATTGTCTTTATTTTTTGAAAAATACATTTTGGTCATTGTGTTTTATGTTTAGGTCATTGTGTAATCTATTCATCATTGTGTTTTATATCAGAACATTGTGTAATATACTTATGATTATGTCTTACATTCAGGTCATTGTGTAATATATTCATCATTGTGTTTATTTTTAGAACATTATGTAATACACTCATTATCGTGTAATATATTCATCATTGTATTTTATCTTCATATTGTGTAATATACGCATCATTGAGTTTTACGTTCAGGCCATTGTGTAATATAATCATTATTTTGTTTTACGTTTAGTGTAATATACACACCATTCTCTTTTACATTCAGGTCATTGTGTAATTTACTTTTCATTGTGTTTTACGTTCAGGTCATTGTATTAGGTTTTTGACAATTTGATTATATCTTATCATTGTTTTTTATGTATTAGATGAATTTGTTGTTGTTTTATCATTATGATTTATATATAAAAAGTACGTGATTATGTGGTTTCATATTATTATTTTTAAAGCTCACCATTTTATTAAAAAATAGTAAGACACAATACGAACAAAAAGAAACAATCACAAACAAAAAGACACAATAACAGACAAAAAGACACAATGACGCATTACAAATATCAAATGAAGGAAAACATAATTTTTTTTATATTTTTATACAACAATACTATACTCGTTTTAAAGATAAAAAATGCTCGTTTTTTTGGTGTAGTTTTTTTTTAAAATAATATCGTATATAAAAGTTATGCCCGTTTAAAAAAATGGGGGGAACATGATAAAAAGTCAACAAAAGTGTCTATGACTAAAATACCCTTTCGCTAACTTTTTTAATACAACTTTGATCTTAACCATTAAATTGTAAATCTAAGGCCTATAATCCTTCTCACACTTCTCACCAATTTAACATTTTTTACTATAACCTCACCCTAGTGTATATATATATATATATATAATGGAATTTTTAATAACCCATAAAATTTGCTACAACCAAATAAATATCATCCAATGGTTAATTTCAAAAGTAATTGCATAATATCGCGACACGTGTCATTATTATTTTTTTAATATGTAAGGGCATTTAGTACATTTTGTTACCACTCAAAATGTTAGAGTTTTTTACTAAACTAGTGTTTATGGTAAAAATATTTACGAAAATAGTGTTACTTGAAAAATAATTACCAAAATGGTGTTTTCTTGGTTTGTATCAATCTAAGATTACTTTTTGACTTTAACTTTAATTAATTATATTCTCTTTGCAATTAATATTTTTTTTATAATTGTTCTTAAAATATTTAAATAAAAACTAAGCAAGATTTAGAATTCATTTTATATGTATATTTAATATATATAAAAAATTAAAAATCTTTTTACTAAAAATATGTATGTATTTTATATTTAGTATATTGAATAAACTTTAGGAGGAAAAAATAAATCCTTTTGAAATAAATATATTTTAGTATAAAATTCAATTTTTCTAAATACGTTTTATTGTTAATGATATTTTTTAAATAATATTTTATTTATACAAAAGAGTTATTTTTAATGTTTATATAAAGTAAAACCGCTTAAAAACGTATCACTACATGTATTTTAATATTTATACAAACCAATACGTCCTAAAAAACCATATTCCACAAGTAAAATATATATTTTTAAATCCATTAACAAAAAACATGTTAACCTAAATTAAAGTTTAACAAAACCAAATTAATATATGTAGTTTTTTTCAAAAAGTGTTATATTTTTACAGCTAAAATTTTTATTAATATTAACTTTAAAGTACACGTGAACAATTTTTAGAACTAACACGTACTTAAGAAATAATATATAAAAAAGTTTTAACAGTAAAAAATAATGCTTTTTGAAAAAATGAATCCGTGCTATTTTGTATTACTATAGCTTTAATTTAGCTAAACATGTTTTTTGTTAATGGATTTAAAAAATATTATATTTTACTTCTTGAAAATAGTGTTTTAGAAGGTATTATTATATATAAATATTAAAATACATGTAATGATATGTTTTTAAACGGTTTCCCTTAATAAAAATATTTAAATAACTATTTTGTATAAATAAAACATAATATTTTGAAAAAAAAATTCATTAACTATAACCGTATTTAGAAATATTAAAATTCATGTAATGATATGTTTTTAAACGGTTTCCCTTTATAAAAATATTGAAATAGCTATTTTGTATAAATAAAATATAATATTTCAAAGAAAAAAAATCATTAACTATAAACGTATTTAGAAAAATTGAATTTTAAACTAAAAAGTATTTGTTACAAAATGATTTATTTTTCCTACTAAATTTTATTCAATATTAAATGTGGAATACATACGTCTTTTTAGTAAAAAGCTTTTTTAATTTTTTATATATATTAAATATACAAATAAAGTGAATTCTAAATCTTGCTTAGTTTTTATTTAAATATTTTAAGAACAATTATATAAAGAAGTTTAATTGTAAAGAGAATGTAACTAATTAAAGTTAAACTTGAAAAGTAATCTTAGATAGATAGAAGCCTAGAAAACACCATTTTAGTAATTGTTTTTCAAGCAATTTCACCCTAAACACTAGTTTAGTAAAAAACTCCAAAATGTTAGAATTAAAATGATGGTGACAAGTGTCACCATTTAATATATTTTAATAAAAATAACTTTTTATATAAAATTTACCCTCTCGTTTTTTTAAACATTCATAACTTTTTTACACTGTATTATTTTTTTAAAAAAATTGCACCATTATACTCGTCTCATTTTTCTCTTTAATTTCGTTTTAATCTCGACTAGTTTTTTTTATGATGCCATGTATTTACATCATTGTAACGAACTTAAATATAAAAAAAATAATTTGAAATTTTTTCTAACAATGGTAAATTACAGTAATGTAATTATCGTTGTTGTAATTTACAGTGATGTAACACATTATCTACATAGATGTAACTTATTATTTACAGTAATGTAATTTTTCTTTTTAATTTCGTTTTAATCTATACTAGTTTTTTAATATTCTTTTCCAATTATCCCGTTTTACATTGATGTAACGAACATAAACATAATACATTATTTAAATTTTTTTCTTAACAACGGTAAATTAAAGTAATGTAACACAAAATGAAGTAATTTACAATGATATAATTAATGGTGACGTAACACATTATTTACAGTGATGTAATTTTTTCTTTGATTACGTTATAATCTTAACTAGTTTTTTTTATTTGTTTTCCCATTGTCCATTATTTACATCGATGTAACAAGCATAAATATAACACATTGTTTTGGATTTTTTTCTAACAACGATAAATCACAGTGATGTAATATAACACATTATTTTGATTTTTTTCTCTAACAATGCTAATTACAGTGATGTAATTTACCATTGTTAGAAAAAATTAAAATTAATTTGTTGTATTTAGGTTCGTTACAATTAGGGTTGAGCAAAAAGTCAAAAAAAAAGGAATCGAATTAACCAAAACAACCGAACCAGAACCAAATTAACCGAAAAAACTGAACCAGAACCGAATTAACCGAGAAAACTGAAACCGAATTTTACGGTTCGGTTTCGGTTTGTCATATTCTAAAAACCGACTATGTCGGTTTTGATTTCAGTTTTTGCCAAAAATTGAACCGAACCAAACCGAGCACACCCATAGTTACAATGATCTAAATACGGAGCATCTAGAAAAAAAAACAAGTCAAGACTATAACGTAATTAAAGAGAAAAATGAGACGAATATAATATTGCAATTTTTTTAAAAAAATAATATAGTATAAAAAAGTTATTAATGTTTAAAAAATAAGGGTAAACTTTATATAAAAAATTAGATTTATTAAAATATATTAGATGGTGACACTTGTCACGACAATATTAATTTTAGCTTTTTTATGTGGCTACAAAATGTCCTAAATGCCATTCATTTAAAAAAAATAAAATGACACGTGTCACGATCTTATACACTTACTTTTTAAAGTAATCATTGAATGATAGTTATTTGGTTGTAGCAAAAGATAAGAATTATTTTTTATCTTCTTCCTATATATATATATAGGGGATGAAATTTTTAATAACTCATAACTTTTATTACAACCCATTAACTCTATATAATTAAATCTAAATTTACATCCAATGGCTACTATTAGCTCCACAATAAAAAAATATATTATATTTGGTTTGAATAAGAAATGAGTATTATTGTAAAATAAATTATCTAATTCTCTTTCTAATTTTTAATATAAATTGACCCCCTTCTTTTTTAAACATTAATAACTTTTTTATAATATATTATTTTTTTAAAAAAAATTGCACCATTATATTCGTCTCATTTTTCTCTTTAATTTTGTTATAGTTTCGACTTTTTTTTTTTATACTTTTTTTAGATGCTCTATATTTACATCAATGTAACAAGGGGGTCACACGTTAATTTTAGATGCTCTTTAATTTTACTTTTTTTATAGTTTATGCTTGGGAAAGTCACGTTATTTTCAAATTTTAAAGTGTTACATTACATTACTTTTTTTTTTCTTTTTGACTTTGATAATTACTATTAATTTTCTTGTTTTGAAAATTTTGCAAGCTTATCCCATTTCAATTGACTGATGTTAACTTTCTGTTAACTTAAAAATAAGACGAGTATTTTACTCAAAATACAAAATGCGCAATAATATAGTAATCAAATAAGTAATTAATAAAAAAAATTAACTTTTATGTGATTTTATCATTGTAATTTATCATTGTTATAAAAAATTTCAAATAAATTTGTTATCTTTAAGCTCGCTACAATGATGTAAATATAAGGCATCTAAAAAAAGTAAAAAAAATAGTTGAGACTATAACAAAATTAAAGAGAAAAATGAGACGAATATAATTGTGCAATTTTTTTTTAAAAAAATAATATATTATAAAAAAGTTATTAATGTTTAAAAAAGAGAGGGAGTAAACTTACACAAGTAAAATGACTATCATGCCCTTTTAATATTTTAATGTAAAGCTTATGTATAACTTTGTTATTGGCTGAAATGAGTTATGTAGTTATAGCAAAAAAAGAGGGTTATTTTTTATGTCTTTCCCTATATATATATATATATATATATATATATATATATATATTATATATATATATATATATATATATATATATATATATATATATATATATATATATATATATATATATATATATAGGAGGCGGCTCCAATACATAAGGGGTTTAACGTGAGAAGGATATGAAGTAATTCTAGCCCTTGATCAAATTAATTAACGGTTAAGATCTGGTGGTCCCCACTTTTCGTTTAAAACTTGCATGAATTAAAGTTTGAAGGGCAAAAAAGTAATAGCCTACATTTATTGACTTTTTTGTGAGTAAATCAAGTTCCACCATTTTTTTATAAATCGAATAAGTTTTAAATGGTTATTCGTTTTTAAAAAAAATATACACCATAAAATAGAGAATTTTATTATATTTAATTTGAGTATAATATTGTTACGGTTTTCTTTCGTTTTTTTTACGTGGTCCGTGATTATTGGTCCGTGATTATAAGTTGGTCCGTGATTTTTACATTAGTTACGTGATAATTGGTCCGTGATTATTCAGTTTGCCCTTAATTATTTTGATTTTTATACGTGGTCCGTGATTTGTTACATATGGTCCGTGATTAGTAGTTCGTGATTATTCAGTTGGTCCTTGATCATGTCTGTTAAACGATGGTCCGTGATTTTATATAACGCGGTCCGTGATTTTACACGGACCATTATACCCCTTACCCAGATTACACGTGGCGTATTCTGGTGGCTTCCTATGCTTCTCACGTTAATTTTTTTTGTACATTAACCGGCCCCTATATATATATATATATATATATATATATATATTAAGTCCTTTGTAATGCTACTTCTTTACATTTTTCTTCTAAGACTTGAAATGTATATGTTATTCTAGGTCCAATTTCTAGATTTTTCAGGTAATTATAGTATAAAATATGATATCCCACAAATCAATATAAATCCACAACATATTAAATCAAAAGATTTTGTCATTGGATTAAATTTTATTTTAGGATTAAATGGAGCGATGACAATAACAAAAAATTTTATAACAATAAGTAAACAAATATATAGTTTTCCAACATCAAGATATACAAAAACATCTACATTTGCTGAAAAAAGAGGGGAAAAGGGAGATTGGAATTTTTAAAAAACAGATAAAAGACAAGAAACATTACAAAATGAAACAATAAAATTATTAACAGATTTCTTAAGTAATGAATTAGAAAAAGGACAAGATATAAAGAAAAGTATAAATCACCCAATAATTTTACATCTAGAAAAAATAGGATTGATAGGAGAAGATATAAAACAATCCAAGGTTACTTATATTTGTAAATTTAAAATAAAAAATCCAGATATAACAATAAGAACAGCAAATATAGAATATAGTCCGTTAGATAAGGAAGAATTTAAAAAACAAATACCAGAGATGATGGAACAGGGATTAATTAGAAAATCAGAAAGTCCACATAGATCAGCAGCGTTTATAGTAAGAAATCATGGAGAAATAAAACGAGGGAAAGCAAGAATAGTATATAATTATAAGAGGTTAAATGATAACACAGAAGATGATGGTTACAATATACCTAACAAAGATAATTTAATACAATTAATACAAAAGAAAAGGATATTCTCAAAGTTTGATTTAAAATCAGGATATAATCAATTAAAATTAGAAGAAGATTTTAAAAAATGGACAGCTTTTACATGTTCAGAAGGACAATTCGAATGGAATGTTCTTAGTTTTGGCTAAAGAATGCTCCTTCGATATTTCAAAGATTTATGGACAATATTTTCTTGAAATATGATTTCTGTCTTGTATATATTGATGACATTTTAGTTGCAAGTGAAAATATACAGGAACATGAGAAACATCTGAAACAGGTATTTGAGGAGATAAAAGAAATGGTATAGTAATATCAAAAAGAAAAATGGAATTATTTAAAAAGAAAATTTCTTTTTTAGGTTTAGAAATTGGAAATGGAAAAATTGAATTACAATCACATATTTCTACAAAAATTTTAAAATTCCCAGAAAAATTTGAAAATTTAAAACAAATACAAGCCTTTTTAGGACTAGTAAATTATGCTAGAAAATTTATACCTAATTTGTCAAAACTAGTAGGACCTTTATATAGTAAAACTACAAAAAATGGTCAGAGATTTTTTAATAAGGAAGATATAAAAATAATACAAACAATTAAGGAAAAAATAAAGGATATAAAACCTCTAGAGTTACCATTAGTAACGGATTATATTATAATCGAAACAGACGGATGTAAAGATGGATGGGGAGCAGTATTGCTTAGTAAGCCTAATAAATACAGTGCTAAATCAGAAGAAAAAGTTTGTGCTTATACCAGTGGAAACTTTAAATCAAAAAACAACTGGACAAGCATAGATTTTGAAATACAAGCCTTAATAAATTCTTTAGAAAAATTCAAAATATTTTTACACAAGGAATTTACAGTTAGGACAGATTGTGAAGCTATAGTAAAATTTATAAAAAATGACCAAAGTAAAAAAGTAAACAGAACCCGTTGGGTAAATTTACAAAATATTATTCAAGGACAAGGGTATACAATAAATTTTGAACATATTAAAGGAAAGAATAATGGGATAGCTGACATGTTATCTAGAAATATAAATAAACTCTTTTGTGTAGATGGACAGGAGACATAAAGGAAAAGGAAAGCTTATACAGTCTAAAAGAAGCTCATCTCCAATGGAGATATCATCTGAAGACGAACAAAAACAGTTTGTACAAAGTCATAGAAGTTACCAGTATCTATAACTGGGCAACCAATTACACAGCCAAAGGTTACAAATTTCACGGGACAGAGTTCGAAACCACAGATTACACAGACTCTTTTAAGACCTAGTGATTTTATACCTAGTATACAAAATAATACAATTTCCTTTGGAAACTATATTCTACAAAGATGCGATGAACAGCATAAGAAATTCCGTCCAATGGAAAGTATAAAATTGACGGAAAAACAACAATGCCTGTTAGATAACCTATGGCATATACAAACATTTCCACAGGCTACAAAGTTCAAAATACAAATACTAAATGCTCTTAGTATATATTTCTCGGAGCAAACAAGGATAATCCCTGAAAAAATGCAAAATAAACCTAAATATACACATTATGTGATATTTAGGGGTACACAGCTTGGTGTCTATAATAAATGGGAAACAGTAGCTAAATATATACAATGTTTACATCCACTCTATAAAGGTTTTTGTTCTTTCGATGAAGCGTTAAGAGTAGCAAGAGAAAGTTTGGGTTTAAAATTTTACATAGAACCCGAAATAGTACAAACGTTCTCGGATAAAGCAAAATTGATCCAGAACAAGTTATACAAAGCCAGCAGGAGGAGATTGCCAAATTAAAAGAAGAATTATTGGCAAGGAAAGATGATACACAGTATACACATTTGGCTATACAAAATACAGTGTTGAAACAAAATATAAAAATTTTAGAAGCAAAAAATGTACAGATTATACAGAAATATGAGAAGAAAAATTTAGAATCCCGAAATTGGTATTCTCGTGATTTTCAATCTTTGCGGTGTAGAATGATTGATACACCCTGGAAATCAATATTAAAGCCTTTAACAGAAAAATTTCCAGAATTTGAGAATCTGGTTTCTCAAAAAATTTGTATGGAATATCCATTGATTCTATTCAAATTACAACAAAAGTTACTAGATATTGCTTTTATGCCAGATAGAGACAATTTTGGTGTAAAAATAATAGAAAGATTGGATGAAGAAGGAGATCCTACAGGTTTATTATTAGCACAAATTTATCATCCAACAAAAATGACAGATAATGAGATAATGGAATTATATCATAATGGTATGATTGATTATCTCGAAATAAAGTTTAATCGAAGAACAGAAAGTTTAATGCAAAGATTTGGAGATAAATTTATTGAAATTATTGGAAACATCTCTACTCATTCAAAGGATCCAATAATTGGATGCAAAATATTCTCATCCTTTCCATATATGGATGAGAATACTTATACACCTGCTAAAAAGAGAATCTTTGTATCACATAGAACATATTTACATAATTATTTACAAGACTTAGCAATTAATATTGAGATCGATTATGGAAACCTCCCATGGGTGAATAGTTTATTCATGGAAGAAGAACCCTATTATGAAGAAAGTTTAAAGAAATTCACAGAATTTTACAGGAAGCACAGAAGTACTCCTAAATTGCCAGAAAGATTTAGATGGCAAAATTATGTCTTATTAGGAGAAGGTCATTATATACAGATCTATGCACACGAAAATTGGAAGATGCTTCTACCATTCATTGGGGATGAAGATGATGAAATCGAATTAGAACATATTATAAACAGAGAAGATGATAACAGTTCACCACACTCGCCACAATCAGCTGGCAGTATTCCAGAAACTCACAGAGATTTCTAGAAGAAATCGTCATGGCTGACGATTACACAGAAAGAGACAATACACAGCAGATGGCCGACAGAATATTTTTTGCTTTTTACTTTTTTGAATAATGCGTCTAATGCGCTTTGTACTTTTTAATCTTAGCCGTTCTTTTAGAGATTAAATCTAGATCGTTAATTGTAAATGATTAGGTTACTTTGTACGCCTATTTAAGGCATTCACTTCTTCAGTTGTAAACACACCGAAAAATTTCAATAAACTCTCTTTGAAATCTTCAAAACCTAATGGCACACTAAATTCTTTCTTCCATTTTCTAATCCAACTTCCAGAAACACCTTCCTATTCCACTCTTCATATTATATCTTGATCATAAAAAAAAAAAAAAAAAAAAAAAAAAAAAAAAAAAAAGATTTCTGCTGCAAATACTCATCAAGAAATTCTTCCGCTTCCCACATACTCTGATTTCAAGTAAGTTTTAGATTGTTATAATATTTTCAAGTAAGTTTTAGATTGTTATAATGTTTTAATTGCTTTGTTATAATTTTTTAATTACTTTAATGTTAAACATGTCACAAAAAATATTGGTATCAGAGCATAGACGATTCAAAATCTAAAAGACTGAGACAAGCTCTATGTGTAAGGCAGCTGGAATTGCTTAAGTCCTTTGTTATTCTAAGACTTGAAATGTATATGTTATTCTGACATGTTTAACATTAAAGTAATTAAAAAATTATAACAAAGCAATTAAAACATTATAACAATCTAAAACTTACTTGAAAATATTATAACAATCTAAAACTTACTTGAAAATATTATAACAATCTAAAACTTACTTGAAATCAGAGTATGTGGGAAGCGGAAGAATTTCTTGATGAGTATTTGCAGCAGAAATCTTTTTTTTTTTTTTTTTTTTTTTTTTTTTTTTTTTTATGATCAAGATATAATATGAAGAGTGGAATAGGAAGGTGTTTCTGGAAGTTGGATTAGAAAATGGAAGAAAGAATTTAGTGTGCCATTAGGTTTTGAAGATTTCAAAGAGAGTTTATTGAAATTTTTCGGTAAATTCTTCCGCTTCCCACATACTCTGATTTCAAGTAAGTTTTAGATTGTTATAATATTTTCAAGTAAGTTTTAGATTGTTATATTGGTATCAGAGCATAGACGATTCAAAATCTAAAAGACTGAGACAAGCTCTATGTGTAAGGCAGCTGGAATTGCTTAAGTCCTTTGTTAGAGAACTCTCTCAGGTGAAGATTAGGGATTGTTGAGTGCTTTGACATTAATATTTGATCAGTTGTTATTGTGAATTATTTTATTGTAAACTATTTCAAGATATAAGAAAATCTTAAGAGATAGGAAAGTAAAAACTGGAAGGAAGAAAGGAAAATGGACGATTTCTCAAAAATTGATAAAAATCTCTTAAATTTAGAATTCGCTGAAAAAGGTGAAACTAAAATCACTGGTAGTTTTCATAAACATATCTGTCGAATAAAGGAAAAACATAATCATAGTATACACACAGATAACGCACATCTAAATAGTTTAACAGATTTAATTATAAATCTAGGATATAATCTACAAATAGAAGCTATAAATAATAGACAATTAACACATAAAATAAATAAACAAGCAGAGGAAATTAATAAATTAACAGAAAATCTAGCATATATTAAAGAACAAAATAATCAAATAATAAGAGAATTTAAAAATAAAAACAAGGAAGTAATAAATAATCAAGAAGAATTAGATAAGATAACAGACGCTTTAAATAAATTAAATATAAACGAAATTAAAATTGAAAAGAAACAGAAACCATACAAACATTGGATACCAAGAAAATGAATAGATCTATACTAGAGGCAAGAAAATCTACTAGTAATATAAATGATATAATTAGTTCTGAGTCCTTTATAAATAAAATAATAAGGAAAGGATCAGGATCTAAAAGTTCAAAAAGTATACAGCTTGAAGAGGAAATTGATGTAAACAAAAATATAGATTTATACAATAAAAACAAAATAGAAATATTAAATCCAAAAATATTATATCAAACAAATACATTTAATATAAATACTACGTTAATAAGAAGTAGTAGAGAAGAAATATTAAGAGTAATAGACAAAACAGTAATGATAGAATTATTTTCTCCAGATACTATAAAGAAAATAAAAAATTCAGGAAAAAACTTCGTACATACAGGATTAATAGTAATAGGAATAAAAGCCTTAGGAAGAAAAAATTTAGGAACAAAATTATTAGCATTAATATTAGATAAATGCTGGAAAACAGAATTAAACAAAGCAATAATTTCTGGAATGGAAATAGATCTTAGTCAAAACACAGCCTTATTTTACTGTACACCAGGAATTTTAAAAGATATAAATGATCTTAAACATCTAAAGATAGCATTACAAACAAAAGGATACGAAAAATATGAGGGAAATAATATAGTAATAAGTATTGGAGTACTAGGAAGAGCTAGTAACAGATCAGGAATGAATTTTAGGGTAAATATAGAGGGTATAGTAAAAACAATAGCATCAAAATCAATACAGATGATAGAACCTATAAAAATAGATCCTGAGAAATTAGCAGGATTAGAATGGAAAATAGAGGATATTAAGGAAGAAGAAGAAACAGTATTAATACCAAAGAAAAGCTATTTATACGAAGGAATAGACGGAACCCAAAGTCTAAGATTTACAAATTATAAAGAAGAGAATAAATCTGAAGAAAGTAATAGTGAAACTAGTGAAATACAGTTTAATTATATGAACATAGAATATGATGAATCAGATACAGAAACGCTACCAATATATGATACAGAAGATGAATTAGAAGAAGAAGAAATAAATATAGAATTCTTAAAATTCGAACAGGAAGAAATAGATTATAGTTTATTTGAAGATGAACAGATAGATGAACCAATATTTAAAAACGAAGAAACAAATAAAACCATAGAACAAATAATAAATAGAAAATTTACAGAAACAAATATACAAGAGGAAGTAGATGATATGATAATAGAATGCATGATGGATTTAAAAATGACATACGAAGAAAGTTATAAAATTTTACAAGAATATTTTAATTTACCTTTAATAGAAGATATAGTAAGAGGAAAAACAATGATCTCAGATTTCTATAAAGAACAAGAAATAGAGCATACATTCATGGATACCAATTATGAAAGAAAAAGAGGTAGGCCAGAATGGAGTAGAACAGGATTCGATACAGAAGAAAATGTAGGAAGAGAACCATGGGTCAAACCATCGGTTAATTACTACCAAGAAGATACTAGTATAAGTAGAGGAAATAGATTACCAATAGGTAATATACATAGTCATAGTATGTTAATATTAGAATCACAAAAGCCACAATTATGGATTGATGAAATCCTAGTTTGGGAACAAAATGTAGTAAGAATGTGGGAAACAAATAAAAGAGAAAGTATGGATATGTTTTCATATTTAGAAACTACATTAGGACCAACAGCTCTAGGTATTTGGCAAAGTAAAAAAACTCAAGATCCAGAAGAAGTAAATAGATTAAAATCATTAGGAGACAATCCTTATAACTTTACATCACAAATTAGAACTCTTATTATAGGAGTAGATCCAGCAAAAAACAATACATTAATACAAGATACTGCAATCAGAAACTTAGAACAATTAAGTATAGCAAACATGAAATATATAAACGAATTTACAGTTGATTTCACACGATTATTAGCACAAACAGGACAAGCTATGGAGGATGAATTATGTGATAAATATTTTATAAAATTACCAGGAGATTTAGGAAAAATTATACATGAATCATGGAAACAATATTATGGTCAACAGAAAAATCTAGGAATAGGACCTAGAATAACATATACATTTCAAGTCTTAGAAGAAAAATGTAAAGAAGTAGCATTACAAGAACAATTAAAAAGAAATGCATACGCATTTTGTAAAACAGCAATATATACACCACAAGCTTACGGGTATTATGATAAAAAGAAAAAACTAAGGAAAAGTAACACATATAAAAAAGAAAATAGATCGTATTATAAAAACAAATACAAATATGTTAATAAACCAAAAACAAGAAAATGTAAATGTTTTATATGTGGGGATGAAAAACATCTGGCAAATAAATGTCCAAATAAAAGTAAAAATACAGAAAGAAGTACTTTAATAGAACAATTAAATGAATATGAAATAGAAACATTAAGAACAGATAATTCAGATAATGAATCCATATACAGTGTATATAGCGAAGAAGATAAACCAATAACAAAAATAACATATACCTATATGAATAAGGAAGAAGAATGCGAACATAATTGGAATCATAAAAAGGGGAATAATTATTTAAAATGTTTTAATTGTGGATATTTTCCCAGCATAGAAAAAAGATCCCAATGTAATATATGTTTTAGAGAAATATGTTGTTTATGTATAAAAGAATTATATAATATAGAAAGTGACAAAGAAACACAAGAAATAAAAGATAAAAATATAGAAAACAAAGAATTGGAGAAAATAGAATTAATGATAAAATTACATAAAATCCAAATACAAGAAGTGGAAAATAAAATAGAAAACCTAGAGGAAAAATCAAAAGCATTAGAAAATAAAATTAACAATATTGAAGATATAGTATTCAAGAAAAAAGAAATAGAAATAAGTAAAATGTTGATAGAAAATAATACGGAAAAAGAAATAACATATATTCAAACACAAGTACAAACACAAGGATCAGTTAATATGATAAATCTACAATGTATATTATGGTTGGACACAAACAAGTTTATAGATTTAAATGCCTTAGTAGATACAGGGGCAACAAAAAGTTTAATATCATATAGTTTAGCACCCATAGAATACCATAGAAAATTGACATATAAACTTATAACAAGAACCGCAGAAGATCGATTAATAAATATAACACATTATCTGGAACCAACAGGAATACAATTTCTAGATTTTTCAGGTAATTATAGTATAAAATATGATATCCCACAAATCAATATAAATCCACAACATATTAAATCAAAAGATTTTGTCATTGGATTAAATTTTATTTTAGGATTAAATGGAGCGATGACAATAACAAAAAATTTTATAACAATAAGTAAACAAATATATAGTTTTCCAACATCAAGATATACAAAAACATCTACATTTGCTGAAAAAAGAGGGGAAAAAGGGAGATTGGAATTTTTAAAAACAGATAAAAGACAAGAAACATTACAAAATGAAACAATAAAATTATTAACAGATTTCTTAAGTAATGAATTAGAAAAAGGACAAGATATAAAGAAAAGTATAAATCACCCAATAATTTTACATCTAGAAAAAATAGGATTGATAGGAGAAGATATAAAACAATCCAAGGTTACTTATATTTGTAAATTTAAAATAAAAAATCCAGATATAACAATAAGAACAGCAAATATAGAATATAGTCCGTTAGATAAGGAAGAATTTAAAAAACAAATACCAGAGATGATGGAACAGGGATTAATTAGAAAATCAGAAAGTCCACATAGATCAGCAGCGTTTATAGTAAGAAATCATGGAGAAATAAAACGAGGGAAAGCAAGAATAGTATATAATTATAAGAGGTTAAATGATAACACAGAAGATGATGGTTACAATATACCTAACAAAGATAATTTAATACAATTAATACAAAAGAAAAGGATATTCTCAAAGTTTGATTTAAAATCAGGATATAATCAATTAAAATTAGAAGAAGATTTTAAAAAATGGACAGCTTTTACATGTTCAGAAGGACAATTCGAATGGAATGTTCTTAGTTTTGGGCTAAAGAATGCTCCTTCGATATTTCAAAGATTTATGGACAATATTTTCTTGAAATATGATTTCTGTCTTGTATATATTGATGACATTTTAGTTGCAAGTGAAAATATACAGGAACATGAGAAACATCTGAAACAGGTATTTGAGGAGATAAAAAGAAATGGTATAGTAATATCAAAAAGAAAAATGGAATTATTTAAAAAGAAAATTTCTTTTTTAGGTTTAGAAATTGGAAATGGAAAAATTGAATTACAATCACATATTTCTACAAAAATTTTAAAATTCCCAGAAAAATTTGAAAATTTAAAACAAATACAAGCCTTTTTAGGACTAGTAAATTATGCTAGAAAATTTATACCTAATTTGTCAAAACTAGTAGGACCTTTATATAGTAAAACTACAAAAAATGGTCAGAGATTTTTTAATAAGGAAGATATAAAAATAATACAAACAATTAAGGAAAAAATAAAGGATATAAAACCTCTAGAGTTACCATTAGTAACGGATTATATTATAATCGAAACAGACGGATGTAAAGATGGATGGGGAGCAGTATTGCTTAGTAAGCCTAATAAATACAGTGCTAAATCAGAAGAAAAAGTTTGTGCTTATACCAGTGGAAACTTTAAATCAAAAAACAACTGGACAAGCATAGATTTTGAAATACAAGCCTTAATAAATTCTTTAGAAAAATTCAAAATATTTTTACACAAGGAATTTACAGTTAGGACAGATTGTGAAGCTATAGTAAAATTTATAAAAAATGACCAAAGTAAAAAAGTAAACAGAACCCGTTGGGTAAATTTACAAAATATTATTCAAGGACAAGGGTATACAATAAATTTTGAACATATTAAAGGAAAGAATAATGGGATAGCTGACATGTTATCTAGAAATATAAATAAACTCTTTTGTGTAGATGGACAGGAGACATAAAGGAAAAGGAAAGCTTATACAGTCTAAAAGAAGCTCATCTCCAATGGAGATATCATCTGAAGACGAACAAAAACAGTTTGTACAAAGTCATAGAAAGTTACCAGTATCTATAACTGGGCAACCAATTACACAGCCAAAGGTTACAAATTTCACGGGACAGAGTTCGAAACCACAGATTACACAGACTCTTTTAAGACCTAGTGATTTTATACCTAGTATACAAAATAATACAATTTCCTTTGGAAACTATATTCTACAAAGATGCGATGAACAGCATAAGAAATTCCGTCCAATGGAAAGTATAAAATTGACGGAAAAACAACAATGCCTGTTAGATAACCTATGGCATATACAAACATTTCCACAGGCTACAAAGTTCAAAATACAAATACTAAATGCTCTTAGTATATATTTCTCGGAGCAAACAAGGATAATCCCTGAAAAAATGCAAAATAAACCTAAATATACACATTATGTGATATTTAGGGGTACACAGCTTGGTGTCTATAATAAATGGGAAACAGTAGCTAAATATATACAATGTTTACATCCACTCTATAAAGGTTTTTGTTCTTTCGATGAAGCGTTAAGAGTAGCAAGAGAAAGTTTGGGTTTAAAATTTTACATAGAACCCGAAATAGTACAAACGTTCTCGGATAAAGCAAAAATTGATCCAGAACAAGTTATACAAAGCCAGCAGGAGGAGATTGCCAAATTAAAAGAAGAATTATTGGCAAGGAAAGATGATACACAGTATACACATTTGGCTATACAAAATACAGTTTTTATATATATATATATATATATAGGGGCCGGTTAATGTACAAAGGGGATAAACGGTACTAAGCGTAAGAAGGAACCAGAACATGCCATGTGTCATCTAGGAAAAGGGTATAATCGTCACCAAAATTACAGACCGTGATACTGGATAATTACGGACCAAGTGTAAAAACCTACTATATGAAATCACAGACCGTCATTTGACGCTAGTAATCAATGAATTACCTAGATAAATCACGGACCAATAATCACGGACCGTAGTTTAACACTCAAAATCAAAGACAAACTGTATAAATCACGTACCAAATAATCACAGACCGTGTTATATAAAAATCACGGACCGTCATTTTAAATACATAATCACTAACGAACTGCGTAATTACAGACTAATAATCACGGACCAAACTTAAAAAATCACGGACCACATAAAAAAATCGAAAAAAACTATAGCAATATCATATTCAAATTAAAGACAATAAAATTCTTTATTTTATGGTGTATTTTTTTAAAAAAAATAATTAAGTATTTAAAAGTTATTTGATTTTAAAAAAACTGGTGGAACTTGATTTACCCACACAAAAATCAACTAGAGTTGGTTGTTCCTTTTTTGTCCTTTCAGCTTTAATTCACGCAAGTTTTTTGGGAAAAGTGGGGACCACATGATCTTAACCATTGATTAATTTGATCAAAGGCTCAGAATCCTTCATATCCTTCTCACCGAAAACCTCCTTTGTATTGGAACTGTCTCCTATATATATATAGGGGTTGGATCCAATGAGAAGAGATTTTTGCCTAAGAAGAGTAAGAACCATTAAGAATTTGACACGTGGCATGTTAAAAACATAAAAACAAAAATCCAGTACGAAAAACAAAATACAGTACAAAAAACAAAATTCAGTACAAAAAAAACAAAATAATATAGTACAAAAAATAAAAAATGCAGTACAAAAATTAAAAAATCCAGTACAAAAAACAAAAATACAGTACAAAAACAAAAATACAGTACAAAAAACAAAAATACAGTACAAAAAACATAAAACATCCAGTACAAAAAAAATACAGTACAAAAAAATCAGTACAAAAATCTCTTCTTAGGCATGCCATGTGTCAAAATTCTATTGGTTCTTACTCTTCTTAGGCAAAAATCCCTTCTTATTTGATCTTTCTCCTATATATATATATATATATAAAGAAAATTTAAGTTGTAATACAATTTTGATTCTTTATTTTAACACAAAAGTTTAAATAGTTTTTTTTTTTTTTGACTAAAATTATTGAAATTCTATAGTATAAAGGATAAAAGGTCAACAAAAAATACTACCGGCCAGCAACTTCTTTTCATTCTTTTTAAATATATCAATATTTTATTAAGCAACGAATTTTTTTATTGTTTATGCTTGGGAAACTCACACGTTATTTTCAAATTTTAAAGCGTTACGTTACATTACTTTTTTTTTTTCTTTTTGACTTTGATAATTACTATTAATTTTATTGTTTTGAAAATTTTGCACGCTTATCCCATTTCAATTGACTGATGTTAACTTTCTGTTAACTTAAAAATAAGACGAGTATTTTACTCAAAATACAAAATGCGCAATAATATAGTAATCAAATAAGTAACTAATACAAAATGCGCAATTAATCAACTTATTTTATTTTGTAGATTTTTTATAATATTTTTGTATAATTTATTTTAAGCCATCTATTTTGAATCATGAAAAAAATATGTGGTTCATATTGGTTAATATTTAAGTTAATTTTTTTTTAAACCAATAAAAAAATTAACTTTTATGTGAACCGCATTGTTTTTTTAAAGGTATAAATTAGAGACTAAAAATGAGCATTAACATTTATTTTCTGAAGTTGGGCTGTCACATGATAAAATCTTTATATATTTTATTCTTAGATACTTTATAGCTGGTATAATTGATTATGGGGGCTGTTAGGGAGACACCCGACTGAATCCTCGGACACCCTCAATACGGCCCGTAAAGCCCTTTACGGGTCGTATTGAAACGAATATTTCTGACAAAATCTGACACGTCAAATCATAGGGCTGACGCAGACTGACACGCAGTACATACGGCCCGTAAAGCCCTTTACGGCCCGTATTGAACGCCAATAATTTGAGCAGCGCAAATTATTTGACTTAACGTAATATATGTATGCGTAAATTAATCGTTTGATGTATATCTTCATGGCATACGTTATAATGCAATACTTGAATCAAAAAAGAAAACGCAGACAGGAACAATTTGATTTTCTAAACAATTAGGTTTTGTAGTTCTTTAACAAATTCAAACTCGTAAAGGTTTAACAATGTCGATGGGAGGCAACAACTTCGGTGATGAATATATGTGTGTCTATGAAACTGATCAGGTAACAAACTTATTCGTTTAACGGTTGTTAGTTTATAAAATCTTATACATTTTTTTTCAGGTTTTTGCCGGTGTTGATGAACTTGTTGATTGGGCGATTGCTAGAGGGCGTGAAAATGGTTATGTGCTAGTTAGACGACGAAGCAAAACTAATGCAACCGGTGTAGTTATAAAAGTGTGGCTTAAATGCGATCGCGGTGGCGTGTATCACGGTGAACCAAAAGCTAGACGTACTGGTTCGAAGAAGACTGGGTGTGAATTTGAGCTGATTGGTAGATACGAGAGAAGTTGTGGTGGTTGGAAGTTGCGTGTGGTCAATAATGAACACAACCACCTAGCGGCTGAACAACTAGGCGGTCATCCATATGCGATGAGATTAAATGAAAATGAAACCCGTCTAGTTGAGCAACTGTCAAACCAAAACATGTTGCCCCGTGATATACTTGCAGCTATAAAGGACCAAAACCCCGATAATGTTTCCAACCTCAGAAATATTTACAATGCGCGACGGAAGTCACGTATTGGACAAAACACGGGGGAAACTCCAATTCAGGTCCTTTTTAGCACATTGCAAAGAAATAATTTTATTTACCAAACGCAAGACGATGCGTCGACAGATGTCGTGGAACAGATTTTTTTTATCAACCAGACATCTTATAATATTTGGCGAGCATTTCCTCATGTCTTGTTAATTGACACAACTTATAAAACGAACAAATACAACATGCCATTTGTTCAAATAGTTGGTGTCACATCAACACACAAGACATTTAGTGTTGCACATGCGTTTATAAGTAAGGAACGTGAAGAGAATTTTGTCTGGGTGTTACAAAACCTAAAAGATACACTTCAACAGTGTATGGAACCACGCGTTATTGTAACCGATAGAGAATTGGCTCTTATAAACGCATGTAGAAGAATATTTCCTAGTGCTGCCCAATTACTATGCAGGTGGCACATTTTTGAAAACATATCCAAACACTGCAGGCCTAGTTTTTCGCAATCAGACTGGCAAAAGTTTGGATATATGTGGTCGGTTGTGATTGAATCTGCAACTCCCGATATCTACGAGTATAATTATAGCCGACTACATGAATGGTTATGGACATCTCATCAGAGTAATGTTCTATTTTTCATTTTTAATTGTTTTTGAGTTGTATGAAACGTATTAATATGTGTTTGTTTTTTAGGGGTTATCGGATATTTGCAAGTAACATGGTTGCAAAAATACAAGGAAATGTTTGTGTCTGCGTGGATAGATAAAAACCGGAATTTTTGTCACACCCCGAGCCGGCGGGATAGGATCGGTTGTCCCGTCGGGCGGAAAGTTCCCGGGGCGCGATATCGTGAGTGATAATCGTGATGATCAGATTGTTTACATTGCACATGATACAAATGAGAAATGCTAACCATAATAGAATTACAAAGTTAAATTACATCAGTATTGTTTATAATTTAACAATGTAAATCTACCATTAACATCATGTATTTCTATCTTGTATTTACACAAGATATACAAAATAATTTGCATAATGATGTCTTCAAAAGTAATGCAGGTCCAAAAGCTAAGCCTTCTATCTGAAGTCCTAGTACGAAAGGAATAACTCCTTAGTTGATCTGTTCGTCACCTGAGAAGTCATGCAAAAAGATCAAGTCAACACATGGTTGGTGAGTTCATATAGTTTTATGATTTGAAAATGATTTGAAAACCTCCTTTGGTAAAGACCCTAACCTCATTAACATCAACTGTATCATCCAGATCGGTATGCTTATATATAGGGCATACCCCTGGGTCAAGGCTACAACCCCGCCCAGACGACGTCCCACCACATACTAATCCGCATAGGACATTGATATTAATGATAATTAAACGTTTTTACCTAACACTCTCTGATTTAAATAAACTATATGACTTGAAAATGATTTGAAAACCTCTTTCGGTAAAGACCCTAACCTCATTAACTCCACATGTAATATCCACATCGGTATGCTTATATATAGGGCATACCCCTGGGTCAAGGCTACAACCCCGCCCAGACGACGTCCCACCACATACTAATATGCATATGACACTGTTGTTAATGATAATTAAGCATTTTTACCCAACACCTCTGATTTAGATCATGATATTGAAATATGATATGCCTTTGATTTATTGGGTTCCTCATAGATATATGATTTCCCAAAAAGACAGTGATAATAGTAAAATGTCAAATATTTAATTTAATAATTAAATAAAACTTTTAATTACAACTAAGACATGATGATTGGGTATGATTTTACTCAATCAGTTAGACTTAGTTGTTGGTGGTTGTCCAAGTTGTAACCTCTCACACGTGACCCATGTCAGGCATAACTCACCAGGAGTACACCTGAACTGAACGGGATTTTAATGTTTTGCCCTTACAGCTTGACCCAAAGGTCTTCTGTACAAGCGGGGACTTTATTGTTTTGCCCTTACAGCTTGACCCAAAGGTCTTCTGTACAAGCGGGGACTTTAAGGATATCCTGTGACTCTTGATCTCTTGATTCTCCTGATTTTGACTTTGATATTGATTTCATTTGATCGTTCAAGTTATTGCCCGTTACAGCCTGACCCGAAGGTCTTCTGCATCTGTGTGGGACTTTATATGTGTGTTACACGTGGTCTTGATTCCATATACAACTGACATCCACCTTGACTTGAGTATTAATGAGTTCATTAGATCATAATGATTTCATTACTTCAATGATTCACACACATTTATGATTCCTGATTTCCTGAGTCTCATGATTCTTGATTCTTTGAATTCCCATGATTTTCAATGATAGTTGAATTGTTTATGATTCTTGGGTCTCAGATCACACACTGAGTTATGATCCCCTTGAATATGATCTCTTAATTATGTTCATTTGATTTCACTTTGAATTTAGATTCTTGAATTTGAACTTGATGGACTAAGGGTTGATTTAGAATTTAAATTTAAGGTATAACTCATAAGAGTACTTAAATTCAATTGGTAATTTGATTCTTGTTTAATAATTTCCTAGACAGGAGTCTAGGAGTATCAACAACATATATATGTACAACATATAATAAATAAAAGCATTTAAATAAACAGTTTAATTAAAAACAGTTTACGCATGCTTCTCAGCCCCGCGTTTTAAAACAAAAATGTTTAGAAAAGGGGCAATGAACTCACCTGTGTTGCTCTGAAATGAATTACCACAAAAGATATGCGCGCTCTTTGATTGTTGCCTAGGTATCTTCAGTCCCTGAGTTGTTTTAAAAGAATTCGAATACAATAAGTACATACGGTAGTTGTCGTAACTAGGGTTTGGTCTCGGTGTGCAACTAAGTGTCCTAGATTACTAATGTGTTACTAGGATTTCATCTAACTTATTCTCTTTTATTACCCATTATTATTCCCATATCCCCTGATCTATCTTAATTAACTTGCTTTTAAAGTAATCACATTTAAGCTAATTATTGATTTAAAAATCATTAGTTCCAAATGATAGAATGTACAAGTTAATTTATTCCAAATTATACTTTATTAGAACATGATTCATTTAAGTGATAATCATAATTAACATGATGGGCTTAAAGGAAGCCCATTGGGCCAACTTTGGGCCCAATGTTAACCTTTGATTTGTAAAATCCATCATAGATAATTCAAGTGAATCATCATAATTTAGTTACAAGTTCTTATGAAATCTCATAACGTTTAGATGTTAATAATTAACTTAACGCTTGAACCGTAAGCTATTGTTTTGCTTCACATGATCTTACCATGATATCCCAATGTGTTAACTTAACCAATGAATGTTAACAGCCCATATGTATTCGTTGGCATGATTAAGAAACCCATTTTCTTTAACAACCCTAATTCCTTATTTTCTCCAAACGAATTCACATATCATAATTAACACATGTTGACCCAAAGTTAGTTGCTTGGATTTGATAACCTTTAGGTCATCCACATGCACACACACACACTAAATGCATGCACACTCATACGTTTCACGATTTCTCATGCATGCAAGTTCACCATACAATATCACCCATGTGTGGACTCTTGTAACCTAACTCAAGTCTCAACCCATCTACATGACCGTATACATCTAACCCGAACCACTCTTGGCCGAATGGGGTGTTCAGCCGCATGAGGCCCCAGCCGAAGGGGGATGGGTCGAATGACATGTCCGATCGAATGAGAGGTCGAATGAAGGTCCATTCGAGAGAGACTTGGTCGAATGAGCAACCTATTGACCGAATGAAGGCTTTGCCGAATAACCTTCTGGTCGAATGAGGGAGAGTATGGAGTTATTCGGCTTGCTGGTTAGGCGAAGGAGCCTGGTCGGTCGAATGAAGATTTGGCCGAGTAAGCCTTAGCCATTCGCCGAATGGCTGGCTCATTCGTTGGGCTGGTAGAACTCCATTCGGGAGTTCGAACTCGACATCCACAGCAGTTCTAGATTCGATCTATTGGCTTATATACGGTACACAACAAGTTCCTAAGTGGTTATGGTGGTGTTCCCCTAAGGTTTTGAAAGGGTATAAGTCGATTTCTTAGGAGGGTCGAACTTAGGGTTTTGAAAACCCTAAAACCGAATAAAACTTCGATTTTTACCTCAGATCGGCTGGATAAACTCTTAGATCGGTTGTACTTTTGTGTTCTACCAGTTGTGGTGGTCGTTTAGACACCAAAATCACACGATTTCATCAAGAAATGGGGAAGATATGGTGATTTCTTCTAGAGAGAGAAACTAGAAAGAGAAAGTGACGGTGGTGAGGTTGAAGATGAGGGAGTTGTGGAGAAAATGAGGGTTTCAAAGCCTCATTGAAGGCTTCCAACATACCCGGGTGTTCGGTCTCGTTTGGTTTCGCATAAAAGTGTCGGTTTCGTTTCGTTCTCGTAACATAACGATACGGTTTTAAAATAAAAATTATAAAATTATTTTAGGTTGTGATTCCTAATAAATTAACTAAATATCTTTTAATTATTTAAATTACAAAATATTTAATTACGTTTAAAATCGAATCGCGCGGTCATCGCGCGTATTTGCTCGAATCGTCACCCGATCAAACACGACGATAACTACACTTTTCAATATTGTTTTCTAATTATTGAATATCATTCAGAACGTTAAACTTTCAGATTTATTCGTACAGATCGTCACCTATACGAATAATCTGTCGGTTTAGCATTCACTTAACGATATTCGTGTTGTTTTGTCCTGTAAGGCCTCACATACGTTTATACATAATAAAATCCTAACAAATAAATCACATCATGATTCTGTGTTGCCAGATAATTATCTGACTCAAGAATCATTGTTCTGAATTGATTTCTCTGAAATGTCTGTGAATTCACTGTTTTGTTAGCCTGAAATGATACTGAGGTTTGATATGAACATGAAATACACTGAATTACATGAAAATTGTACCTGATTACTGTTCACGCACGGTTACGATCACTGTTCCGGTGACGGTTCCGGCACTGATGTTACAGTCTCCCCTTGTTAAAGAAATTTCGTCCCGAAATTTAAGAATTGTTATCGGGTACGGCTTCCTCTTCAAACAGCTGGGGATACTTTAACTTCATGTGATCTTCACGTTCCCAGGTAAACTCGGGTCCGCGTCTTGAATTCCAACGAACCTTTACAATCGGAATACGGCTTCGTCTCAGTTGTTTGACCTTGCGATCCATAATCTCTAAAGGGTCTTCGACAAAATGCAACTGATCATCAACTTGAATCTCTTCGAGTGGAACGACGAGTGATTCGTCAGCAAGGCATTTCTTTAAATTCGAGACGTGAAACACGTCATGCACACCACTGAGTTCATCTGGTAATCTCAGTCTATACGCCACAGGACCAATACGTTCGATGATTTCGAACGGTCCCACGTATCGTGGTGCTAGCTTGCCTTTTGTTCCAAAACATACAACGCCTTTCCATGGGGATACTTTCAACATGACACGGTCTCCCACTTGGAATTCCAACGGCTTACGCCGTTTGTCAGCGTAGCTCTTTTGTCTGCTTCTTGTAGCTTGCAATCTTCTCTGAATCTGAGCTATCTTGTCAGTGGTTTCCTGAATAAGCTCTGGCCCAGTTATTCGATTGTCTCCAACTTCAGTCCAACAGATCGGTGACCGACATTTCCGACCATAAAGAGCCTCGAATGGTGCACATCCGATACTGCTGTGATAACTGTTATTGTAGAAGAATTCGATTAGTGGCAAATGAGAATCCCAATTCCCACCGAAATCTAAAATACAGGTCCTTAACATATCCTCTAGGGTCTGAATCGTACGTTCGCTTTGGCCGTATGTTTGTGGATGGTAAGCTGTACTCAGATTTAACTGTGTTCCTAGAGATTTCTGCAGTGATTGCCAGAACCTTGAAGTGAATCTGCTGTCTCTATCAGAAATAATTGACAATGGCACACCATGGCGTACCACTATCTCATTAATGTACAATCTCGCCAGTTTATCCATCGTGAAAGTCTCACGCATCGGCAAGAAGTGAGCAGATTTCGTCAAACGATCAATGATAACCCGGATAGTATCATGACCACTGGAAGTGCGGGGTAGCTTGGTAATGAAATCCATAGCTATTTGTTCCCACTTCCAGAGCGTAAGCTCAGGCTGTTCCAGTAAACCAGACGGTTTCTGGTGTTCCGCCTTTACTCTTGCACACGTAAGACATCTGCCGACATATTCGGCTATGTCCTTCTTCATTCCCGGTCACCAATAAAATCTCTGTAAGTCTCGATACATTTTATCGGCGCTCGGATGCACTGATTATTTGGCACGTATGCCTTCTCAAAGTGAGTCTTCTGGATTTACCTATCACCGGAATCCACCCACCATTTTGGTAGTAGGTATTTTATCCGGTTTATCTTGAACTGTCACTCTGCTCTACAATCTGACACACTCCTTAAAGTTCTCATAGATGGCTCTCACGACTCTGAGTCTTGATCGTCTGATTAAGATCCTTAAATCACTTGGCGAAATCTTAGGTTATTTGCTATAACCGTATACATACTTCACCATCTATTTAATCTATTCTCAACTGTGAAAGTAGACTTTATATATCGGGGAGGTCTACCTAAGGTATGGTAGTACTATTAGGATCAAGGTAATGATTTACCTTCTAAGTAATCCTATACCCGTCTGCGAGATGTTGTATGTTTATCTTACTTCTACCCAAAAGTCATGTGACTGTCGGAACTCATTATAAATGTTGTTCCAACTATGACTTATTCTCATCCTAGTTTCAAAATGAAAGAAACTAAGACAGGGCTGTTCTTCCTTTAACAACTCCAGAATATTCCTGAGATGTCGTTCGTATGCTTTCTTGGTATTAGAATAAATCAGCATGTCATCCCTTAATGGTAATGACAAACTACTCTAGATAGGGTTTGCACACTCGGTTCATGAGGTCCACGAAAACCATAGGTGCACTCTTCTATCCAAAAGGCATTACCGTAACTTGAAATGCCCATTTTTCATTCGGAATATTTTCTCTGGCGTATCTTCATCTTGCATTCACAACTGATTTCCCTTGATCTACTTATTTGATCTAGATAAGAACCTAGCACAGTTTTCACATCTACCTTTCCTAACATCCCAGGGCCGGATTCCTCTAATTTCAGTAACTCAAATTCTAGGAGGTCTGAGTAGAAAATAAAAATTTACACACCAGTTTTGAACATCTTGAATTTCTATAAACTTCTAGTGTTCAATTCAATTAAGGTTCTATTTCTAACTACATTATTTAGGCTGTAATTAAAATTTACTCTAACTTAATTTACTCATTTAACATTTGCTTAACCTAGAAATTTCTTAAGTCATGATTTTGATTATCTTTCTGGCACTGAATCCGTCTACAACTATCTTAAATTTATTGTTTCTAGAATTACAACAGACTATGCAGTTTTGATTAATACACTAATAAATAATTTAATGTATTAAGCTGAGATTTGCATACCTATGGGGTCATCAGACTCCGAGTGTTCCCCAGGACCTGGTAACGCGAGTAGTTCCTCAGTGACTGCTGGATCTGCGGAAGGTCTTCGCCTAGGGCAGTCCCTTTTGAAATGTCCAAGCATTCCACATGCGTAGCAGTTGTTATTAGGAGAGGATGTAGAGGTGTTCACTTTTTGTTTATGTTTCCTAGTTAGGATATACCGACACTGTTGAATCCAGTGTCCTACTCTCCCACAATTCAGACAGTGTCTGCAGGGTTTCCCCTTGTCGTGGTGAAAACCACATTTGGTACATTTAGGATCTGTACCAACGTATTGACGGGAAGTAGAGGTCATTGGTGACCTACACTGCTGCATCCAGTGTCCCGTCTTTCCACAGCGTGTACATTGCACACATGAGGGTTCAGCTTGATGAAGGGGAGCTTTTCCCTTGGAAAGTGTAGGACTTGTGGAAGATATCCTCACGGGGCAGTCTCGTGAAATGTGTTCAGACAGTCCGCACACATAGCAATCCTTGCTGTGGCGAGGAAGAGGATATGTAGTGTTTCCAGGATTTTGGTTATGAGTTGGGGGATTATTACAATCACGACTCCAGTGTCCCTTTTTCCCGCAGTTCAGACAATGTTTGCACAGTTTATCCTTAGCATGGTGAAGACCGCACATGTCACATAAAGGAAATTTGCCAGCGTAACACTGACGACCCTCTGACTCTGAAACAACGGCCATCTGGCGAAGAGGAATGGCCTCGGTGTAGATTACGAGTTCTCTTGATTTCTTAGAACAACACCGCTTTCGCTTCCTGCTTGTTTCTCCTCCTTCCGGTTCTTTCTTCTCTGCAGCAAGTAGTGGGAAGATCCTAACAAACTCCTCACTGTTCCTGATTCGAGTGATGATTCCAGGGAGAATCGCCACCAACTGTTCAGTGATCAGGGTTGCAAGTGCCTCGACTGCTGGATCCGTCTCTTGCGAAGGTAGAGGCGGTGATGGTTGTCTTCTTGGTGACATTCTAATCATAACCAATATAGTATTGGTTAGTGCAATGATCGAATGCAGAAGACATAATGCAATAATGTCTTAAATCTTAAGTTCTCTACATGCAGGGTCCCTAGGTTATAGTCTAGGCCAAACCGTTTAAACAAATGACCTATATTTCTCTATAACCATGGCTCTGATACCAATCTGTCACACCCCGAGCCGGCGGGATAGGATCGGTTGTCCCGTTGGGCGGAAAGTTCCCGGGGCGCGATATCGTGAGTGATAATCGTGATGATCAGATTGTTTACATTGCACATGATACAAATGAGAAATGCTAACCATAATAGAATTACAAAGTTAAATTACATCAGTATTGTTTATAATTTAACAATGTAAATCTACCATTAACATCATGTATTTCTATCTTGTATTTACACAAGATATACAAAATAATTTGCATAATGATGTCTTCAAAAGTAATGCAGGTCCAAAAGCTAAGCCTTCTATCTGAAGTCCTAGTACGAAAGGAATAACTCCTTGGTTGATCTGTTCGTCACCTGAGAAGTCATGCAAAAAGATCAAGTCAACACATGGTTGGTGAGTTCATATAGTTTTATGATTTGAAAATGATTTGAAAACCTCCTTTGGTAAAGACCCTAACCTCATTAACATCAACTGTATCATCCAGATCGGTATGCTTATATATAGGGCATACCCCTGGGTCAAGGCTACAACCCCGCCCAGACGACGTCCCACCACATACTAATCCGCATAGGACATTGATATTAATGATAATTAAACGTTTTTACCTAACACTCTCTGATTTAAATAAACTATATGACTTGAAAATGATTTGAAAACCTTTTTCGGTAAAGACCCTAACCTCATTAACTCCACATGTAATATCCACATCGGTATGCTTATATATAGGGCATACCCCTGGGTCAAGGCTACAACCCCGCCCAGACGACGTCTGTGACAGTTGCATACGAGAATTTACGTCATCAATGATTTGAGCACATTTGATCGTTATAGAAATCCATGTTGATTTAATAATTGTAATTATTACAGGTTGATAGTAGGTGAGAAATTATGAACGTGGGCGAAAACCGTGTTCAAAACGGAGTCCTGGATTGTCCGGAATCGAAAAACGAAGAAAAATCACTAAGTGTTGGTCGATTGGACTCATCGCGGTACGCGGAGGTGGGCTTGGAAGTTCTCCGCGGTACGCGATGCACGAAAGAAATCTGAGATCTCCGAATTTCTCCGCGGTACGCGAAGCATTTTTGGGCTTTTGGTCGCGGTACGCGACGGATGTGGCGGTGCAGTGATCTGATCTATTTCATCAGATTTCATGCAAGAAAGAAGTTATTCTTCTTCTTGTTTCTGTTTCGCAAACCAGACGAAAACACACACATATACATCATCTAAATCTATCTTTCAAGCCATCTGAAGCTAAGGATCGCACCAGGGATCATTATAACAAGTTCTGATCGTGGTTTTAAAGTTAGAAATCCGTCTGATTAGGTAATGATCCGTTTAAACTTTCTGGTTTTATTTTGATTGATTAGATCTTGATTTTGAATGTAATGAGATAGTTAGGATTGTTGATTATTGCCTAGATGATGGCTAGGATTGATTATAAACGAAGAACACGAAGTTCTAACGGTTAAATTCTTGTTTTGATCCGTTGTAATGCCCGATTTTCATGAAATCATACCTATGATTATAATGGTTTAAACCATTTGATTATGACAATGTAGGTGATTAGTTTGATTAATCTTTGAAATGCAAAGGTTAAATCCAAGTGTTTCAAACTAATCATAATCATTAACATACTCATTGGAACGATTATCTGATGTTTATGATAACAGTCAGATTAGTATGTTAAACCTGGTTATTTCACCTATTATGATACTACATTTTGATATCTCATGATATTTGGGTAATCAATAACAAGGATTAATCATTTCTAAGCCATTAAATTATCTAGAAACTGTTTTAGCATTACAATCAACAACATTAACTATCTGATTAATCAGAGATTATTCTGATTAATCTAGAGTGTCATCAGCTTTGTGTTAGGAATCTAATGCAATGTAGGTTCCTACATTATCATACATTGTATGATATGACATTAAATTAATTAATTATATAATTAATATCGAGTTGATGATTTACTAAGCAATGTCTTTGACATTGAACGTTCAGAAGGATCTAATCAGTAAACTAGAACATAAATAACTTATTAAAGATAACTAAATGCAGAATCATCTCTGTACTATCAGTTTGGTGATACACTGCTACCATATTATCATCAGGTGAGTTTCGTACAACCCCTTTTTATTCTTAATCTTTTATAAACATCGGGGTAACACTGCAAACTGTTGACTGAATATATGATATGATTCAATGATATCTGTGTGATTTTATTAGACTTTTGTGGGATTTCATGGGATTTTGCCTGTAGACTGAACCCTATCATGGAACTGAAAGTCCTCATTTTTGAACTGTATCTAGTGAACCCATGTGTGGCCGAGCAGAAAACATTGATAGTACTATTGGTTGACACCCCATTCGCTGGGAGGATTGCATCTCCCCTTGTGTGAATGTTTGTTATCTGTTTCCTGAACTTCTTAATGGTGTGATAGACATTAAGATAATGAGGCACTAAGATATGTACCGACGGGTAATATCTTGAGAACTGAACTAGACGTCCGAAAGGAACTAGATACAGGTCCCATGGTTATCCAGAACTGAACTTTTGAGAACATGCTTATCATATCATATTGTTTTAAATTAAACTGTCGATCTCACCAGCTTTGTGCTGACGTTTTCAAATTAAATCTTTTTGCAGGGAGACAGTGACCACCGGGTGAGGATGCACTTTTGAGTTATTTGCACTTTAATAATAGTATTGTAATTAAATAAATATAGTTGTAATGTGGTTGTAATTGCGACACCCTGGTAAAGTATTTACTTTAAGTTAATCTGTGTGCTTATGATATTGGTTCAAGTAAGTCACCCCTCACCTCAGAGACATCACCACTATGCTTCCGCAACCGATTCAGTGACGTCAGACTGTACACGAGGTGACGAGGGGTGGGGGTGTGACAGGGTGGTATCAGAGCCACAGGTTATAGAGAATTAGGTTGACTTAGAGACCTAGACTATAACCATAGGCTCGTATAGTTACACAGAGAGCACCGAACATTAATATTGAACAAAACTTGTTTTGAATTAAGCCAGGATAATCAGGTGGTACAAATTCCAGTTATGAGTGGCCAGCATAACTGAAATTTGCAACACGTGTGCATTCTAGTTTGATTTGATTCAAGCTGAACATTAATAACTATAAGGACGATTAGGTGCTTTGAGATAGGAAGAGACATCATATCATGGTTATGTTGAATTTTATTATTCAATATTTATTCCATGATACTGATCAGATATTTTTATACGTGATAATTGGTGATACTCCTCGCACTAGATTGAGCTCGGATTTCAATTCATTGGAAGCATCTTTGGCTACTTCCCAGTCTGTATCACATGTACCAGTTACGTTATCACCCCATGCACTAATTGCTTCACCCAGACATTCTTAAGCACCAGGTAAGAATGCTTATGTAGGGAAGAAACAGAGTTCATCACTTCAGAGGATTCAGGCATGTGATGGACTTTGACACATGTGAGTTCAAGCTCTCAAGACTACAGGTCTTCCCCCAAGATGACAGCGGACACCGAGAGATGCGCTTAACATTACTCATGAGTTGAGAGAATTCTCCCACCAGGCGGAGCTATGAGAACAACTTTAGCAGGTTAGCTAGGATCTACAGACTATACGCCATGAGATACAGCGGTCCCGTATTATTCTAAAGAACATTGGTACTACCGTATTAGAGATACTTATGTCATACCTGTTTCTTATGAAGCAGGTGAATGTTCTAGATACGGTATCATCTCTGAGTACCTTGTGTGGTATTATTTCAAAATCCTGTGTGGTAACATATCAAAATCCTGTGTGGTAACATATCAAAATCCTGTGTGGTAACATATCAAAATCCTGTGTGGTAACATATCAAAATCCTGTGTGGTAATATATCAAAATCCTGTGTGGTAACATATCAAAATCCTGTGTGGTAACATATCAAAATCCTGTGTGGTAACATATCAAAATCCTGTGTGGTAACATATCAAAATCCTGTGTGGTAACATATCAAAATCCTGTGTGGTAACATATCAAAATCCTGTGTGGTAACATATCAAAATCCTGTGTGGTAACATATCAAAATCCTGTGTGGTAACATATCAAAATCCTGTGTGGTAACATATCAAAATCCTGTGTGGTAACATATCAAAATCCTGTGTGGTAACATATCAAAATCCTGTGTGGTAACATATCAAAATCCTGTGTGGTAACCTATCAAAATCCTGTATGAGAACGTATCTAACTGAAAACATATTGCGCTGATATACAGTACGAGAGCCATACTGTATGCGAATATGTCGAACTAAAAATATATATATTGTGCGAAAATACAGTACGAGAGCAATACTGTATGCAAATATATCTAACTGAAAATATATTGCGCTGATATACAGTACGAGAGCCATACTGTATGCGAATATATTAACTAAAGTACAGTACGAGAGCCATACTGTACGAGAACATATCTGAACGAGAACGTATCTGTAATGTGAACGAGAACATATCTAATGAGAACATATCTGTAACTAAAGTACAGTACGAGAGCCATACTGTACGAGAACACGTGAACATATCTGTTGTTGTGTGAGAACATATCTAGTACATGAACTGAGAACATATCAGAGGACTTGTGTGAGAACATATCCTAGTCCTGTATGAACATATCCCTAAAAACATGTATTGCGAGGCAATGAGTTGGGTTATACTCTACACATGTTTTAAAATAACAGGACTAAGTATAACTACGAATATCTGAATGACTAGTGTGAACTGAGAACGTATCTGGATCTTTTCAATATAGTTATACTTGAATACTTGAATGATCACATTTCAACATGAAATTGTCAGCATGTCTGAACATGGTTGAGTTATGTGATTAAAAAGGGTTATATCTTTAATATTCTTGAACTGACCTGAGTTTGTCTGCATGTGAGCAGAACTATGGCTCCGAAAAGAGGTCGTCCAGCTAAGAAAGCTACCGAGAATATTACTCCCCCTGAACCGAATCCAGTTCCACCACCTGTTTCTGAAACAAATACCGTTCCTCTGGTGAACCAGGACCCAAACCCGACACCAATGGCAGCTCCTAGTGGGTCGGTATTGAATGAAGCAGCTATAGCCCGAATCGTAAAGGAACAGTTATCGGCTGCTGGCATTGTAATACCACCACAGCCACATGTCACTTCTGGGTCTGGTCATGTGGAACATAATGCCACAGGTGGACACGTTGAAACTGTTCATACCACAGGCACAACTACTACTGCTCCTGATCCACCACGACAGGGATGTACGTATAAATACTTTGCTTCCTGTAACCCACCTACTTTCACAGGTAGGGAAGGAGCGGCTGGACTCCTTAGGTGGATCGAGGAGATGGAAACAAAACTGAAAATCAGCCAGTGTCTGGAGGAGCATAAGGTGTCTTATGCTGCCTGTTCTTTGAAAGAATCAGCTCTTACCTGGTGGAATACCCAGGCTAAAACTTTGGGTTCTGTTACAGTTGATTCTATGGGCTGGAATGAATTCAAAACTCTGATTATGTCAGAGTACTGCCCAATCACTGAAATCCAAAAACTTCAGGAGAAATTCTGGAGTCACTCAATGGTCGGTGCTGATTGTTTAGCCTACACCGATCGTTTTCATGAACTTACTTGCCTACTTCCCAATATGTTTCCAACTGAGGCAGCATTGATTGAGAAGTATATCAAAGGGTTGGTTCCCCAGATTCGGGGAAATGTAACTGCTGCTGAACCCACAACCCTCAAAAGAACCATTCTGTTGACCACCAAGCTTACCGATGAGGCGGTAAGAAGTGGTACATTGATCTCAAAATCTCAGACGGCCGTGGGCCGTAGTGAAGCTGGTACCTCGAACGTTTCTAAAGGTACCAAACGTAAATGGTTTGACAAGTCCAAGACCAAAGCTCCAGCTGAAACCAGTCAGAACAAACCAACCGTGAAAAACTATGGTGCGGCGGTACCGGAGAGGAAAGTTTACACTGGGCTGGCGCCCAAATGTGATAGGTGTCCCTACCATCACACAGGACCATGTCCTGTTTGTGCAAAATGTAATCGGGTAGGACACTATGCTAAATACTGCAACTTTCCTGCTCGTCAACCAAACCAAGCTCCACGACCCACTGCTCAAACAAACCGGTCATGTCACACTTGTGGAAGCCCTGATCACCTCATGCGCAATTGTCCAACCAATAACACCAATCCAGGGAATCAAGCTAGGGGCAGAGCTTTTCAGATTGGTGCAGCCGAGGCAAGACATGATGCAAACATTGTCACTGGTACATTCCTTCTCAATAATCTTTATGCATCAGTTTTATTTGACACAGGAGCAGATAAGAGTTTTATTTCTCCTGAATTTGTATCATTACTTTCATTGCCTACGGTAGAACTAGAAACTCCTTATGTCATTGAACTTGCTAATGGCAAGTTAATCAAAACTAACAGTGTTATTCAAGGATGTTCCTTGAATTTGAATGATCATCTTTTCAAAATTGATTTACTTCCTATTGAGCTTGGGAGCTTTGATGTCATTGTTGGTATGGACTGGCTTTCTAATAACCAAGCGGAAGTTGTCTGTCAAAACAAGGTGATCCGCATTCCATTACCTAACGGTAATACACTGATAGTTCAAGGAGAACGAGCTGGTAGAAAACTTGGTATCATATCTTGTATGCGAGCTCAGAAGTTCTTAAGGAAAGGTTGTTATGCTTTCCTAGCACATGTGACTGAGCACAATTCTTCACCCAAACAAATCACAGATATCCCAGTAGTCAAGGATTTTCCTGAAGTCTTTCCTGAGGACATATCAGGATTACCCCCAGTGAGACAAGTTGAATTTCGAATCGACTTGATTCCAGGTGCAGCACCTGTTGCTAAAGCCCCGTATCGGCTTGCACCATCCGAAATGCAAGAACTTTCAGGTCAATTACAAGAACTGTTAGACAAAGGTTTTATCAGACCTAGTTTCTCACCCTGGGGAGCACCTATTCTTTTTGTGAAAAAGAAGGATGGTTCATTCAGAATGTGTATTGACTACAGGGAACTCAATAAACTGACAATCAAGAACCGTTATCCACTACCTCGTATCGATGATCTGTTTGATCAACTACAAGGTGCTACTTATTTTTCAAAAATCGATTTGAGATCTGGATATCATCAGTTACGTATTCATGATGATGACATTCCTAAAACTGCTTTCAGAACTCGATACGGACATTACGAATTTCTAGTAATGCCGTTTGGTTTAACAAATGCACCAGCAGTTTTCATGGATCTGATGAATCGAGTATGTAGACCTTATCTGGATAAATTTGTGATTGTGTTTATTGATGATATTCTTATTTATTCTCGAAATCAACAAGAACATGCTCAACACTTGAAATTAATTCTAGAACTTTTGGCACGTGAAAAATTATATGCCAAATTCTCCAAGTGTGAGTTCTGGTTACGAGAAGTTCAATTTCTTGGTCATGTAGTAAATCAAAACGGTATTCAAGTGGATCCCAGTAAGATTCAGGCGGTGAAACAGTGGGAGACACCACGAACCCCGACTGAAATACGTCAATTCTTGGGGTTGGCAGGTTATTATCGCCGGTTTATTAAGAACTTTTCAAAGATAGCCTTGCCACTGACTACATTGACACAGAAAAATCAACCGTTTGTATGGAATTCTCAACAGGAGGAGGCGTTCCAACTGTTGAAACACAAACTCTGCAACGCACCTATCTTGGCACTACCGGAAGGTATTGATAACTTCACAGTGTATTGTGATGCTTCTTGTCAAGGTCTTGGATGTGTTTTAATGCAGAACGACAAAGTAATTGCTTACGCTTCTCGACAACTGAAAGTACATGAGAAGAACTATACCACTCATGATCTAGAACTTGGTGCGGTAGTGTTTGCACTCAAGATTTGGAGACACTATTTGTACGGAACTAGGTGTATTATATACACTGATCACAAAAGTGTCCAACACATTCTAGATCAGAAAATGTTGAACATGCGACAGAGGCGATGGGTTGAACTGTTGAACGATTACGACTGTGAGATTCGTTATCACCCAGGCAAAGCAAATGTTGTAGCTGATGCTTTAAGTCGCAAGGAACGAGTCAAGCCTTTACGTGTGAAAGCGTTAGGTATGACTATTCAAACCAGTCTAATTCCTCAAATCAAAGATGCTCAGCAACAAGCTTTACAAGCAACGAACTATTCTGCTGAGGGACTGAGAGGATTAGATAAGAAACTTGATACAAAAGACGATGAACTATTGTATTTCAAAGACCGAATGTGGGTTCCTCTATTCGGTAAATCTCGAACAATTATCTTGGATGAGGCACACAAATCCAGGTATTCTATTCATCCAGGTGCTGATAAAATGTATAAAGATCTTAAAGACTTTTACTAGTGGCCTGGAATGAAGAAACAAATAGCTGAATACGTGGATCGATGTTTAACATGTCTCAAAGTTAAGGCTGAACATCAACGACCTTCTGGGTTATTACAACAACCTGAGATTCCCATGTGGAAATGGGATCAGATCTCTATGGATTTCATTACTAAATTACCCAGAACATCACGTAATCATGACTCTATATGGGTTATCGTTGATCGCCTTACGAAATCTGCACATTTCTTACCCATCCGAGAAGATTATTCTATGGATCGACTTGCTAAACTTTATGTTAATGAGATTGTATCTCGACATGGAGTGCCGATCTCTTTCATTTCTGACAGAGATAGTCGATTTATGTCACGATTTTGGCAAACTCTTCAGAATGCTCTGGGCACGCAAATCAATATGAGCACAGCTTATCATCCACAAACTGACGGGCAGACTGAACGAACAAATCAAACTCTTGAAGACATGCTCAGAAGCTGTGTGATTGATTTTGGAGGTAGCTGGGATATTCATCTTCCACTTGTTGAATTCTCATACAATAACAGCTACCATACTAGTATTCAATGCGCTCCATTCGAAGCACTTTATGGACGCAAGTGTAGATCACCTATCTGTTGGTCAGAGGTAGGTGAAAGTCAAATCATAGGGCCAGAATTCATTTAGGAAACAATTGATAAGATCGCACTCATTTAAGAACGAATCAAAGCTGCTCGCGATTGAAAGTGTCACCTTGGAAAGGCATTTTCAGATTCAGGAAACGAGGTAAACTCTCGCCAAGATTTGTAGGACCATTCAAAATTCTTGAACGAATTGGGTCAGTAGCCTACAGACTTGAATTACCTCCTGAACTCGGTAACATTCACGATGTCTTTCATGTATCCAATCTGAAAAAGTGTTTAATTGATGAATCATTGATCGTACCTCTAGAAGAGATTCATATTGATGAAAAACTTCAGTTCAGTGAAGAACCAGTAGAGGTAATGGATCGAGAAATGAAAGTGTTGAAACGTGGTCGTATACCAATCGTTAAAGTACGATGGAACTCGCAACGTGGACCTGAGTATACGTGGGAACGTGAAGATCAAATGAAGTTAAAATATCCACATCTATTCTCATAAACGATTGTCATAATGTAAGTCTTCACTAAATTTCGGGACGAAATTTCTCTAACAGGAGGAGACTGTGACAGTTGCATACGAGAATTTACGTCATCAATGATTTGAGCACATTTGATCGTTATAGAAATCCATGTTGATTTAATAATTGTAATTATTACAGGTTGATAGTAGGTGAGAAATTATGAACGTGGGCGAAAACCGTGTTCAAAACGGAGTCCTGGATTGTCCGGAATCGAAAAACGAAGAAAAATCACTAAGTGTTGGTCGATTGGACTCATCGCGGTACGCGGAGGTGGGCTTGGAAGTTCTCCGCGGTACGCGATGCACGAAAGAAATCTGAGATCTCCGGATTTCTCCGCGGTACGCGAAGCATTTTTGGGCTTTTGGTCGCGGTACGCGACGGATGTGGCGGTGCAGTGATCTGATCTATTTCATCAGATTTCATGCAAGAAAGAAGTTATTCTTCTTCTTGTTTCTGTTTCGCAAACCAGACGAAAACACACACATATACATCATCTAAATCTATCTTTCAAGCCATCTGAAGCTAAGGATCGCACCAGGGATCATTATAACAAGTTCTGATCGTGGTTTTAAAGTTAGAAATCCGTCTGATTAGGTAATGATCCGTTTAAACTTTCTGGTTTTATTTTGATTGATTAGATCTTGATTTTGAATGTAATGAGATAGTTAGGATTGTTGATTATTGCCTAGATGATGGCTAGGATTGATTATAAACGAAGAACACGAAGTTCTAACGGTTAAATTCTTGTTTTGATCCGTTGTAATGCCCGATTTTCATGAAATCATACCTATGATTATAATGGTTTAAACCATTTGATTATGACAATGTAGGTGATTAGTTTGATTAATCTTTGAAATGCAAAGGTTAAATCCAAGTGTTTCAAACTAATCATAATCATTAACATACTCATTGGAACGATTATCTGATGTTTATGATAACAGTCAGATTAGTATGTTAAACCTGGTTATTTCACCTATTATGATACTACATTTTGATATCTCATGATATTTGGGTAATCAATAACAAGGATTAATCATTTCTAAGCCATTAAATTATCTAGAAACTGTTTTAGCATTACAATCAACAACATTAACTATCTGATTAATCAGAGATTATTCTGATTAATCTAGAGTGTCATCAGCTTTGTGTTAGGAATCTAATGCAATGTAGGTTCCTACATTATCATACATTGTATGATATGACATTAAATTAATTAATTATATAATTAATATCGAGTTGATGATTTACTAAGCAATGTCTTTGACATTGAACGTTCAGAAGGATCTAATCAGTAAACTAGAACATAAATAACTTATTAAAGATAACTAAATGCAGAATCATCTCTGTACTATCAGTTTGGTGATACACTGCTACCATATTATCATCAGGTGAGTTTCGTACAACCCCTTTTTATTCTTAATCTTTTATAAACATCGGGGAAACACTGCAAACTGTTGACTGAATATATGATATGATTCAATGATATCTGTGTGATTTCATTAGACTTTTGTGGGATTTCATGGGATTTTGCCTGTAGACTGAACCCTATCATGGAACTGAAAGTCCTCATTTTTGAACTGTATCTAGTGAACCCATGTGTGGCCGAGCAGAAAACATTGATAGTACTATTGGTTGACACCACATTCGCTGGGAGGATTGCATCTCCCCTTGTGTGAATGTTTGTTATCTGTTTCCTGAACTTCTTAATGGTGTGATAGACATTAAGATAATGAGGCACTAAGATATGTACCGACGGGTAATATCTTGAGAACTGAACTAGACGTCCGAAAGGAACTAGATACAGGTCCCATGGTTATCCAGAACTGAACTTTTGAGAACATGCTTATCATATCATATTGTTTTAAATTAAACTGTCGATCTCACCAGCTTTGTGCTGACGTTTTCAAATTAAATCTTTTTGCAGGGAGACAGTGACCACCGGGTGAGGATGCACTTTTGAGTTATTTGCACTTTAATAATAGTATTGTAATTAAATAAATATAGTTGTAATGTGGTTGTAATTGCGACACCCTGGTAAAGTATTTACTTTAAGTTAATCTGTGTGCTTATGATATTGGTTCAAGTAAGTCACCCCTCACCTCAGAGACATCACCACTATGCTTCCGCAACCGATTCAGTGACGTCAGACTGTACACGAGGTGACGAGGGGTGGGGGTGTGACAACGTCCCACCACATACTAATATGCATATGACACTGTTGTTAATGATAATTAAGCATTTTTACCCAACACCTCTGATTTAGATCATGATATTGAAATATGATATGCCTTTGATTTATTGGGTTCCTTATAGATATATGATTTCCCAAAAAGACAGTGATAATAGTAAAATGTCAAATATTTAATTTAATAATTAAATAAAACTTTTAATTACAACTAAGACATGATGATTGGGTATGATTTTACTCAATCAGTTAGACTTAGTTGTTGGTGGTTGTCCAAGTTGTAACCTCTCACACGTGACCCATGTCAGGCATAACTCACCAGGAGTACACCTGAACTGAACGGGATTTTAATGTTTTGCCCTTACAGCTTGACCCAAAGGTCTTCTGTACAAGCGGGGACTTTATTGTTTTGCCCTTACAGCTTGACCCAAAGGTCTTCTGTACAAGCGGGGACTTTAAGGATATCCTGTGATTCTTGATCTCTTGATTCTCCTGATTTTGACTTTGATATTGATTTCATTTGATCGTTCAAGTTATTGCCCGTTACAGCCTGACCCGAAGGTCTTCTGCATCTGCGTGGGACTTTATATGTGTGTTACACGTGGTCTTGATTCCATATACAACTGACATCCACCTTGACTTGAGTATTAATGAGTTCATTAGATCATAATGATTTCATTACTTCAATGATTCACACACATTTATGATTCCTGATTTCCTGAGTCTCATGATTCTTGATTCTTTGAATTCCCATGATTTTCAATGATAGTTGAATTGTTTATGATTCTTGGGTCTCAGATCACACACTGAGTTATGATCCCCTTGAATATGATCTCTTAATTATGTTCATTTGATTTCACTTTGAATTTAGATTCTTGAATTTGAACTTGATGGACTAAGGGTTGATTTAGAATTTAAATTTAAGGTATAACTCATAAGAGTACTTAAATTCAATTGGTAATTTGATTCTTGTTTAATAATTTCCTAGACAGGAGTCTAGGAGTATCAACAACATATAATAAATAAAAGCATTTAAATAAACAGTTTAATTAAAAACAGTTTACGCATGCTTCTCAGCCCCGCGTTTTAAAACAAAAATGTTTAGAAAAGGGGCAATGAACTCACCTGTGTTGCTCTGAAATGAATTACCACAAAAGATATGCGCGCTCTTTGATTGTTGCCTAGGTATCTTCAGTCCCTGAGTTGTTTTAAAAGAATTCGAATACAATAAGTACATACGGTAGTTGTCGTAACTAGGGTTTGGTCTCGGTGTGCAACTAAGTGTCCTAGATTACTAATGTGTTACTAGGATTTCATCTAACTTATTCTCTTTTATTACCCATTATTATTCCCATATCCCCTGATCTATCTTAATTAACTTGCTTTTAAAGTAATCACATTTAAGCTAATTATTGATTTAAAAATCATTAGTTCCAAATGATAGAATGTACAAGTTAATTTATTCCAAATTATACTTTATTAGAACATGATTCATTTAAGTGATAATCATAATTAACATGATGGGCTTAAAGGAAGCCCATTGGGCCAACTTTGGGCCCAATGTTAACCTTTGATTTGTAAAATCCATCATAGATAATTCAAGTGAATCATCATAATTTAGTTACAAGTTCTTATGAAATCTCATAACGTTTAGATGTTAATAATTAACTTAACGCTTGAACCGTAAGCTATTGTTTTGCTTCACATGATCTTACCATGATATCCCAATGTGTTAACTTAACCAATGAATGTTAACAGCCCATATGTATTCGTTGGCATGATTAAGAAACCCATTTTCTTTAACAACCCTAATTCCTTATTTTCTCCAAACGAATTCACATATCATAATTAACACATGTTGACCCAAAGTTAGTTGCTTGGATTTGATAACCTTTAGGTCATCCACATGCACACACACACACTAAATGCATGCACACTCATACGTTTCACGATTTCTCATGCATGCAAGTTCACCATACAATATCACCCATGTGTGGACTCTTGTAACCTAACTCAAGTCTCAACCCATCTACATGACCGTATACATCTAACCCGAACCACTCTTGGCCGAATGGGGTGTTCAGCCGCATGAGGCCCCAGCCGAAGGGGGATGGGTCGAATGACATGGCCGATCGAATGAGAGGTCGAATGAAGGTCCATTCGAGAGAGACTTGGTCGAATGAGCAACCTATTGACCGAATGAAGGCTTTGCCGAATAACCTTCTGGTCGAATGAGGGAGAGTATGGAGTTATTCGGCTTGCTGGTTAGGCGAAGGAGCCTGGTCGGTCGAATGAAGATTTGGCCGAGTAAGCCTTAGCCATTCGCCGAATGGCTGGCTCATTCGTTGGGCTGGTAGAACTCCATTCGGGAGTTCGAACTCGACATCCACAGCAGTTCTAGATTCGATCTATTGGCTTATATACGGTACACAACAAGTTCCTAAGTGGTTATGGTGGTGTTCCCCTAAGGTTTTGAAAGGGTATAAGTCGATTTCTTAGGAGGGTCGAACTTAGGGTTTTGAAAACCCTAAAACCGAATAAAACTTCGATTTTTACCTCAGATCGGCTGGATAAACTCTTAGATCGGTTGTACTTTTGTGTTCTACCAGTTGTGGTGGTCGTTTAGACACCAAAATCACACGATTTCATCAAGAAATGGGGAAGATATGGTGATTTCTTCTAGAGAGAGAAACTAGAAAGAGAAAGTGACGGTGGTGAGGTTGAAGATGAGGGAGTTGTGGAGAAAATGAGGGTTTCAAAGCCTCATTGAAGGCTTCCAACATACCCGGGTGTTCGGTCTCGTTTGGTTTCGCATAAAAGTGTCGGTTTCGTTTCGTTCTCGTAACATAACGATACGGTTTTAAAATAAAAATTATAAAATTATTTTAGGTTGTGATTCCTAATAAATTAACTAAATATCTTTTAATTATTTAAATTACAAAATATTTAATTACGTTTAAAATCGAATCGCGCGGTCATCGCGCGTATTTGCTCGAATCGTCACCCGATCAAACACGACGATAACTACACTTTTCAATATTGTTTTCTAATTATTGAATATCATTCAGAACGTTAAACTTTCAGATTTATTCGTACAGATCGTCACCTATACGAATAATCTGTCGGTTTAGCATTCACTTAACGATATTCGTGTTGTTTTGTCCTGTAAGGCCTCACATACGTTTATACATAATAAAATCCTAACAAATAAATCACATGATGATTCTGTGTTGCCAGATAATTATCTGACTCAAGAATCATTGTTCTGAATTGATTTCTCTGAAATGTCTGTGAATTCACTGTTTTGTTAGCATGAAATGATACTGAGGTTTGATATGAACATGAAATACACTGAATTACATGAAAATTGTACCTGATTACTGTTCACGCACGGTTACGATCACTGTTCCGGTGACGGTTCCGGCACTGATGTTACAATTTTGGTCAACGAACCACCAACAGAGTTGAAAGTCAACATTCTCTATTAAAGAAAAGTCTCCATGCAACCAACAACACATTAGACAACATTGTTGGGCATGTCATTCAAATTGTTAAATCGCAAGCAGAAGCTATAAACGAAAGCTTTGAAAGAAGAAAAATATTTCGTATGGCACATCACAACGATGATCAATTTGAATTGTTAAAAGGGAATGTATCTCATGTAGCTTTAGATCTGTTGGTTGGTGAGAAGGCAAAAATTCAGATGTTGATAGCATCAAATTCATCTTGCGGTTGCCATCTCTTCACGAGTTGTGGATTGCCATGTGCTTGTCGTCTATTGAATAGTATGAATTAATTAAATTTAATTATATATTTACCTATTATTTATGTATAATCATAATTATTATTTTTATTCTTTTAAAACAGATGCTAAAGTTACACTGGATGAGGTAGACTTGTTTTGGCGTAAGCTTGATTTAAACCCGTCGTTAGTTAACGAGGATGAAGGTGCTGATATTGATGCGCAATTGGATCGGGTCATACAACATATCAAGCTTCAACCAAATCCAGTTAAAAAGAGTATGATGTCAAAGGTTTTTAGTGCGGTTTTCCCATTTAAATCAATGAAAAAAGAACCCGTCGTGCAAACTAACACTCGAGGGCGACCAAGTTTAAAGACACAACAAAAAAAACAAGAGCCTGCCCGACATAGTTCATTCACAAAGCCAAAGAAAAACAAGCAGGATGATTCAACGGTCACTCACGATAGTCAATTGCAGCGTGCTAATTCGTATTCTTCAACGACAAGAATGCACGATTTTTCCGGGTTTTCTCAACCACAAGACGGGTTTTCGCAACAAACTGTTGGGTTATCGCAACCATCATTTGACATCCTGGTACATTTAACTGATAACAAACTTTACAATTTTAACCGGTTTAAGGATCACATTCCTGACATCTTCCACCCATACATATCAAGAATACAAGACGTTGTTCCAGACGGAAACTGTGGCTTTCGATCTCTGGCTGTTGCATTAGGACTTCCGGAAACAGAATGGTTAACTATTCGTCATGCACTCCTGACTGAGAGTATCCAAAATGCAAACGTGTACATTAACGTCCTCCTTGGTGTTTTTGACGAAATTCAAGAATCCTTGAAATGGTCAAAACCTGAATTTGCTCCAAGGCGTTATTGGATGCAAATGCCAGAGAGCGGACTTTTGATTGCAAATGCGTTTGGTGTGATTGTGGTTTTTATAAGCTTAGGCGCTTCTGTAACGATTTTCCCGCTATGGACGTCGCCTGAATTTCTCCAACCACATCGTATTGTGTCATTCGCATTTATTAACGATAACCACTTTGTAATGGTTGAACTTACCGGAGATTATCCAATGCCGACACCAAGTTGGTATTGGTCAAGATTCAAAAGTCAAGACGCCGCAGCCTGGGAAATGTGGTACAAGCAACGCCTTGATTTGTATACCAATTGGTTGGAAAGCCATCGAAAACCACCGGGTTTTGTAGATTTAGACAAGTACGGATTGTAACTCGCAAATATATGTATTTAATCATATTGTTGTTCTTTATAATAAGTAATAATAAATAATAATAATAATAATAATAATAATTATAATAATAATAATAATACTAATAATAATAATAATAATACTAATAATAATAATATTAATAATAGTACTGAAAAATTACTGAAAATATTGAATTTTTATATTTATTTAAAAAACTTTACGACTCGTATCCTGCTTTACGAGTCGTATAGTATTTGACTATATAAACAGACAACCGCTCACAACTCGTATCTCATACCACACAACTCGTAAAGCCGGTTTTCGCAACCCTCTCGACGATCGACGCTTGCCACACTCGGATACACTCTCTCCACGCTTGCCACACTCGGATTTGGACCCACCGCAACTCGAAACCGTAAGTTTTTAAACTTTTTGAAGTTTTTTTCGTAGAAATCTTTAATGGTAAAGTAGTTTTTTAGGTTTTTGTAGTAATAGATAGTGATGTAGATGTAGGATTGGGTTTCGTTGCTTCAGATTTATTTTTTTTCAAAAATTCTAGAACTATACGGCCCGTTAAGGGCTTTACGAGCCGTAAAGTTCTAACAGAGAAGATGAACAGGCTTTCTCGATGAACTTTACGGCCCGTTAAGGGCTTTACGGTTCGTATAGTTCTTGAACTTTTTTTTTTTAATTTACTTTTTAATAATAATATTATTAGTATTATTATTATTTTTATTATTCGTATTATTATTATTAGTATTATTATTATTAGTATTATTATTATTATTATTATTATTATTATTATTATTATTATTATTATTATTATTATTATTATTATTATTATTATTATTATTATTATTATTATTATTATTCGTATTATTATTATTATTAGTATTATTATTATTATTATTAGTATTATTATTATTATTATTATTATTAGTATTATTATTATTATTGTTAATGATTATTATTGTTATTATTATTTGTCTAACTTTGCAGATTATGCCTCCGCGTAGACGACCTCCGAGTTCTAGTTCATCCGAGGAGGATCCGGATATGATCCTGGATCCCCACATGTTGCTGCAGTTCCCACCGGGCACTGAGTGGGTGCCGCCAGTCCCTGCTCCACAGCAGCAGCCGGGGGCACAGCCGCACGTACAGGAGCCCCCAGCAGACCAGGATCAAGCAGACCAGCCACCGCCACCGCCACCAGCACATCATGTCGTTGTTCGTCAGCCACGACTGCATCCGGCTGACGCGGCGATCTTACGCGACCTTGTTGGAAGCGTACGCGACCTTTCTGGAAGCGTACTCGACCTTTCTGGACGCGTTGATCGCTTGGAGGGGATGATGCGGTGGATGACGGAGCGTATGGCGGCATCTGCTGGCATGGATATTCCCGTCTTTCCAGGACCGGGACATTGCGGATCCTGGTGGTCATGCTTAGTTATTTTTTTTTTATTTTGTCTTTTCTTTTTTGGATTTTGATGTATGGACACTACTTTAGCATTCGATGTATGTATTTTTATTTTGTATATATGTTGTGTATGGCGTGATTGTTTGTTTTATCTTTTATTATATAATTAAAAAATGTGCGTGATTGTGAAATGAATAATAGATAGTTAACAATTTTTTTTAAAACCGTTTAACGTTATTTATATTCTGATAACTATTGTTTTAAAATCATTAAACACGATTACGTTAAAATAATTTTCAAACAAAACATTTAAATTTACGAAAATCATAACTAATTATGTTAAAAAAAATTGTTATTTATATTTAAACGTCACGATATTAAAATATTTTTCAAACAAAACAAATAGGCAAAATAATTAAATAATAACGTTAAAATACTTATTATTTTACAACAAAACGATTAAAAATGGTTACGTTTTTTTTCGAACAATTAAACGATATTATAAGTTACTTAAACACGTACCGTACGTGTTGCATTTAACAAATACCGGATTTCAAAACAAAGTACGATTATACGCTATTATAAACAGATATTATTTATAACTTAAAAATTAAATAACTAGACGATATGATATAACAATTAACGTTAAACGCGTACGTATACCGGAATTCAAACAACGTGCGGATTTTATAACACGTATATATAATAATATATATATCATATGTTTAATATATAACGTTAAAAACGTACGTATAGCGATTAAATATAATTACGTTAAAATATATGTTTTAACCATTTAAAACAGTTAGACAATTACAATGTTTCAAATAAGTTAAACACGTACGTATATCGGGTGGAAAAACAAAACTTATTTTCTTTTCAGGTTTAAAAACGAGTCGTATAGGCCTTTACGGCTCGTATTCCGTTTTCAGCCGCCAGACATCTCACTGACATTTTCTGACACTCTCTGACGGCTTTACGGCCCGTAAAGCCTTTTACGGCTCGTATAGATAGGGTAGGTGTTGACTGATCCGTAGGGGGTGTCCAAATAACGCGCCCCTTGATTATTTATCTTTTACATTTAGGTATAACTGATTTGAAATAAATAGATGAATTAACTATTGATTGATTGATGTAAAATTAGGCTACTAACAAACGTGGGCCGTCTTCGGCAAAACATTTTTTTTTTGTTTATTTGAATTTATTAATCGGAATTTCACATATTTTTTAATTATCAAGTTCACTATGTTTTGATCCTGTTATCATTTGTTCACCTTGAATAAACATAATAACAAATGTTAATTTTATTTGTTAAATACTGGTTCCATTCATTTTTTTTTAGTTTTGTTTCTTATTGTAAAATGTACATAACTGTAAATATCATACCCTCGGTGGTACTTCTGTTTTTTCACAGCTTCATTAAAATTTGTTTCCACCATATTATGTTTTATTCATTCAGATTGCTCCTCAATATGTTTTGCGTGATAACATTTTTCAACCTTTTGCAATTAATTCGCCCTTAATACATTCTTGTGTTATTCAACATACGAAGCAATACATATCATATGTTGTAGAGCTACAACAATGTGCATGTACACTTCTCATTTTTTGGGATAGTTAATTTCTCATCAACTACTCCCACACCTTCAAGTCGTGGTTGAATTATGAGATAAAGAAACACCAATACTTTTAACGCCTTTTAAATAACTTAGGAATTAATTATATTGGATAAATTTGTGACTTTTTTTTTCAAACTCATTTCTATATAACATGCAACCATCATACATGCAAGTATTCTTTTTAACTTTCAAACTCATTTCTATACAACATACAATGATTATACACACCCAATTCTTACAATTCATCTGAAATAAATAAAAGAACATGCATGCATGCATACATGCATATATCCATCCATTCATACATCCATACATGCACAAAACTTGTCATAAAATAAGTTAAGGGCTACTAATAGGCTAAATGCCCTTTGGTTATTTAAAATATATAAATTTGGATAAGACAACGACATAAAGCAGTCTCCCTGGTAAAATTAACATATATCAAAAGAATTATACGAATACAAAAAAAAATTCATTTGATGTTTATAAACTTTTAGTTTATTAACATGATCTTCGGATTGAATAAAAGAAAAAAAAATTATAATATAACTTTCTGAAAAACTTTGAATTTTCTGTTCATTTGAGACCCACAAATGAACATGTTCATATTACATTTTTAGAAATCCTAACATAAAATACTTAAAATATCCTTAAAAACGTGTAAAGAAACAATTTAAATGTTTAAATTTTAAAACACCATTATATGCCAACTGCCAAGTCTGTTAATCAAACATTCAAACCCATTAAACCAACAGCTCTTTATAATCTACTTGGGCTTTGTATGGGCCTAAACAAGTCAGCCTAACTATCTCATATTATCCTTAACCTTAACTTTTAAGCACGAAAAGTGGTAGACAGCTTTATATAATTTGTTCAGTATTTACAAACGTCCTTTATCTTTATGATTATTATTATTATTATTTATTATCATCTCATTAAAAGTATGAGATTTAGTACAGAAACTTTATAATTTGGCCGGCATAAAGAAGATTAACACTATGGTAATACAATAGTTAAAACAAGTTTTTATTAAAAACATAAACCACATATTTTTGTACTGAATTTGTATTTTTTTTACTGTAATAGTAATCTAGTAAAGAAACAAATTTAGTAAAAATATAGTTGTTTTTGTATTTTTGAACAAAAATATGTTTTTATTTCATCCTTTCTAACAGTAAAGTATATATACTTTTCAATAAAAATAATTTAGAATACATATAGAGGATATAGAGGTCATCGAACTATTAAAAACTTTAGTTTAAGCCGATTAGTGATAAATTATAAACATCTAAAATACTATCTTTCTATATTATCACATTCCTTTTGCATAAAATGTGGCCGAAATTGATACAAGTACCCGCTATTTACATTTGATTGTTTATCAAAAGTCAAAACATAAACATATTTAACTTCTAATGAAGTGATGTAGTGGTTAAACTGTAGGATAGATAATGTAGATTTCTCAAGTTTAATTTCAACTTGGGGAGATTTTCCTTGGAGGCTACCGAACCGGTTGCTTGCGACCACGTTTACATGTTCCTCTCAATTAGTTGAGTATTAAGGAAGACTCGAGGGTTTACTACGTAAGTGAGTTCATATGGTTATAAATAAAATAAAATAAAAATAGAGTTTGATTATGTAGCATTAAACTCAATTTGTTGAGGTAAACATAGAAAGTATAATGAAATGAAACTATAGGGTTGGCAACTTCGCATCAACAATTAGGCTATCCACAGCGGTCACCTCACTGAAATGAGTGAAATCCCATCTCACTGATATTTTCTGCCACGTCATCCTCTCACGGAAAATCTTAAAACCCCTTAATGGTCACCCCACTGAAAAATCTTTCTCACTGAGCCACATCATAACTAATTTATAATTTTTTATTTGTTATTAAACCCTTTGTGGGTCCCATTCTTTAAAATGCACCAATGAAATTTGACCTCACTATTGAAACTCAACTGGGAGCGGGAGTCGTTGGAAGCAAAATTTTGACCCCACTAGAAGGGGTGACGGTGTTCCCACTACCCCACTGGATCCCACTACTTCCACAGATGAGCATTGTGCATGGTCTTAGTGATGAATTTTTTTATTGAGTACCGGTACAAGTACCAAATTGATATCAACCGAATACCATTGGCACCGATACCGGTATCAGTTTTTCATATGTTTGATCCTTCTACATAATACACACCCACACACACATGATAATTCACTAAAAACACTATTTTGTACGAAGAAAATAAAAAATAAAATTAAGTATAAAAACAAAATCCAGTAGAAAATAAATAAAGTAAAAAAAATCTAATTTAAAAATCTAGTAAAAAATGATTTTTATATTTTTAGGTAAAATTGTATTTTTATTTGGTTTTAATCGGTTTATTCAGTTAAATTTGGTTTGCTTGGTTTTAACCGAATACGAACCGAATTGAATTGGATAACCGTTTCCCGAATTTGGTTCGGTTCGGTTTTCGGATAGTGAAAAAAATATCCTGTTGGTACGTCTGAATAATCAAAGAAAAGCCATTTAATTGTAAAAATGAATACTGAGTGCATGTTTGAGATTTCATTTAAAATTAACTTATTAACTTATTACCTTATGAAAAAAGTAAATAAGATAAAAAGATGTTTGGCAATGTCAAAAGATCTTTTTGTTTTAACTTTTTGAGTAAAGTTAAAAAGTTTATATATATATAAACTATAGGTTAATAACCCGTGTATAACACGGGTTAAATTTAAAATATATAAATTTGGATAAGGCAACGACATAAAGCAGTCTGCCAGTCTATGAAGCTGTTTATTTGTGTCTGAATAAATCTGAATCTGAATGCTTCAGATTCAAAACGTTTGTTTCAACATCTAAATGGTGGTCTGAATGATTCAGACATGGTGGTGAGTCTAAATGGGAAGAAAAGAGGGATGGATGGCATCCCTCCCATTCCATCTCTCGTCTCCCGACCGTCAACCTCTGCCCACCGCTACTGCCGTCTTTGGGCTCTGCCGTTGTCGCGCTCTACTGCTGCTCGTGGTCTTCCGCCGCTCATGGTCTATGGCATCTAGCGGTCTGCCGACGATGACGATTGCGATGACGAGGTGAGGTCGCTTCCGAAACCAACGAAGGATGACAATGGCGGTGGTGACGAGGTCGATGACAGTTGGAGGCGGAGGCTACGGCACGTGGTGGAGGCAGCGATGAGGTGGTGAGGTGGCAATGAGGTGATGAGTTTGACGACAGGTTGTTTTGGTTTTTTTGGGTTTTTGATAAAAGGGTATTTTTTATTTTCTTTCAAACTCAAAAACAAACAGTTTTAACTGGTTCAACACGTAATGGTTCAGACCAACCATTCACAAATTTTAATCATTCAACACTTAATGGTTTAGACATTACCAAACGACCCCTATACCTGGTAAAATTAATATATCCAAAATAAATTATACGAATACAAAAAAAAAAAAAACATTTGATGGTTATAAACTTTTAGTTTATTGTCATGATCTTCGGATTAAAGAAAAGATAAAAAGTTTACAATATAACTTTTAGAAAAACCTTAAATTTTATGTTCGTTTGAGGCCCACAAATGATCAAGTCCATATCACTTTTTTGGTATTCCACCAACAAACCAGTCTAAAAACCTAACACAGAAAGGAAATCCTAACATAAAATTCTAATAATATCCATAAAAACTTGCAAAATAAACAATTTAAATGTTATTAAGTTTTAAAACACCATTATATGACGTCAAGTCTATTAATCCAACCCATTAACCCAACAGCTAGCTTTGATAATTTATTTGGGCTTTGTATGGGCCTAATCAAGTCTTCCTAGCTACCCTTAATTCCTTAAGGCCTTAACCACGAAAAGTCGGAGACAGCTTTATATAATTTGTTCAATATTCATAAAAAGGTCATTTATCTTTATCTTTATGACTATTATTGTTTTTTTTATTATTATTACATCAAAACTATTTACAAACTTTATAGTTTGGCCGGCATAAAGAAGGTCAACACTATGGTTAAACATGAGTTAAAAACAAGTTTTTATCAAAAACATAAAATCAAATACTTTTGTACTGAATTTGTATTGTTTTTTACTGTAATATAAATCCAGTTTAAAAAACAAATCTAGTAGAAATATAGTTGTTTTATATTTTTAAACAAAAATATGTTTTTATTTCATCCTTTTTAACAGTAAAGTATATATACTTTTCAATATAATTAATTTAGAATACATATTGTGGTCATCGAACTATTAAAAACTTTAGTATAAGATTAGTGACAAATTTAAAACATCTAAAAATACTATCTTCCTATATATATTATTAGTTTATAACGTTCATTTTCATAAAATCTGGTTGAAATTGATAAAAGTACTCGACATTTATATTTGTGTGTTTATCAAAACATAAAAATACAGCTTTGATTATTTGGCATTAACGGGTGACGACTAGGGTTAAACATTTTTACTGTGTACTAGTACTAGTACCAAACTGATAGCAACCGAATACCCATGGCACCAATAACAATATTGGTTTTTCATATATTTTCGATTTCAGCATTTTCAGGGGCAGTTCTTATTGAGGGCCCGAGGGGGCCCCGGCCCCCCTGTTTTTCCGGTCAGAAGAGTCGATTTAGTAGTATTTCGTCGAAAAATCCTTCGGTTCCTCTCATTTCCTTCCTAAAAATCCCTCGGCCTCCTCCGTTTTCTTCCTAAAAATCCTTCGGCCCCCTCCGAGCTTTTTTTCAAGCTCCGCCACTGAGCATTTTCATTAATATATACAGGCAGTGACTAGTGACAAACTAACAAAATTAGGAGTTGCACCACCATAAATGTCTCTATAATATGATAGAGATCACAAGAACAACATTTCACTAACAAAGGTAGTAATCACCTTTTTTAAAATATTATATATAAAAAGTATCGTATTTTCATAATTCTTCAAGTATCTACCATATCAATGGAGTGAATCTTAACAACACTATATCAAGAAAGCTTCTAAACTCTAGAACATAACACTATATCAAGTTAGTGTTCCTCTCAAATGATAAACAACTCACAAACAAGAATGAATGAAGGAAATGGTAGAAAGCATTCTTATTTGCTATTCTTTGATTTTTGATTTCTTTTTCAATCTAATCCTTGAAATATAAAGGAACCAAGAGATCAATTATTTAGAGATAGTGTGTGTGGGCCCTTAAGGAGGAAAAGTAAAAGTGCAGTAATTTTAACGTTATTTCAATTATTTTATGAAAATAACGTTAAAATTATTGAGATGATCAACTTCAAACGATAACTTTGAGCCGGGGACTCTTTCGGAGCAGCCTCTCTATCCCAATTGGGATAGGGGTAAGGTTTGTATCTATCCTTCCCCCCAGACCCTACTGAAAGTGAGAATATACTTGGTAAGGTTGTTGTTGGTTAGATGTGTGTGTGTGTGTGTGTGTGTTTGTTAGAGGAAAAGGGGTGAAGATGAATGTTGTGCAAGACTTCCCTCATATAGGCCTAAAAAAGGAGCAGTTTCTGTTTGCTTTTTTATAGCCCAAATGGATCCCTTGTACCTAACAACTCACGCGTTGCGATCACAGTTTGCTACAAACTCTCCGGTGTCCAACGCTCAGGTGTTGGCAAGGGCTAAACCGATCAAATACACCAGTCCTTAGGTGCTAAGTGTTTAGGTACATGTGTATGTCATGTAATCATTATTGATGACTAGCTAGTAGCATTTAAAGCCATATTTTTATTTTATTATTATAAAGATTAATTAAGGTTCAACTATTTTTTAAACATTTTAAAATGTGTGCTTTGAATATGCCAGTTATGTTTGAACTGTAAAGAATATCATAATGTTGTTTTGTCAAGAAGCAAGACATGAAAGATGATTTCTTGTTTTGTTAAACATGCCAACTGAAATATTCGAATCAATAATAGGTTATCTCAACATAATGGAACATTCCTTCATGTACATATATTAATTTTTAATGATAAAATCACAAAAACACATATAATGTAGGGAAAATCACGAAAATACCCACTTTGACCAGAAATTTACACAAAATGACTATTTGACTTTTCCATCGCAGAAATGTTCATCTCGTTACGGGCGCCAGCGCCGGCGCCTACATACTTACGGGCGGCCGCCTGATTGAGCCCCAATCAGATTTCACCATGTGGCTTACACGGGCGCCCACGCCCAAGAACGCTCGTAATTATATTAAGTTGTCACGGGCGTCTGCCCTTAAAAAAAAAAGCTGTCATTTCACAGGCGCCCAGACCACCTACACACAGGCGCCCAAACCGACCACACAGGCGCCCGAACCTAATTACGGGCGTCCAAGCCTTTTTTCTCGAAAAACATGTCACAGGCGCCCGCCTGTACTTTTTTTTTTAAACGACTTTTACAAAGAGTCGTCCGACCATAAAGACGGGTATCTTCTGTATTGGCAGGAATTGGGAGGTTAAAGATGGAATATACGATTCTCTTCCTATTGATTGTTTGCGACGTGCTGTATGTCTTCATTATAAAATTAGTTATCAAGAACTAGTTGATTTAATTTCTGTTCGTTTTGGTATTCGAGATATAAGCCGATTATCGTATAAATTTTCAACATACATATATATACCCATCTTTATGGTCGGACGACTCTTTGTAAAAGTCGTTTAAAAAAAAAGTACAGGCGGGCGCCTGACACGTTTTCCGAGAAAAAAGGCTTGGACACCCGTAATTAGGTTCGGGCGCCTGTGTAGGTTAGGGGTGTTCGCGGTCCGGTTTTTACGGTTTTTAGGTGGAACTGTAAACCAAACCATTAATATCGGTTTTTGGATAATGAAAACCAAAACCGAACCATTCAAAATAAAAACCGAACCAAACCGAAACCGTTAATAACGGTTTCGGTTTGGTTTACAGTTTGAGGTTTTGATCTCGTTAAAAGTAAAAATTTAATCAAAACAAACATTTTGTAGTACAAGGCAAACTAACTACATTAAATCCAAATGTATTTTTTTTAATGACAGATAAATCATGAACTCATTTTATTGAAACACATATATAGACATGTTGTCACACCCCCAAATTCCCACTCTTGGTGTCAGTCCACGTGGGTGTGACGTGGCCAGGATCACAGCTCATGGTCATATAGAACGACTCTATATGAGTTACACATTCACACAAATTTGTAAAATAACATAGTTTCATTCAATAAGCAGCGGAAAATGTTCAACATCATAAGTAAATAAGTTTGCAGCGGAAAGTAAATTGTTTAACAGACACTACATAGTTAAACCTATTTTCAAAATATATCAAATGCACACAAAAGCCTAGGACACGAGTCTATATGCAAGCCAGACTCCTTATAGCTTCCTTGTGCGCATCCTAGCGTGTGCTCCTTTTTAGTTACCTGAGAATACATGCGAAAAGTGTCAACTAAAAAGTTGGTGAGTTCACAGGTTTAGACAGACAGAAATAGTAAACAGACATATACTGGGTATGTTAAGTTTAGTTGTTGGATACTACGATCCGTGGAGTGTGTCAGTTCATCTTACCGAAACTAGACTGTTTCCGTTTGCCTCCGCGAGTCATCGCTGAACTCGCAATTCACATCGACATTACACTCGTTATGACCTCCAGTCAACATTGGTGCCGAGTGGGGCTAGTCAAACCCAGTAGTACTACGTAATTACGACTCGTTTGTTTACACAACTAACGGTAAGGATAAGTGAGGACTTTAAACGATAATAGTTACACTCGAAAATGATTTTCACAACATACCAGTCATATATCTAAAACAGTTGCATTGTATTCTCACCCCAATAGTTTAGCAAAAGCAGTTAAAGAGTAAAAGTGGGGCCGTAAACTCACCTGAGTTAAGTAGTGCGTGTTCTTCACGAGAACAGTGTAGCTCGCCGGCTAGTGGTTACCTATATCACATAGGTACCATAAGTTTGTGTTTGCATACATGTGGGTCTCACGGGACCGTGTTTGAGTTCAACAACTCCAAGTTGTTTTGTGGGTCGCGTTGACCGTGTTTGACCGTGTTGACCGTGTTTGACCTAACGACCCGTTGGTGACGGTTTTTGGATCAAGTGCTCGTGTAACGTGCAGTTTAGTGTCGTGTGATGTGTACGGATACCAAAGTCACTTTTGTGAGGAAATTTACTAGTTATAGTAAGTTTCTATTTCAGGAAAGTTTCCAGTTTAGGCAATTCAAGCAATAATTCAAGACCGATTACTCTAATATGCATATTTATCCTAAGTGAGCATGTTAACACATAGTACATCATCATATGAGGTCACATAAGTTGTTTTCATCGTGTTTGCACATTAAAAGTTTCCTAAAATGGAAAGTTCCATTTATAGCATACGTGTCATCGGAAACCATCTAATTTAGCATACTATCGTCATGTTAAAGCATTTTAAACCACTTAATATGCATAAATCATACATCATAATTTTTATTTGGTTTTTCTAAAAATAAAGTTACTATAAGTAGTAACTTTATAGTTTTTACATAAAGATGACCACCTAAACATTCCTAATCCATTGTTATGTCACCAATCACCAAAATAACCCATTTAACATCATCTAAACATATCAACATAACCCAAATCATCATTTAGCATTATTTCATCAACAAAAGTTACTAAAATAGCAACTATGCCAAAATGACTATAATCATTATCAAAATCCATTTCAACAAGATCTAATCACGCAATAATCTTCTAACATCATCCATACTCACATTTGAACATCTCAAATACTTTAGATCATACATGCATGTAATGATTTCATCATTTTATATACAAATAATGCATTATAACAACACACCTCATCATGGATCATCATATAACATTGTTAAATCATCATAGATCATCAAATATCATCTAAAAATCATTAAACCCAGATTCAAATGTCAAGAAATTCATGTATGTGCATCAATGGTGGTTGTATGTGGGTTTTAGCACTTGCATGTGTGTGTAATAGTGATATTAAGCCATAAGAGACATGGTACTACCTTCCCAAGCTCCAAGAATGCCAAGATGATGACAAGAACAACCCCTAAACTCTCTGGACAGTAGGTTCTTGCAGTAAAATGATGGTGGTGGTGATCTTCAAGCTTCAAGCCTTCACTCCTTCAAGCTTTGAGCTTCATTATGACCTTCAATGGCTTCCAAGAGGTCAAATCAAAGTGTTTCAGGGCTGAGAAGTCGGTATGGCCGAAGTTGTTGCGTGTATGCTTGGTAAAAATGAGTGTGTAAGTGTGATGATGAGTTTTGGGGTTTAAAAAGAAAAAAATCAGCGATTTTGTCCCTCAGGCGTTTCGCCTGACGATAACCACCGAAGCCAGGCGTTACGCGCTAGGCAGACAGATGAGAGGCGTTCCTTCCTCATCCGCGCGCATCGCCTGAGTGGGGAGTTTCGGGTCAGGCGTACCGCCTGGACCCTAGATCCGGCCCAATTTGGCCCATTTTCATGTTTTGGCCCAGTTTTCGCGTATTTCTCGATTACGGTCATCGTTTAGAGACATATGAACATCATTTTACCTATTTTAGGTTCCCTAGAACCTAAGTGTGGTGTATGTGGACTGTGGTTTGATAAATTCACCAACGTTCGTTATTCAAGACACGTGCGAGTATTTTACGATAATTCCTCGAATTATCGGTGTGTTCGAACTGTTGTGCCACGTGTCACACTAAGCATTCTTAATTCTAGTGCCACGTATGCAATAATAATACATATTATTATTTAAAATAAAGAAGTGCTGACCTGGAATTTGCGAGGTGTCACATCATCCCCTAGTTAATAGGAATTTCGTCCCGAAATTCAGTTTGTGTTACTGGTGTTAGTCTGATCGGAGAATAATTGAGGGTATTTCTTTTTCATCTGATCCTCTCGTTCCCAGGTGTATTCTGGTCCTCGCCGTGAGTTCCAACGAACTTTTACAATTGGTATTTTATTAAGTTTCAACTTCTTGATTTCCCGATCCATGATTTCCACCGGTTCCTCAACGAAGTGAAGTTGTTCATCAATCTGGATTTCCTCCAAAGGAATTGCGAGCGTCTCGTCTGATAAGCATTTCTTGAGGTTCGAAACATGAAACACATTGTGTACGCTACTCAATTCATGTGGTAGCTGTAGTTCGTAGGCTACGGGGCCTATCCGTTTAGTGATCTCGAATGGTCCTATGTAACGAGGGTTTAATTTTCCCCTTTTCCCAAATCGAATCACTCCCTTCCAAGGTGAGACTTTAAGAAGTACTCGGTCTCCCACTTGGAATTCCAAAAGCTTGCGCCTTTTGTCGGCATAGCTTTTCTGTCGGTCTCGAGCTGCTGCCATTCTGTTACGTATTTGTACGATCTTTTCTGTGGTTTCGTGCACAAGCTCGGGTCCGGTCAGTTGGCTTTCACCAACTTCCGCCCAACAAAGTGGTGATCTGCACTTACGCCCGTACAGTGCTTCAAATGGTGCAGCTCCAATGCTGGTGTGGTAACTATTATTATATGAGAACTCCACCAACGGTAGGTGAGTCTCCCAGCTATTACCGAAATCAATCACACATGCCCGAAGCATGTCTTCTAGGGTTTGGATGGTTCGTTCACTCTGACCATCCGTCTGTGGATGATAAGCAGTGCTCATATCCAATCTCGTCCCAAGTGCCTTGTGTAAGGACTTCCAAAAATGTGCCGTGAAACGGCTGTCTCGGTCAGATATAATAGAGATTGGGACTCCGTGTCTGGATACGATTTCCTTCAAGTAGATTCGGGTTAACTTTTCCAACTTATCAGTTTCCTTAATCGGCAGGAAGTGTGCCGATTTCGTGAGTCGGTCTACGATAACCCAGATGGTATCGCAACCACTTGCTGTCTTTGGCAGCTTGGTGATAAAATCCATGGATATCTGTTCCCATTTCCATACTAATATAGAAATATGTATATACATGTATATATATATATATGTGCATATATTTATATAGGATTGTGAACAAATAATAACTCACCTTTATTGCAATAACACATATAACTTTGCCAAGATAAAGCCAAATTTTGGATTTTTTTTAACATCATTGTAACACATTTATAACACTATGGTCTTTTATAAGTTTGTGTAAATTCATCACCGTTTAAGAGATATCATTGTTGTAAGTTTTTTATTTATAACACTGTAACTGTTTTAGGCCAAAAAATTACAACGATGTAAAATCTCAAACGGTAATGAATTTTCGCAAACTCATAAAAGAACATAGTGTTCTAAATGTGTTACAATGATGTTAAAAAAAATCCAAAATTTGGCTTTATCTTGGCATAGTTATATGTGTTATTGCAATAAAGGTGAGTTATTATTTGTTCACAATCCTATATAAATATATGCACATATATATATATAAATACATGTATATACATATTTCTATATTAGTGTATACTCAAACACATACGGTCCGGTCCGGTTTTTAACGACCGGTTTTTGACGAAAACCATAAACCAAACCGTTTATTACGGTTTTGAACTTTTGAAACCGATCGACCAAATGTTTGAGAAAAACCGACCGTGAAACCAAACCGATGAACGGTTTGGGCGGTTTCGCGGTTTGGAACCGGACCGTGAACACCCCTAGTGTAGGTGGTCCCGGCACCTGTGAAATGACAGCTTATTTTTTTATTTTTTTTAAGGGCGGACACCCGTGACAAAGGTGTCAGGGTGGGCCCGACGCCCGTGACAACTTAATATAATTACGAGCGTTCATGGGCGTGGGCGCCCGTGTAAACCACATGGCGAAATCTGATTGGGCTCAATCAGGCGGCCGCCCGTAAGTATGTAGGCGCTGGTGCCCGTAACGAGATGGACATTTCTGCGATGGAAAAGTCAAATAGCCATTTTGTGTAAATTTCAGGTCAAAGTGGGTATTTTCGTGATTTTCCCTATAATGCATCCTAAAACTTCAACCTCCAAAGATGTGGTGTAGTGATCAAAATGGATGAGAGACAAATTACATGTCTCATGTTCGATTCTTAAGCAGGGCGATTTTCCTTGAAGGTCATCAACCCGATTACTAGTAGCCGCGATTTGCTTATTCCTTCCAGTTAATCGGATATTATGAGTACCTGAGAATTTAGCACGTAAGTGAGTTCTCACGTTTATAAAAAAAAAATCATCAACATTAAATCATGTGGGACAGTGGATCACATGTTCTCATTGTCCATCAGTTTTTCCTCTAATCAGTTGTTTTTTGATCTTTGAGTGTTGTGGTTTAGAATGTAGGATATAAGTTCAATAACATTTATATTATCATTTTTATTAATTGTTTTATTTTTAAGTATAACCAAAATAAAATATTACATTTTATATATGTTAGTATGTTACCGTCAATGTTCTAGTTTTTAAAAAGTGATGCCAGATTATGAACTAAATTTAAATAAATTTATATATTAATAAACAATATATAACTTCTGTGTAATAAATTTCATCAATATGTCTTAGTACTAGCAGTATCAAAGGATTGTTAACATATTATCTTTTCATTTAACAAGGTTTTAAAATGTAGTTCATTACAAAAGAAAACGATAATTTAAGCCATTAAAAAATATAATTGTTAGCTTAATTTTTCCACACTTTAAAATATTAAAATTAAAAGCTACTTTTGCTTTGGAGCCCTTTCCGAAATATCGCTTATAGACCCTAGAAAATGCACTCATATACAGGCTCTAAATCAACTGAATGAACACGAGCCGTTTTGATGTTCGTTCGTTTAACTTTTAAATTGTTCACAAATGTTCACGAACAATAACTGAATGAAAATTCTTATTCGTGTTCATTAATTAAAGGATTCAACTTGTTCACAAAGTTCACGAAAACAAGCTAACACGTATTATTTAAACAATAAAAAACAACATTGTTAATCTCAAGAATTAGAGATATTCTTTTATATAAATTTAAAATTAAATATTATGGTATTAAAATAAAAATAACTTAAATATTATGGTATTAAATTAACAATAACAAAATTAAAAATATACAACACATTTAACGAATACATATAATAAATAAATATAAATGAACGGGCACGACCTTTGATCTTGTTCAATGAACGAAAATTATTATTTGTGTTCATTCATATATCAAACAAATGAACATAAACGAACTTCCTGTTAAATCGTTCACGAACAGTTCACTGAACATTTAGTTCATTTACAGTCGTACTCGCATATTCAAGGATCACTTTCCTGTGTACAAACAACAAATTATATTATACAACATAATATATATGGGTTGGATCCAATAAGAAAATAATTTTGTCAAAAAAGAGTATAAACCAATAAGAGTTTGACATATGGTATGCTAAAAACATAAAAACAAAAATATAGTACATAGAATAAAACCGAATACAAAAAAAAAAACTCTAGTACAAAAAAGCAAAAAAATAAATACAAAAATAAAAAAATTTAGTACAAGGATCAAAAATCAAATAAAAAAAAGATAAAAAAAAATACAATACAAAAAAATCTAACGGAAAAAATTCAGTACAAAAAATAAAACTTTGTTAGAAAAAGTAAGATGTTATTCTTAAATTATCATTTTTTTCATTTATTTAGCATTAAATATGTCAAACTTTTATTGTTTATTACTCTTATTAGGCAAACATATATTTTTATTTGATTATTTTACATAATATATATATATATATACATATATATAAACACATATGAGAGAATTCACTAAAAACACAATTCAATGCAAAAAAAATAAAATAAAATTTAATACAAAAACAAAATCCAGTAAAAAGTAAAAATAATATAAAAAAAACAAAAATTCAATAAAAAATCTAGAACAAAAAATAATTGTTTATGCTTTTTTTTTTTTTTTTTTTGTAAAATTGTATTCATATTTAATAATGCTCGTATGTGTGTAGGAGAGATGATTTAAATTGAATTATTCAAACTAATAGACAAAAATTTATATATTTAACTAATTTTGTTTTTAAATAAAATTATATTCTTAAGCTTATATACTGATTTATATACTATTTAACACGAACTAAGGGACAAAACGTTTTATATACTAAAATAAAACAACTACTACATACGGTCCCAATTGCATAACACATCGTCTATTTTAGAACAGGATTCTTCGAAAATAAATTAATAAATTAAAAATGAAACCCACGTCCGGAAAGTTGGGGCCCTTTTTGTTCTTTTAACGGACATTTTCACTCGTGAGTTCCCATTTGGTCAAAAGAACAAAATTGCTTTCGACATGTAACACTTTATGTATTTTATGGAATTAAACAAAACTACTTTCGACATATGACACTTTATGTATTTTATGGAATACGATCCGATTACTAAAGCTCAAATAAAAATTATCATTTTATCGTAAAACCATAAAGCAAAAAAAACAACAGTTTTGAATAATATTAGTAAAAAATAAATAGGTCTAAAACTCGAGTCACAAAAGTTAAAAACACTGCTACCCAATTGAAATTCAAACAAAAAAATGGTTTAGCCATATCACTAGATTACGACGACTGTGGCACAATCGTGAAAATGTTTGATGGGCTAAAAAAACACATAGTTATCTGCTAGACTGCTAAGATCAGGGGCGGTGCTTATTGAGGGCCCAAGGGGGCCTCGGCCCTCCTGTTTTTCCGGTCAGAAGAGTTGATTTAGTAGTATTTCGTCGAAAAATCATTCGGTTTCTCTCGTTTTCTTCCTAAAAATCCTTCGGTCCCCTCCGTTTTTCTTCCTAAAAAACCTTCGGCCCCCTCCGAGCTTTTTTTGAAGCTCCGCCACTGGCTAAGATATAGCAACAATGTTATCACACAAAAGACGCGTACTCAATTGTAACTCTCTCATCAAAGACATGATCTGCATGATCTCAATAACAACGTGTGCCAAAGTTACATACTCTGCCTAGGGTTTGTTGAAATAGGTATTTTAATGCTGGAAAATGATACAAGTTATCTCTAGAAAAATAAAAGAAATAGGTTGTAAGATAAAAGATAGAATCAACCTTATTTGGTTTTTCATCATATATCATATGTCAATCTTACAACATTTATAAGTTAATTGTGACACTTTTGTGTCATTCTTATTCTATTCTAATATCAGAAGATCATGTGATTGCGTTTCTTGATAATACTTTCAAATGTTTTGGAATTATGTTCAGAATAATCAAATTTGCTTTTGTGATCTCAGTTTATCTATATAGTGTCTCCTTTTTTCTAAACTTACACAATTTTTATGCCTATGAGAGTTTAATATTTCTAGAAATTTGATAACACTTTTAAGTAAATATATAAACATTAAAGATACTTATATGATATAGATCTATAGGATATAAGAAGAACTTATTTTTACCAATGATAACAAGATCTAGGGGTGTTCTATTAAAAACCTAAAATCGTTTAAAACTGAATACCGAACCGTATCCATAAACGAAAGAAACCGAATCGAAATCTGAATCTGGTTTTGGGTTCGGTTCCTAACCATACCCGAATTCCGAATTTAGTTTTCGGTTCGGTTAACGGTTTCAAATTTTTTTTGAATTTGGTTTGTTCGGTTTATTCGGTTAACCGATTAAACCGAATTCTTGTTTAAATTTTTATTTTATTAATAATATATAAGGTTGAATTCGGTTTATTTGGTTGAATCCGGCTTGTTCGGCTGAATTCGGTTTGTTCGATTGAATTTGGTGTATTCGGTTTTTAACCGGTTTATTTTATTTTTAATCGGTTTGTTTAGTTGAATTCGGTTTGTTAACTGTTAGGGAACTTTTTTTTGAAAGTCAATTAAACCGAACCGAATAAACCGAACTAATAAACACCCTAACAAGATCTATTTTGAACAAGCTTTTAATAGAATTTGTTTCCAGTGATGATTATTACCAATATTTTTTTAGTTACATTGTTTACATTGGTTTTACCCCATAACACAACTTCAAAAGGAGGTTCTTAATAACTAATGATTCATACAAGTATACAACCTGCATTAATATCAGCACCAATATTTCCAAACTTAATCCGCTTTGGAACATTTTCTTTTCCTTCTATGATACTACTATAATTTGATGGTTTATAAGATGGATTGTAATTATGAGTATTTTGCTTAGTACATAATGAGAAACTTTCTTGAAAGTTTTTGAAATTTTTTTTATCAAATGTGTTTCTTGAAAACACATGATTCAATCAATCAATCAACGTACTCAGTATATCCTGCCATTAGCATGCTAAGGCAGGGTCTGAGAAGGGTGAGATGTAGACAACCTTACCCCTACCCCGTAGGGGTAGAGAGGCTGCTTCCAGTGAGACCCTCGGCTCATGATGCTTGATCAACCGTCCGAAACGATTTTAACGTTATTTTCACTAAATAAGTAAAATAACGTTAAAATTAATGCAATTTTACTTTTGCCCCTCAAGAGCTGTCGACACATATATACATTATATGTGCGCACCGCTAACGGGGCGTTTGAAAACACATGATTATAACGAAAATTTTCTTTCACATTTTGTGAGACATTTGAGACTTTGTTTTCTTTAGTAAATATTCCACATATTTGTTTATTTTACTTTATATTCATAAAACATTTCACTTTTCAAAAATAATTTCATTTATATTTTGTAGAATACTTATTTCTTTTTAAAAAACCATCCTCCTTTTGCATTGAAGTGTTATGAATAAATATGTTTGATCTAATTTTTTGGATTTGTAAACTCAACAAATTAATCACAATAAGCTAGAGAAAGACAAGTTTAGATATATTTTTTCTTCTTGTATGACCATAGAGCATGGATGTCATATTGTTTATTGCATGCAATATATTCTTTCATACTAGCTCGGCCATCCCATACTTTCAGTGCACTCGTGTCCTTGATCATGTGCTCATACTAAAAGTATGATTAAATAAATAGAAATTACTCTGAATCAGGAAGCCTCTTATCATGTGCAAGAGATGCGATCACACATGACCTGGTTTTTTAAATGGATCGAAATTTTGAATTTTTATATATATTTTATATATAAATATTTGGTCTACAATTTTGTCTAAAGAATGTTAAGAAAACATCATGATTTTATGTGAAAAACATCATTTTGTCACAAAACTTATTTTTATATTGTTTGTTAACTTATTATTATCTTAATAATCATCAATTTATGAATTATTTCTATATACAGGAGCACACTTTTAGTATCCGTATGTCAGACACCCAAACTCTCGGAGATGGCTTTGGCCTGAATTCATCTAACACTCATGTCTTGCTCTCTTGAATCTTAAGAATAAGTTTGGATTGATATGGTCACTCAAGAATATGAAGGATATTTCTCATTTTGAATATGGAATAGATTTTTTTAAGAGGCTTAAATACATAAGATGAAAGAGGGAACCAAAGCTTGAAAAACTAGGCATCATTTCTTACATATTGGTTATGATTTTGTCTGTTTTCCACTTTAAAAACAATCATATATATTGAGAAAGGGTCATCTAACACTTCACAAATAAATATTATATAACCATCATTTGAAAAAAGTGCAATTAATGATATTTATAAGGTTTTGCGTGACTTTTAAATTTGATTTTAGTTTATAAGGGTTGGCAGGTCAATTTTGAATATAAAGTTGGCAGATGTTTCATAATCGGATCATGTACCGTCCCTAGGGATGATGAGTGGTCATTTGGTCTTTCTCTTGTTGAGTTTTGACTTGATCTTAGCAAAAGTGGCATATATGTGTTATAATTATAGGGGTTGGATCCACTAAGAAGGGATTTTTGCCTAAGAAGAGTAAGAAGCAATGGAAATTTGACACGTGTCATCATAAAACAGTAATACAGTACAAAAAACGAAATATAGTACAAAAAGAAACAAAATCCAGTACAAAAAATCAAAAATCCAGTACAAAAAATCAAAAATCTAGTACAAAAAAAATCCAGTACAAAAAAAATAAAATATAGTACAAACAACAAAAATCTAATACAAAAAACCACAAAAATCGAGTATAAAAAAATATAGAACAAATCTAGTACAAAAAAAATAAAAATGTAGTATAAAAAATAAGATTTTGTACCTAAATTATGTGACACGTGTCAAATTCTTATTAGTTCTCACTCTTCTTACACAAAAAGCTCTTCTTATTTGATCATTCCCCTATAATTATATAGATATATTATAATTGCGCCAATGTGTGACTAGCCCACTTGGTAGAGGCTTGCCTCTTAGATTGGGAGGTCATGGGTTCAATCCCATGCAATGGTGTAATTAAGGTGTAATTTAGGTGGGAGTAAGCTTAGTCATTCAAAAAAAGATATATTATAATTTCATTAAACCGTGCAAATTTCCTTAGGTCACCGATCCGATTGCTTGTAGCCATGTTTTACTTGTTTAACTCGGTTAGTCGGATATTGGGGAGACCTGGAGTTTTACCTCGTAAGTGGATTTCCACATTTATCAAAAAAGAAAGAAAACAAAAGAATTTAACTTAAAACACTAGTCTGATAGATGAAAGTGTCATTTAATTAGCCTATCAATCTCACATCAATTGATTAAATCCGTAACAATATTCAAAATAAATCTTTTGTAGTGTGTGTATATATAGGCCAACATACTTTTTTATGGATTTTACTTTTCAACTAACATAAGAAATTATATAGTACTTTTAATTAAACTGTTGATGGAAAGACGTTTATCACAAACATATTTGTCATGATAGAAAAGACACATTTTTTTGAACCCTACAAACGAAAATGATGAACTGACACCTCAACTAACGAGGCAACTCAGTCTCGAACACTAAAATGTCTATGATTCTTAATGTAAACTACAAAAAGTTCTCTTGTGTGTTGCTATGCACCAAAAGAAAATAAAAAATCAGCGACGATAAAAGGTCTTAATAGCCGCCATTTTTCGTTGTTATAGGCTTTAGCGACAACTTATCGCCGCTGTCTAGTCGTCCCTATTGCTTCGTAGCTATTACCCAGACTTTTCGTCACAGTTGATATCGTCGCCATAGTTTACCCTATAGCGACTACTTGTCGTCACAATAAAGTCAATTAAAATATCATTTTTCTTTTTTTTTTTAATTTAAAAACAAACAAACAAACAAAATGCATACCCAGTGAAATCCTACTTAAATTTTTTTTTAATTTTTAAAAAAATGATTTTTAATTTAAAAAAATGATTTTTAATTTAAAATTAAAAAAATAATATTAATTGCGATTAAAATATTATTAAATATTAATTTTTTAATATTTTTTCGGTTAGGACAGTATAACCTCATTAAAAAAATCTCTCTTTTTTTCCAGATTTGAACCTTTTTATATTTACATACACCTGTTAAATCTGGTAAACCTGCTATATAATTTAAAACCATGCTAAAATTACCACAACACAATTATCCTAATGCGCATGCAAATCCATGTTTAAAACTACAAATCCAAATCCAAATTCAACCACAAACGAAAGGTAAATAAATCCAAACACAACCAATCTACTTTTAAACAAAGTTAATCCAAATTAAGTGAAATCCTATTTACTCTCATCATCGTCTTCTTCTTCGTCAAAGGTAGGTTTGTATGTGTTGTCGAACAGGTTGTCAAAAGCTTTCTGGCGTGACATCAGTTCATTTATCTGTTGCTGCATCCTTAGGTTGATTTTTGTTGTTCTTGCCAACGGGCGTTTGATTGTCGTAATTCTTCTTGCAAATCTTGATCGTGTGGCGCATACATACTTGGAGCCACGTCAGGGGTTACACTTTTAACTGTTCGGCTAACACCCCGAATGTGATCACACCTTTGTCCTAACGACCGTTCAAGAATCTCAACCTCGTTAACCGGCGTATCATCACCACCTGAGCTCGACATTGATTTATTCTTCTCGTCCATGATTTTTCCCTACATTTAAACACACGGGTCAATGACATATTACATAAAATCAAAGTTCCAAACGGGTCAAGATTAGCCGAACATACTTATAAACACTTACAACATGCAATTACAACTCCAAACGGGTTATTATAACCTAAGCTCACATACAAAGACATACTTATATAAACTTACAGCATGCAATTACAACTCCAAACGGGTCATTATAACCTAAACTCACATACAAAGACATACTTATATACACTTACAACTCCAAACGGGTCATTATAACCTAAACTCACAAATATATACATAATCAAACATACAATTGCACATTACAAGTGTATATGAACTTGTAATAATACATATAAATGCAAATACACCAAATCACTATTCAATACAAACAATGTGTATAGACATACACATACAAATACACATATACATACAAAATAACACATACATACGAACATACACATATACATACGCGTAAACACACAATAAATACCAACAAGTCATCACAAATACGAACCAATATATATACATACGAACCAATCTTCAAAAACTATCAAAAAAACACTAAAATTTGCAAAAAAAAAAAAAAAAAAAAGTATGATAGTTAAATAAACAATTCAAATGAGTCATAGCAAAGAAAATACCTTAAAATAGGCCAAAGAAGGTGAAAAACGTCCAAAATCGCCTATGGAGACTAGAGAAACCGATCGGAGGAAACTAGAGAAGTATGCGACTGAAAACCCTATAGATACCCCTATAGTGACGATGGTTAAATCTTTTATTTATTTTTTAAAAAAAAATGAATGATTGATTTTCAGAATTGCTAATTAAAGAAAAATGGAAAAAAAATATTTTTGGCTATAGCAACGACGTGTTGTGCCAACTGCCAAAATATTTTCCCTCAACCACGAAAACTTTCTTTGTTCCCGCACAACCCAATAGCGACGAAACCTCGTCACTATAAGTGAAAAGGAAAAAGTTTCCGAAACCAGCGTATTGCTACGACTTTGTCGCTATAGCCTAATCAATAGGAACGATTTTGGTCATCGCAGTTGCTGTCGTCTCAATAAGGGCATATTGTTGTAGTGATGGGATTGTTTTCATTACACAAGAATTCGACACGTTACGTTGGAATACTGACATAATCCGAATATCAAACACATACATGTTTCCGAATACCAAAAGGTAGATATAAAAAATATATTACAATGGTTGCCACTTCGATATGGATCCAAAGAAACACAAAAATAACAATAATAAAAGAAATTTTAAAAACCATAACATATCAAAATTATAAAAGAATAAATAAATAAAAGCAAAAGAAAAAAGAGGCAAAAAAAGAAAAAATAAACGCAAATAAAAATGCATATACATGTCTCCATGTCTTCTGGTATGACGAAAAACTATATGGTAAACTCTGTCGCAAACGAGATTTGTTATTCGTCGTAAAACTAAAAAACGTACAATCAAGAAAGCCAGTTTTAAATGCAGATGCATATACAACGGATTAAAAAATAATAAAAAAAACTAAGGTTTGACAGTTGGCTTACATTTTATTTTTTTTACCGCAGCCAATATGTTGGTCTTTATAAATATACAATTGAATTTAGTCTCTCGCATTGCGTTGGTAATTTTGTCACGATCTCAAGTATTAAAACATGGACACAAAATATGTCGTATCTACTGTCATTTTGATGTAAAACGTATGTGTCTTGAATTCCTTCACGGTTCAAATATCAAAATACAGAAACTAATAATGTTAAAACAAGTGTCATTTTGATTTAAAACCTTTAGGCATCAAAAAATCCAATTGTAAACTCAGGTTATAATAACATATGCACTCTTAAAATATAGAAGACAAAATTAAAAAAAAAAATACAAAATATGAAAACAAAATTTTTTTAAGTTGGCATAGCTTCAGTCGCGGGCTATCTTTGTTTGGCAAGATCTTGAAAACAAAAACATAAATTAAAAAAAATATTGTAATGGGTATCAATCTGTTGTAAAATTCTAAATTATACTTTTGTTATATAAGTGAGCGCCACTATGCCGCAAAAGGCATAATAGTTGCAAAGTTATCATCACTCCACTATAAAATCTAAAAGTATACCCCGTGTTAAAGTGTGTATCGTATAATTTGAATACAAACACATGTATAACGATAAACATAATGTAAATCAATGTAAAACCTAAAACTAAAATATTAAGAAAAAAGTTGGAGGTAAGAAATTTTTGTGTTAATAAAATAATAAGCTCAAACTTTCGTGATCAAATTAAGGATAAAAAAAATGAATATGAAAAAACAAAGATAAAAGAAACATAGCTTCTTAACCATTTGGCTTTAAACAAAGTATGAATGATTGAGATTTTTTACTGACTGAACACTTAATCAACTTAACAACTTTTTATTTGATTAGATTCAAGGTATTTTGTAAGAGACAATAGATCAAAATAACTAGACACAAAGGGACATTACAAAAGGAACATAGAACATAACAAAGACTATTAATGTAACAAGATAAAAACAAAAAAAAAGGTTATAAAATATTCCTGCGTTTAAAATTAAAACACATCTGCTTATTTTAATAATTTATTAAAACTAAATCATAAAAAAATAATTATATTTTATATTAAAATTAATTTTTAATTCTTAAATCATTTTGTATTTGCTGTTTATAATATTTAAATCTTTATTATTTTTTATTTCGTCATTAACTAATGCTATCAACATACAAATATTCTTAAAATTCATTATTTTAAACATGTTAAATTTATTCAACTTATATAACACACAATGTTACAAATCTTCTTAAAATTTATTAATCCAAATCTAAACCATGAGCACCCAATCGACCCTCTTTTCAGCAATCGATCTTGCAATACAAGTCATAGTCATAGCATGCAACCCTTTTAAACGAATGTTACAAACCTGCTATTTTTAAATCCCCTCTATGCTTGAATTATAACTCTTCATTTTTATAATTTGTGATATTTTTTAAAATAAAAACATGTCAATAATAAGACTAACTTTATAAATTTTTAACCCTCAATTTACAATCATGAACATACCGATCAAAAGATTAGCTTTGTAAATATTAATCCTGAAAGTTAGAATCACATCGTGTTGCAAGCTCATTGCAACTCCTTGAGACCTCCAAAGCTAATGAGAATCCATGTTTATTGCTCAACTTCCAATTATTTAAAACATTCTAACAAGTTTGTATTTAGTGCAGTTTAAAAGTATAACAATAAGTACGTTAAAAAGAACGCATAAATCGTTTTCAAAAGTTATCTCTTTAAAATGAGACGATTCTAACTATGTTACACTCCAATGTATTTTATTTCTTATATTGATTTTTTAACAACTTAAGTAGCTAAGAATGAAATGTTGATCAATAAAAAAAAATCATATTTAAAATCAAAATTAGTTGTTTTACGGTCACAATCATAATTAATATATTTTATCCACAGTGTAATTGACATGCCAAATAATTTTTTCATAATGACATGTTGGACTTTTTAATTTATATACCCATGTACTCACGCAAAAGATGCTTTGGCCCTTAACATATCGTGTAGATTTACTGTTTTAGTCCCTTAATTATTTTCTTTTATCAAAAATAATCATTCACTCTCATTTTGATAAGATTAATATTTTAATAATATGATTTATTTAGTAAAATGTGTGCGGTCTTTAAAAGTTAATTGTTGAATAAAATCGAAATTTTTAAATAATAAATCTACGTACATTACGTAAAACTTGTGTATGCTTAGGGATAAATAATGAAAAAAAATTAACTTATACTCTAATCTAAATAAAATTAAAATGAAAGTTTCGTAAATCCACCCAAATACACCTCGAGCTGTGCGAGGACTATTGAACCATGTAAAAATTAACGTCAAATATACACAACTTTTTAACAACGTCAAATATACCGTAGTGATATATTTAAAATTTTACAAAATTTTATATTTAAAAAGTTATAAACGGATATAAAAAATTTTGAGCAAACGTGTGCTAAATGCTAATAGTAAATTACTTCTTTTTATTTTTATTTTTTTGGATTTACTTCTTTTGTTTAGTTTTTTATTTTGTCTTTTTATTTTTGGTTTTTACCTTTTTTGTGGAGGGGATACGAAATAGTGTTATAGGACAAGATCGTTGTTGAGGATCGATGATGTAATTGCCAAAGTAAAAAAATTACTGGTAGAGTTTAAGCGATAACAGGAATTATAATATCATGATACATCGCTTCAATGAAGTGGATAAATGACCAGTGGTGCAGCTTGAGAGTTAGAGAAGGAGGGCGGAAATTTACAAAACTCAAAATACATGTTAAAATTTTTAAACAAGTGGGCGAAATCTACATTTTTAACTAAAAATAACCTTTCGGCCCGAAAATTTACACTACTGGCGAAAAAAATAGGGGGGCGTCTCACTAAATCTACACCCATGGATAAATCAAAGAGATATTTTGATCTAAATATATAAAAAGAGCATTTTTGTCAAAATATGTAATTTTATAAAAAAAAAAGTGATAGATGTAATATAAATTTTAAGTTGGGTATAAATATAACTAAATTAAAATAAATGGAAAATATATTCTATTATGATATACATATATATATATATATATATATATTTTAAAAAATAAAAAATACATAAGTTACATTTTTATAAAATAAATTTGTTGTTTAATTAACTAATAAATGTTTTAACACATTGATAATAAGAATATAAGGGAAAAAATAGAAAAAAAAACAATAAAAGAAAATAGAAAATTTATAAAATTACATGCTAGGTCCGTTCGTAGATAATTATCATTTTCTTTTAAATTTAACATAATATTTACCGACAATTAATACAAAAAATGTAATTGTTGCAAGTCAAAAAATGAAGTAACATTTCTTTAGTTTTTAAAATTAAAAAAACAACTATTATAAAAATACCCTTAAACATAAAAATTATAATTTTAAGCATGGTATTTTTTTTTCATAGAAGAATCCCAAAAGAGACTTAATTATTAGTGAAAGGGTAGAAGATTATTTAAAAAGCTTCAACAACTTAACCGATCAAACTTTAAAACCAATATATATTTTTTATTATTTATTTATTTATTTATTTATTTATTTTGTTTTGAGAAAATTGAGGCTCAAATCCAGATGCACTGTCAAGTGTCCCACCTGCGGATTCATCATTGAATTCAATACTTTTTCCTTTCTTGGGTCATCACCACCCGCGAATACCTCTCTCTCTCCTCCCTCTCTCTCTCTCTCTCTCTAGAAATCACACCGCTTCTTTCCTTAAAAATTCTCGTTGGACCTCTGGATTCTGGGAAGACGAAGATCAACCAAAAAGGTCAAATCTTTTCTGTGTTTTTCATGGTAAACTTTCGTTCTTTGAGTTACAACTTCGAATTACTTCGATTTATGCTACAAAATTTAGCTATATCGTGCCCAATGTCACCGTCACTGACATAATTACTTTGATCTTTAAGAACCCATTAATGAATCATTCACATGATACACCTGCTCGACGAAATGCCTCAGTGAGTAATTTCTTGAAATCTTGGAGAGATGTCTGTTTCTGTGTGTATGTTGATTGTTTACTTTAGCTGTTCTTGAAGTTTTATTGGTTGATACAGCAATATAACATATTCAGAAGGAAGCAAAAAATTCATAATTTCCTCTGTAATTGCTAAGTGCATTCTGTGGTTTAAATCTTTGATGTTCTTACCCTAAAAGATGTGCAGACGTCATTTGGGTACAAGTCTGATTGTTCATTAATTTTGAAAAGAATGACAGATTTTTACCATTTGTGCAGTATTTGTTATAAAAGGGTATAAGTTATTTCTTGTTTTGTAAAGTTGAGCAGAGATTGAATCTGGGTGTGGTGTTATCCTGTCAAAAGTTATTAATTACTATGAAAACAGGGCAAGCAAGAAAAAGAAATGTAAAATTTATACAAAAATAAATAAAATTGAAAGATGATAATAATGAGACAGTGTGCTTAATGCCCTTTTCCCCTTTTTCCCACTTTCATTTTCCACTCTTTTCCTCACATGCCTTGATCAATGCTTTCAAATCTCAAATCTTTTTAACTGTTATTCAGCCTTCTTCATTATCATCATCATCATCATCATCACCCTCATCACCATGTTCACCATCATCATTTGGGAATCTTGTTTATGAGATTCTTGTGATCCTATTGAGTCTTATTACATTATCTTTATCACTGGTATTGATGATTTCCAAATTCCAAGGACCACAATTTTCATTTTTGGCATCTCATTGTCCTTTTCGATAGAGTCCAGCTTGTCTTTATGCAGCAGGTATGCAAATTTGTGATCTAGAATACCCAATGAGCTCAGTTTGGTGAAACTACTTTGCTTGTACATGTGAACTTAAGTTGCCTATATCAGGGACCTAATAATTGTAGTCAAATTGTCTTGAAGACACAGTTTTATTGACTCGAATGCTTGGAAATTGGAGTCTACAAGTATCATTTGCATGAGTGTATAATATTAATTAACCTTTTTTTTGTTACATGAACTTGCCTTTGCTATATTAACTGTTGATGATACCATAATAAATTTTGCTAAATTTTTTCTTATTCAGAGTTCATATTTTGCGATCATTGCAGGTTTTGAAGGATATAGTTCTGTTTTATATGACATGAAAATAAAAAATTGTTGAAAAGCGTTATCTTATTTTTATGTTGCTGTGAAGAACTACGAGATATGGCATCAGGGTCTTCAAACCAAAGCCAAAAACATCATGTTGGAAGCAAATCTATGGAAATGGAAGAAATTGTTAAATACATGTCTAATTTACCAAGTTATTTGGAGAGGGGAAAACCAATGCAAGATAGAGCTTTGAATTTTGGTGTTTTGGATTGGGGACGGTTAGAGCAATGGCAATATCATCATCATCATAAACAGAATGTTATCACAACCAATAAATATTCACTATCTGGCAATTCAAGCAATAGATTGTCTCTCCTCTCTCATTTAAACATATCCACTGAAGAAATTTCCACTAAAGATGCCCCGGTTAGTCACTCTAGCAAGAAGAAAATTGCTAATCAATCAAGAACCACACCAAAGGGTATCAAGAAATATGATTTGCATACTCAAGATCTTGTTGAATCTAAATCAACAGATGATATGGGAACTTTTCAGACAGCATCATCATCATCATCATCATCTTCAAAGGGAAAGATGAAAAACCAAACTACCAACCGATCAAGAACTAAACCAAAAGGTTTCAAAAACAATGATTTAAATCCTCAAAATCTTGTTGAATCAAAATCTTCTGATAATATGGAAAGTTTTCCAAAAGCACCTTCGTCGTCGTCGTCATCGTCATCATCTTTAAAGGGAAAGATGAAAATCCAAGATGAGTTTGTAAATGAAACTGGGAGTTTTCAAGATTTATCTAATGGAACCTGTGATGGTACAAATCATTCAGTTCCAAAAAACTATACTCCAAACTCATTCCCATTTAAGAGTGAAGATGATTCTAACAGAAAACCTAGAATTACAAACCAAATCAAAACCCCGGTGGAGAAAGAGCTTAGTGTTATTTCAAAGAATTCAGATTTTAAAACAGGTAGCATTGCAGCTAGCAAAAGCCTCTTTAGCTTTAACATGAGCTCTAAGCTGGTAGGTACTAAATCTGCTACAAAAGAATTAGAAACTCCTCAAGATTCAAAAATAAAAGCAAAAGCGAAAATGGATTTGGGAAATTGCAAAGAAGTCAGAGTTGATAATTCATATGTGAACAAGATGAACGATTCATCATCATCAACATCAAGAAAGCAAGCTCTTTTTCGAATTGCAGTAAAAAATGGTCGTCCTTTATTTACATTTTCAGTTGATAATAGCAACGAGATACTTGCAGCCACTGTAAGAAGTTTAACTGGAAAAGACGACACTAACAGTTGGGTCTATACATTTTTCATCATTCATGAAGTTAAGAAAAAGAAAAGTGGTTGGTTATATCATAGCACCAAAGATAAAGGCAACACGTATCTCCCTAATGTAACAGCACAAATGAAGGTTTCAAATCCTTTGGTTTGTAATGGTACTACTAGGGAGTTTATTTTATCTTCGGTTGAGTCGGGTCAATCCGACCAGGAATATGAGCTTGCAGCGATTATTGTACGGTTTTTAAGAAAAACAGGTGAGGATGAGAATCAAGATTGTTTTAGCACAACGGTTGTTCTACCTGGCGGTCATCATAGTGTGCCAAGAAAAGGAGAACCTTCTCCGCTAATTGAACGATGGAGATCTGGCGGCAGATGTGATTGTGGTGGTTGGGATGTGGGTTGTAGATTGAGGACCCTTACTAACAAGGTGCAATCTAATAGAAAATCAAACCCACCTGAAAGTTTTGACCTTTTCCTTCAGGTATGTTTTAATTCCAAAATTTTTATAATGCGGCCATCTATATTGAATTTTTTGTTGATGTTTTGAGTATGTTGTCAAGATTTAAGTGAATAACTTACAAATAGTTTTATAGATAATTGATGAAAGAAATAATGTCATCTAAACTCATATTTTGATTTTTCAACAATATAGAAGAATGCCCTTTTGGATCTTTTATCAACTATTATTATAAATGATCAGAATTTGCTAAACACTTAAATTATTAATATGCATTTGTCAAACACTAGGGCGTGTTTTATTTATTTTAGAACGGCTAACTTGCACACTCTCTAAACCTACTCTTAAATATACACCAGTGTTCACCATGATACCATAGACTACAAGGCCTTTTGTTAGTGCATATTTTTTTGGAGTTGATAATATGATTTTGATTATTCAATATCAGGCAATTACAATTTGAGTCAAATGGATCTGTTTTTAGTATGAATCTGGTCGGGTTGGCGGGTTCAATGAACCTACATGTCCAATATGTGTATAAACCATTAAAATTTGAGTCAAATGGATTGTAAATGAATTATTAGATTCTAATCAAGTTGTATACAAGTTTAACAAATCAAAGTGTTGTAAAGGGGTTGACGGACTGACCTAATAAAATATATTTCTTTTATATATTTTTATTCTAGTTTATTGTGACATCATTTTAATTATATTGGTAGCTCTTTATTTCTAGGGAGAATTGCATATTTCTTCATCCTAACTTGCAAAATTACATATTTCCCCAAGATACAAAATTTTAATCCATAAGGTACGATGCTCTTGAAGCACGATTTGGGGAAATAAGTAATTTTGCAACTTAGGAAGGAGAAATATGTACCGAAAGGGGCATTGCCCTGGTGGTACTCCATGGTTTTCCAAATGGGAGGTCATGGGTTCAAATCCTTCACAAGGCATATTGGGGTTGGGGGTCAGGATGTTTTCCCAAAGGGTTTCCTCCTGAGGCGGGTTATCATGGGTTCAAGCGTTGCCATATGATCCGAGTCTTGCTCGGTGATATCCTGGGTCCAGGTTTTGCTGTTCTAAAAAAAGGAAGGGGAAATATGTAAATTGCCTCTTATTTAATCATCATCATCATACTCAATATATCTCACAATTAGTAAAGCTAAGGTAAGGTTTGAGAACCCTATAGGAATATAGATGTTTCTTCCAATGATACCCCCGGCTCATGATGTCTGATTAACCAACCAACGCTTTTAACGTTATTTTCACAAAAATTAAGTAAAATCACATTAAAATTAATGAAATTTTACTTTTGTCACTCAAGGGGCCGTAACTGCCCCTTATTTCTATATGCCTAAAATAGTCTATACATGATTATGTTTGCGTTTGTCTGCTTTCTTTTGAGCCTGAGTCTCTCTTGAAGCACCTTCTCTTTCCTTAGGATGGAGGTAAGGTCTCCCTACATCCCACTTCTCTAGACCCCACAAATAGCTATGATATGAGTAGGATTTAATGGGTTTGGTGGTCAGTTCTTGTATTCTAGTTTCAACGCAAATATGATCTTTGACAACTCAAAACTTAATTATTTTCATGTTGTGTCAGGAACTATCATCTCTTGTGTTTTGCCTTTATGTTTAAGTTATCAAAACTGATCCTATTCCGCACCATTTTGATCACAGGGAGACGTTATAAATGAGAAACCCTTCTTCAGTTTTTCTCCAATTAACGAAGGTATATTTGCTGTTGATTACAACGCCTCGTTACAGCTTCTTCATGCGTTCTCGATCTGTATATCGGTCATTGAATGCAGAAAGTCATCTCATCAGACGGAACTCAGGACATATGTCGCCAAACGAGTGGATGATGATGTGCCTCCTGTAACCTATACTTCACTGCCACCTGTTTCCCCTGTTGGAAGGGTGTAGTTATATATGAGTGGCAGTTTGAACAGGTACACTATTAGAAGATGCTGCATTTATAGCAATTGCATCAGTTAGGTATATTCATTATGTAATTGTGAATTAATTAAATTAGTGGGTTGAAGCTTCATGTAGTCTGGTGGCTAATGGTTATAATTCTGGTCAGTTTCAGGCCGGTTTTGGGTCCTCAGGTGACCTTTTGTTCCTATTTGTTATATTCTCACATCTGTTGCATCATTTTCCTGATGTTTTTAAACTTGAAGAAGAAAATATTGGCCCTAAATCGGGGTTTCACAGGGGCAGTTTTGGTATTTCAAATAGTTCCTATATACACACGTACATGAGTGTGCTCGGGCGGCTAATGGTGTCGTTCACCATTTTTATGAGTGTGCTCGTTTAAGAACCAATGTTATGTTAAATAATGGCATGAGAAGCATCTAAGAGTAACACTTCGATAAAAAGGATAAAATTGAAAAATGATTTATTATTTCTCACTGGTCTTACTTTGGTTTTTGTCATGGTTGTACAAGTTGTTAGGCATTAGTTGGGCGGTGAGGTACCCGCCTAGGGATTAATCGGTGCTAGACGGATTGAAATTTTTATATGTAATTTTACAAATATATACTATAAACACACATCAATATCAATAACTTAATATAATACTTCAAATAATTTAAAAAATAAACTTAAACATAATAAGTGAAGTACTTCAAAGTTCAAACTTAAACATTAATTTCAAAGTTTAGAGATTGATTTCGATGTTTAGTGGCTATATTTGATGTTTCAGATGTCATATTCGATGTTTTAGAGACGTATTAATGATTTTGGGTTAAGAAATGTCTTAAATAATCATTAATCTGGGTCCTTTGTACCCGAAAAAAGTCAAAATAAAAAAGTGGCCTAGGGCAAAATCAACAAGGTTGGACGTTTAGGCAATTTTTACAACACTGACTTTTAGAAGAAAAAAATACTTTGCACGTGAGCTAAGGGACGGGTCCCGGTAAAAAACGAAAAAAACGAAACCATTTACATTATTCATTAATTTTCCAAAATTTAAATGTAACTTTTAACTGAAGCCGGAATCGAACTAGAATTGCCGGAACCGGTTTCAACTCTTCTTAAAAGTGGTTCAATCGGACCCAACTAGTATACGTGGAACCAATTATATCTCAACTAGCTGACACAAGCGGTTCCGGATTCTTAGAGAAATTTTAATTGAAATCGAAACCGAACCAGAATTGTCGGAACTGGTTCCAACTTTACCTGGCGAAACAGGTCAACGCCCGGTAAAAAAATCGAATCTAACAAAATCGATTCTATTTTTACCTAATTCTTAACTTTGTTTAATAAAACTGAAACCAATTCATGGAAAGAAAAAAAACCCGGTTTGCAACTCACCAGTCACCTCTACCAACTTCCATTGTCACAAAATTCGTTTAGAACTTGGATGGGCTTGGTGAAGCACTTAAGCCCAACAATGAACATTTTAGTCTAGTTAGATGTAAAAAAGTTCAGTCTAGTTAGAGAGACCAGGCCTACGGCCTACCAGGATTCCATCCAAACTTTATGTTCCAAATTAACGATTACTTTGCATAAATTTAAGGGAAAATGCTACATAACCAAGTTTCTTAACTGTTTCAATTAAATAACTGAAACTTTGTTTGACTTTCAAAAGTAACTAAACTTTAATTTACCGTTTTAATTGTTGAAATGTTTCGTGTGTTTTGTTTATATTTTATACTTGGTTTATATGTTCAATAAATTATTATATAGTCTTAAACATTTAAACATTTGTAATATATACAATCATTTTTTCATTTTACTTCTCACCAAAATCAAGTCTATGAATCATGAGTGAAATATTATCAACCACATGAACCATCTCGACAATTTATTAATTTTTATTAAGAATAAAGAGGTACAAGCCTATATAACAGATCATGCTCAAGTAAGATCGTATTTTTTTGTTATTATATATAGAACTCTAAGCACACAACATTTGTGGCGCCAGTTGATGTAGAATAGGCGAAAACAAATTCACAATATACATGTTTCTAAACAAGTCTAAACAAACTTTGTTATAAGTTTAGCATGATTAATTCATTAAATATTATTATATAAACTATATAACTAAATACTAATTTAAAAGTCAAAACTGAAAAGTTTTAGAAGGTTTAATAGTTTGGATAATCAGATATTCAAATTTACATACAATTACTTATTTAGGGTCGTTTGTCAAACATCTCTATAATATGCAAGAGATCTAAATAATTCAACACATGTTTTCAGCTTAAACATTTAAAGACTTGCTGATCGATACAGATGTATCATTAAGAAGTTATAAACAAGTCAACATCTAACTAATTAAAAACCAATGAGGCATTGCCTCAATGGTACCCCATATTCTTCCAAATGAGAGGTCTTGGGTTTAAATCACTCCCGCAGTGAAAAAGAGGTCTGAGGGGGTTATGGGGTTTTCTCAGTGAGGTTTCCTCCTGGGGTGGTTGTGGTGGCTCATGGGAGGTCTAGGTAACTAGACCTTGGTGACATGGCCTGGAAACAGTGGGTTCACACAATTGAGACATTCACCGTTCAAAAAAAAACTAATTAAAAGGTATTTTAATAGAATAACTAAGAGCATATTAAAGAGTCTTTTAGAAAATTAAATTTACATGTATAAAGTGAACCAGATAGAGTTAATTTAAGAGCTTAGGTCAATATAATTGAATAATTTCATTTAGTAAAAAAACTTTTTAAATGCCCATTAAAATGTTTATATTGCTTGAGTTTTACATCTTACAAAAGAAAAAATAATAATTGTTTAGATCATACGTTAGCCCGTGATATAAATTTCAATTATTGTGCCAAACCAACCATTCATGTTTTTATATTTTATTTAATTTTTTTGTCGATATCGGTAAATGTAATTTAACTAACTTGGACTATTAACATGATATTATACCATAGTACAAGTATAAAAATATTGATAACGAATTGCTAATAAATTTTGATAGTATTTAATAGGGATTTTATCTCTTAAATAAGAAGGTTATGTATTCGAACACGACCAATCTGTAATTTAATTTAGAATAGTTTATCATGAAGAGCAAGATAAATTTGTGTCAGTATATATGTGTACAGTGGCGGAGCTTGGTCGACTTGAGAGGGGGCATAAATTTTTGAATCCCAGAATACATGTTAATTTTTTGAAACGAGGGGGCGAAACTCCTATTTTTAACTAAAAATAGCATTTTGGCCGAAAAATTAACACTACGGACGGAAAAATAGGCGGGGCAGGGCCCCTGGTCCCAAAGAAGCTACGCCCCTGTGTGTGTATGTATATATATATAGGGAAATGATAGTAAAATAACCCACTAAATGTGCAATAACCCGAAATAACCAATCAATATCGATCTAAATTTTTGAATTTTTTAACATCATTGTAAACACATTTATAACAATTTCTTATTTTATGAGTTTGCGTAAATTAATCACCGTTTGAAAGCTAACATCGTTGTAAGTTTTTTAATTTACAACACTGTAAGTGTTTTTTTACCTAAAACGTATAACGATAATAACTCTTAAACGGTGAATAAAAAAGTGTTCTAAATGTTGTTACAATGGATATTAAAAAAATCAAAGATTTGGCTTGATTTTAACGGATTATTTCGGGTTATTGCACATTTAGTGAGTTATGTATACTTTCATCCCTTATATATATGAGATATTCTCAATCTTTTGATATAAAAAAAATAAAAAAAACACAACATATAATGTTTTTGTTAGTTGAATTGATTGCAAGCTTACACTAGTATGGTACTAAGTACTAACGATATGTTCCCAAGTTTATTGAACGGGAGAACAGAAAGGAAAATAAATGAAAGGCAAGGAAAAGAAAAAAATGGAACTCTTTCCTTCCAAATGAGAAGGAAATGAAAACTCGGTAATTTTGTCTAGTTTTTCTTTCGCTTCCCTCCTCTCTCTTTAAATGAAACTCGAGAACACAACATGTGTTATTTTCCTTCATTCGTTAAATGAAACTTAGGAACACAAACATCTCTCTACTTTCCTTCCATTTCCTTTTTTTCTCTTCTTTAATGAATTCGAGAAGAGAGCGTAAGGGACTTGATAAAGACTTTGCTTTTTTGATGAGAGGCAAAATTTAATGTGTTTGTTAATTGAATTGATTTCATAAGTACATGACTAACTCACGTGATAGAAGCTTTGTCTATTAAATTGTAAGTCACAGTTTAAACCCAGATATGATGTAATTCAGTTTAAAATAGTTTAGGAGCATGAAAAATATAGATTTTCTATTAAAAAAATAAATTACTAGATGTACATATACTTGAACACTATGTCATTTATGAAGCTTGGCAAAATGGGTGGGTTGGATTGGTCGGTTTTAGAAGTTTGAAACCGTAATAAATGATTTGGTTTATGATTTTCATCAAAACTTGATCTCAAAAACCCAGATCGGACCGTATGTGTGTACATGTGTGTGCGTATATATAAATACATGTATATGTATTTATACATATATATTTGTGTGTGTATATAAATTGAGTTCATGATTTGTGCGACATAAAAGAATACAATTAGGCTTGGTGTAATTAGCTCGTCTTAAACCGTAAAACAGTTCGGTTTTTATTTTTAACGTGCTCAAAATCTGAAAACTAAAAAGTTCAAACTGTAAAAAACCGAACCGTAGATATCGGTTCGGTTTGTTTTTTTATTTTTAACGGTTTTGTTTTGGTTAAGTTATTTAAAAAATGTTCGCAACGATTTAGTTTACGCTTCCACCAAAAAAACTGTAAAATCCATTCTATTCTTGTGTCAATCCATGTTATACATATATCTAGTTTATGAAACAGAAGTTGCCGATTTTCATATTGCTGGTTCATTTGGTTTTCTTTTCATTTTTTTTACCAAAATAAAATAAGATGATTAAAATTGATATATGATAAAAATTTAAGATGTTAATTTACTAGTAGATGGCATTAAAAATCATTTTTTATGAGAAATGTAGAATATATATATAGAGGGGAGAGGTCTTAAGAAAACCATCATTTTGAAGAAAATTAAAAAAACTAAGCACAATCATTATCAATCAATTTCGTTTTTCATTTTTGTTTTACATTTTATTTTATTATAACGTTATATTTGATAATAAAAAGGAAAAATTAAAAACATATATATAACTCATGTTATTACATATATGTAACTCATTGATAACATTTCTAAGATAATAATAACAAATCATGAAAAAAAATTTAAAAAGTTGATTGGTTAGTAGGAGTTTACTTAGTTTTCTCCAAAGTGAGAAGTTTTATTTTAACCCATGTTTATTACGTTAACCGAATAACCACATCTTATTACTTTGTGGCCCACACTAAAGTGAATCCAAAGGTGTAGGTTTTCTCTTTTTTTTTTTTAATTAATGTAACTTACATTAATTATAAAAAAAAAAGAAAAAACCTACACCTTTGGATTCACTTTAGTGTGGGCCACAAAGTAATAAGATTTGGTTATTCGGTTAACGCAATAAGTAAGGGTCAACATTCGAACCATCCCCTATATATATATAGGGGAAGGTTCCCCTAAAAAGTATATTTTGTCTAAGAAGGCTAAGAAGGATTTTTAAAAACTCAAAAACCGAACCAAACAAACTCCGATTGAATTCATTTTTGCATCATTGGAACCGGCTTATCAAACCATAAAACCCATACCTAAAATCATAAACAATATACCCAAATACTAAAACCAACACTTTAAAAACTAACCTTAAACATAAAGATAAAACCTAAAAGCTAAAAATCAAGCCTTAAAATCTAAATTTTAAAACTAGTTGTTAAAGCTAAAACCTAAAACCTAATATTGTAGAGTTCGATAAGACGATTCCAATGACATCGAAATGAGTTCAATCGGAGCTCGTTTGGGTCGGTTTCGAAGGTTTTAAATATCCTTTTTAGCCTTTTTAGGCAAAAAAGACTTTTTATTTGATCTTTCCCCTATATATATATATATTCACACACTATACTATTGCCCCTATAATCTATTTATGCTAGGTAAACGCTAGGTAAACCGTAATCTAAAAGTAATCTTTAGTTGAAGGAGTCATCAGTGACCAAAAATTGATTGGTACAATATTTGTCCGTTATTTCTTGTTGTATGCCAAGTTAATTTAGGTACAAACAAACATAAAAGTTATAATTTGCTTTTTAAAAAATGGTTTTTAATTATATGTAAGTTTTTATTCAATTAATTCTATAAAATTATATTATCTTGTTTCAAAATTGATGCAAGGTTGGAGTCCGTACTCCGTACTATATGGATTGTTAACCCGTGATTATTCAACAATGGTTTATTAGCAAGTAATCGGCTATTCAATAATATTGATTTTTTATTTTTATTTTTATTTTTTTTTGTCTGATTGAAAAGGTTGATTAATATAAGTTTTTTAATAGTTGAAGCTTTCTTGAGTTCTTTGATAATTAAGTGATATGTGAAGGTTGCTATTAAATTAAATTATTTCATGAACACATTCAATATCTAAACAAATAAGATCAGAAATTCGAAAGTGAATATGAATCTGTTGTGGATTTCGTTTATTGTGATATGATTATATATCATCTGAGTCCCCGTGATAGTAGTCTAGTGGTAAGGAGTGAAAATCTATAATGAAATTGTATGATTCAATTCCGGTATTACCCAATTTTTCGTGGGTCACGCGATTTTTTTCTCTCATGTTGATCGTGAGACTGGTCGGTGAGGGGCGTCTAATGGTGACGTTCACCTTTTTTTTTACAACAATCATCGCAACAATTAGAAAATTGTTTGACAGTTTATTACAATTGTTGGCAGTTACACGTTAAATAGATAACTTTTTTTTTGAACGGCGACAATCCTACATACCACATATGTTGTCTTAACAGGGTCACACCGGGCATATCCTACATTAAATAGATAACTAATTCCTTTACTTTCGAAGAATAATTTGTTTCCAAAGTGTATAAAGTAAATGACATGCTTCCGTATACCAACTTTACTTACGAAAAACAGTATACTTTTGAAAAGTAAAGTTACATCTAAAGAGCAATTTTATTTTCAATACACTACAGATTTCAAAGCACAATTTTAAACTCGAAAAACTGCAACTTTAGAACTATACTTTTCGATTCATGTCAAATTGAAAAATTTTCAAGTTAATCTAATAACTTAGCCTCAACTAGAGATGGGAAAACCGGGTTTTTTTGAACCAATTCCGGTTTCGAACGGTTCTAGTTCCGGTCAACAAAGTCAATAACCGGTTCCGGTTTTGCCGGGTAAAGGTGGAATCGGTTCTGTTTTTCCGGTACAAGTTCCGATTTCTTTAAGATTCCAAAACCACTTGTACCTACTGGTTCAGTTATGACCAGTTCCGGTTCGAATTACCGATTCCGGTTCTTTTCTTTGCCCACCTCTAGTCTTAACTAGGGAGTCTAGAGGCATTGGCCTTGGACCTGACGCTAGCCCAAGGCTCGCGTGGGCCTCGCTCCCTTCTAACTATAAAATATCTATAGTAGCAAAAACAATAAGGTTATCAAATAGGTGTCCATCTCACACTTAATAACATATTTAATGTTTTATTTTGACTTTTTTTTTTTTTGTAATCAAACATATCCAATTACTTTGAAATGTTTAATACCATTAAAATCATCAACAATTATCTAATTTTTTCCTTAATAAATTAATTGTTTTTTCTTTATTGATAAACTCATTTTCACAAACATGTTCAATGACATGATGCTCCACTAGCGTATATTTCCATTTATTTACAAATCGAATCTATCTATACTAATAAATCAAAATAACATATGCCACATGTCACCTTTTTAGGCCATTCTTATAAAAATTTTCCCGCCTTTCTCTCCTATTAAATGCACTCATATTCAATAATAATAATATTAAATATTAAATATACTTTTATATATTTTTAATTTAAAAAAGGTTTTAAAGCATTAAAAAATATATGAATTTTAAAAGAGTGCATTTTTTAGAATTCAAATTATTATGAAATATAAAATATTCAATAGTTGTTTTTCAAAACGAAATATTTAAAAAACAAACTTTAATAAACTTAATCTTTAAATAAATAATATTATTATTTTATTACTTATGTATTAAACTATATAAACTATTAATCATATTATTATTGACTATTTATTATTTTTTTTATTTAACATGTGTAATACACGGGGTATTGAACTAGTATTCATATAAAAAAAGACAAAAACGTGTCTCTATAATTAACATAACCGAAATCAAAGGAAAAGGAAAAAAAATTATTCGATTACCATAAACGGTATGACTCGGAGGTTTTTTGTTCTGAAGACTGAAATATCATTTTAAACATACAATTACTACAAAAGGCATTATAGTATCTCAGTGGTAGGAGAAGACTCAAGAATCAAATGGTCATGGGTTCGAATCCCAATGAGACTTTTTTAAAGTATTGAGTTTTATTCAGAACTGATGACTTAGTAGTGGATATGATCGGATGATATTATTAGTGGCAGGATGATACTTCAGTAATTCGTCAGTGATCAAAAGTTTTTGTTGTTTAGAAAAAAACAATTACTAAAAAGATATCATATCATATGATTATAATAATTAAAGAAAAGTATGTGTCATGATAAAAGTAAGTGATCTTGAATTGAGTAATAGAAAGAAGGGTAAGATGATTAATGATTGTTCATGGCTTCAATGTGTTGCTGAAATGATACGATTAGGATTCAATTCAACTCGATGAAGTTGCCATTGAGCGTTTATTCACAAAGTAGCACTTCAAAGAAACGTATCTAATAATACACACACACACAAATGCATATATACGTTTACATATCTATCTATATACACAAATGTATACGTATGTGGATATATTTATATATGTATTATGTAACATAACTGTTTTTCAGGTATCTTCTTTACAATATAAATTTGTATTGATAGAACCTGTTACGATAACTTGATGATTATTGATTTAATTGATGATAATATTGATGGTATGCATTGATGAGAACATATGATTACTAAGCATAAACCATGGGAAATGAAATACAACTAGACTGAACCACAGTGTTTATTGCAGTGGAATAAATTGTGATATGATCTGGTTTTGTTGGGAATTGGTAAATGTTATGGTTTGGTCACTAAATATAGTCAATGACACATGATCATGATTTATCGAAATGGTGGTGGGACGGCGGCTGGATAGGTTGCGACCGACTCCTACGTATGCCCTATACATAAACTTATTTCTGTATATCATGGATGTGTCAGTGATATGATTTAGTGGAGTTGAGTATTGGGAAATTGATAATAAATAAATATATTTAATTAAATAAGGAAAGTGATACTGAAAACATTTACGCGATGGTGAGGTCACAAACATAACTTGTAACGCGAATGTTATTTCAAAAATGTTAGCCTAATAGTGTATTCACGGGGGTGACGATTCACACGAATACATTTATTAGGAATAATATTCTGAAACGATATTCCAGAAATCGTAAATCGAATTGAAATACGATGCAAACGTTGAATTCGAAAAGGTGACGATCTTTACAAATTCATACGTAAGCAACTCTTTTCAATGAGATAACTAAAATGATAATTACGATATTTAAAATTAAGAAAAAGAATTTAAAAACGTTTATTAGGAATTATTACCTTAAACGGATTTAGATAAAATCATTTTTATTAAACGAAATCATTTTATTAAACGTTTTGTAGTTTAAAATATAATTTGCGAGAAAACCGAGCAACTTAAATTAATTAACGTGAAGATAAACGTAACCGAGCGAGTGGGATCGACTCGGAGTATAAAAAGGGAAGAACACCCTTTCTTGCTCACTTTTTACCCACACTTTCTCTCTCTAAAAGCAATTTCCGGCTCACTCTCTCTCTAAAACTTCTCTCTACCATATCTCACTCGTTTCTTCACCATTTTCTTTGATTCTTGTTCCAAAACACTTCTCCACTCGAGTAGATCATAAACCCATGAAGAAAATGAGCTCAAACGACGTCAAACGAGGTAGATCTACGGTTTTAGGTTCATATTTTAGGGTTTTCTACACACCCGACAAAAACCGAAGCTTAACCGGTTTTAAACATCTTTTTTTTCGACTCATACACCTTCTAAATGAGTTTACCCACCTATACCCACTCAAAACGACTATATATTCAACTAAAAATCGAAATCGCCACATGCCATGGCTGAAATTCGTTTCATTCGAATGGATCATAAGAATGAGCCACTTATTCGTATGAAGTCATACGAATGAACCACTCATTCGTGTGAATACCCATTAGCATGAGTCATTCGTGTGAGCTAGTCATTCGTGTGAACACTCATTAGCATGACTCATTCTTACGAAAATCACAAGAATGAGTCATTCTCACTACACGAACTCAGTTAACAACTCTGATTTAAAAGAGAACAATCAAATAATAAATTATAGCTCAAACATATCGACAAATCTTAATTTGTAGGATTCGAGTAAAGTTATGTTCCCTACGCCCGATAACTGAAGAACTAAGCGAACCGCTTAGTCAAGGTGAGTTCTCATAACCCCCCATTTTAAATCTTTTGTTTTAAACTTGGGGGTGAAACATGTATACCAAAACAAACTGATTTTTATAAAACATGTGTGGTACCGGGTTATTATTGAGATAATATTGTGTATGTGGAGAATTTTGATAATTAGTGAATCATTGTTGACTGAGTTGGCTTCGGTCCTCCGCGATGATTGAATTGTTGTTGATTGAGTTGACTTCGGTCCTCCGCGGTAATTCCACTGTTGATTGAGTTGACTTCGGTCCTCTGTTGTGCACGATATTGATATTTATGAGGAATATCGTTGATTGAGTTGACTGAGGTCCTCCGTGATGATTCTGCTGTTGATTGAGTTGACTGAGGTCCTCCGCGGTATCTTATATTGAGAATATTATGGGATAATTATGATTATTAGGAACATCGTTGATTGAGTTGACTGCGGTCCTCTGCGATGATTCCATTGTTGGTTGAGTTGACTACTCCGCGGATTATTTATATTAAGATAATTATGTTGATTGATGGTTGATGATTGATGAATTGATATGTGTTGGTTGAGATGGATCGAATGAAATTGGTTGAGTATTTGTGTTTATTTGGCTTATTGAACTTGGTGTGCATGATATGTATTTACAGATTGATATTACAAACAGGTTCACACATGATGTCTTGAAACTTTTATGATCAATTTGTAATCATTTGAAGAAAATAAAAACTTATGATTACTCACCAACTACCTCGTAGTTGACACTTGATTTTATACATGTTTCAGGAAACGAAGAGAAGTAGGTAGAGCAGGATAGCTCTACATCTTTTGGACATCATCACTTAGGATCTTGGACTTAGCTAAAATAACTGGATTTCTAAAGACTAGACTTTAGTCAATTTAGCTAAATCTTTTGTGTAGCTTGTTGTAATTAAATCATGACGAACATGATTTTTGTGTAAATACTGTATTTGCTTTAATTGTTATGTGATGATACTTTAGATGCCCATGAGCTTGTGAACAATCTACACATCCCTCGTAGCATCCCGACGTTTCCGCTATCGATCGAGATGTTACATATTACATATTATATATGTATATTTAAACGTGTGTGTATACGAATTGTATCATGTGATAACCTGTAGTGACGAAGGATTGCGAGGGCCGGGGGAGCCGTAGTGTAATTTTATGTGTTTTTCGTTTGAAAATTTAATATGTGTTGAGTCTGCCCCCTCTATTTCGAACCAAGCTCCGTCACTGATAACATGATCTTAGAGAGAAAACATTTAAATCATATTTGGGCCTTTCATTCATAATCTTGAAAATAAAAAGGAAGTTTACATTAAACTACATTTATATTATTTTTTTATTTAAAACCTATTTTTTATTCAACTTTAATGTGCACCATATATTTATTTTCAAAATTTCTAATAAGGACTTAGTTTTAAAATTAATTTCTCACATAATACAATACATACATATACATATATATATATATATATATAATTACATTTTTTTAACAACAAACATCCGATCACCCGGGATCACCTTGACAAATAGATCACCCTTCCGCCTGAATAAGAGAACGTGGTGACCAAATCCACCTGCTCAGAAAGAAACCTACAACTTGGAAAACCCCTGGCTCAACCTAAAACAATATTTGCTCTAGATGAGACTATAACCCAAGACCTCTCATATGAGAAGTCAATGGGCTACTATTAGGCTAGAAGGCAACCAACTTTACAATTACTTTAATTTAGTCACCCCTCTTAATTATAAATAATGTATGAATTTTATATTTTAAACATGTTAAAACATATAAGGTTGATACATTGCCTTTAGGTTGACTAACTAAATCTAAAAACAAAAATTAACTGACTTAATTAGTATAGTAACAGAAGTTACTTGTATTTTAATAAAAAATTTCCCTTGTAAAAATAAGGTTTTGAAAGGATGATATGAGTACAAAAATAGGAGACCCATCTCAAAATCCTCTCTCTTTTAAATAAAATACAAGCAATATAATATATATATTAACAATAGGAAAAAAAATATCACTAATTGTAGAAGCCCCTCTAAAAATCCCAAGACACCAAAACCTAATAAGAAGGGAAACCAAAATGTAAGACAAAGCCATGACACCAAGACACACCTAATCAATCTTTATGACTTTCTAAAAATTATCAAGATATCTTTAAAAATACTTATTACTAATTGTATTTTTGAAAATATACAAGTCTAACAAATCTTATTTAGTATCTGATAACAGTTTGATTTTGTCTTTACTCATAAACATAAAGGTATCCATGCTTCTAATAGTTGTCGTCATCTAATTCTTCTTCACATGTTTAAAAAATCTCAATCTTTCTTTCTACTCACTCTCAATTTATCTCAGAAAAAATTATATGGCATCCACTCTAATCTTGCGTACTCTCACATCCACTTTAGCATTCTTATCTCTGTCAACTTTAACTTTCATGCATGTGCCATTTTGGTGGCCAAGAAGCAATCGGTCGCGTATAACATAACTGGGTGACTACAACCCTATATAATTTTCTTTTTAATATTGTTAGGAATCTCTTATCACCTAAAACTATAGTGGTTGCGTTTCACTTGCACCAACTTATTTAAACACGAAGAGCTATATCAACGTCAATGTTCTGTCACTTTGTACATAAATACTTGAACTTGGCTTCTTTTGGTAAAACTTGGTCTTAATGTTATTAGATTGACTCTTTCTTGGCACCACTCAAAAATTATAGCAAAGATACTAACAATATCATCTATAAAAGGCTTGCACTACCAACTGATTTTTATTAATTGTTATATGTTTTGTTTGAGAAAAATAGTTGTAACGCCCCTTTATAAAAATGAGATTCTTTTGCGAGATTCCAACCAATCAAATCTCGTTTTTGAAAGATGCATTCTAGTTGAAATTCTGTCATATTATTTAGCCCAAAATATAGTTGTATATGTTTAATCATTCACAATTTTACGAATTCAAGTATAACTAAATTTTGTCAAATTTCTAGATACTTTATGAGATTAAACTATTTTTGTAAGAAAATGCGTACACTTGCATTTTCAAACCTTAAAATATACATAAATTACATTTCTCCATTATTTCTTTAAACTAAAATTTTAAATTAGAGAAATGAATCTTTGATTTTAGGCTTTATTATCAAGAATCTTCACCAATTAGAGATCTAGACCATGATGTTTTAATATTTAAATAAAAAAGCCAAATTAGGTAATATATATATATATATAGGGTAATGATCAAATATTAACCCTTACTTACACATATCTGATGTAAGTGTGATGTAAGTAAGTGTAAGTAAGTGTAAGTACTTACACTTACTTACACATGTAAATAATTTCTAAACGGTGATGAATTAGCAAAAACACAAAAAAGAAACCCCACATATTTATGTATAATAAAGACCATGAAAAAAAACAAAGATTCGGGCAAAAAATGCAAAAAAAATGCCAGGGTTATGCAGTTATCGCAATAAGGAAGGGTTAACAAAGAAACCATCCCCTATATATATATATATGGAGAGGTTTAAATGTTAACCCTCCCTTATAGCGTTAACCCGTTAACCCTGGCATTTTTTGCCCGAATCTTTTTTTTCATGGTTTTATTATACATAAATAGAGGGATTTTTTTTGTGTTTTTGCTAATTCATCACCGTTTAGAAATTAAATCAAAGTGTAAGTAAGTGTAAGAAACTTACACTTACTTACACTTTGATTTAATTTCTAAACGGAGATGAATTAAAAAAAACACAAAAAAGAAACCCCCTATTTATGTATAATAAAAATCATGACAAAAAAAACAAAGATTCGGGCAAAAAACGCTAGGGTTAACGGGTTAACGCTATAAAGGAGGGTTAACAATGGAACCATCTCCTATATATATAAACTAGTATCATAATAAAATAATAAAAAAATGGTGAGAGAAGGGATGCATGTATGTGGCAAACATGTATATCAAGCCATCAATGCAACAACTCACCTCAAGATTCACTTGGTTCCTGACAAATTTATATGATTCATGTTCACCAACTCATCCTTAGAAATTGGACGTATCTTCAAGTTTCGCCTATTTTTAATGAAAATGGGATTTAATAATATTCGTCTTTAATTTTTAATTTCTAGTTTTGTCCATGACCTTGAAGCTAGGGTTATTCAAGTATATATTTTTTAATTTAAGCAGAAATTAAGACAAGTATTAGGTATACTATGTAAGTCGTATGCTTTTGACTAATTCATTAGTCACTTTGTGTGTGTATAGGAATTATGTGTGTATAGAAATTGTATAATGTGAAAACATGATTTTAGAGAAAAAAACTCTTAAATCATATTTAGGTTGTATATTTGGAATCTTGAAAATATATGTGTGATATACATTAAAGTTGAATAAAAAATTGTGACTTGAATAGACAAATCAATTTTAATATGATTTAATGTGAACCACATGTTTATTTTCAAGATTTCAAATTGATGAATCAGATAGAGTTTAACGATTTTCTCTCTAAGATTGAGTTTTCACACAAATACGCACACATGTGTGCGCACAAATACACACACATGAGGGATTGATACGTTGTCAACCCATTTTAATTATATTTAAACAACTAACTCTATCAAAATCAGCTCAAATTTTTGGGTTTTTTCATGACATTTATTATATATGTATAAAACTATTTTCTTTTATGTGCATTTGCAAATTCACAAGTGTTTATGATTTAAAATAAGTGTAGGTTTGTGTTACATATAAATATATATTTAATGTAATGAAAACTTATATTGGTGTAAAATACTAAACAAATATAAATTTGCATATACACATAAAAAAAGATGTTCTTGTATATGATTAAGGTGAGTTATTATTTGATCTTCATCCTATATATATACTAACTAAATTTTGCTCAATGCTTGATATTAATAAATGTATGCTCGCTAATACCAAGTTTAAGAATGTTTAAATAGATATGACACTTTATGATTCTCATAAAGCTTATGATTTGCGAGTTCATGGGTTCAAATCTTTGCCAAAACGGACAGTATGGGGTTCTACCACATAGTTATGGGTGAGCATCTCACGGGTATACCCGTTAAACCTGTTGGAACCAACCCACGAAACCCTTGTACCCTACCCTTTATACATATGAGGTTCGGTTCACTGTTCCATGGTAATTGTCTTCACGGTTACGGGTCGGGTAAGGGTATTACCCGTCGGGTACAACTTAAAACCTATGAAACTATATGACTAAAAAATCTTAAATTTTTTAAATAGTTTACTTTATTTACATGTGAAACCCAAACATTGTATTGTATTAAACATCTAAACATCCAAAATGAAAAAAAAAACATTGAAATCTTCTACTTTTATTGTTTGAGTTTGAAATCTTGAATTGATTGTTTAGTAGCACACAAACATCCAAAGTAGAACATGACGAAAAGATAAACGTCAATCACCATGGAGCGAACGACACATATCCAACTTCACACAACTATAATCGACCTTGTTATACCTTAATTATACACAACTCATCACTAAAAAAGGGTCGGTTCCCGCAGTAGCGAAGCTTAATAGGGGCTGGGGGCGACCGCCCCTCCTCTTTTTTCGTTCGTAGTGTAAATTTTTCGGCCGAAATGTTATTTTTAGTTAAAAATCGCGGTTTCGCCCTCTCGCTTAAAAAAATTAACATGTATTCTAGTTTTTATGCTAAAAGGTTCTCGGGTACGAGTCCAATGGGTGCAGGTTTGGTGGAGGTTGGTTCTTGATTCCTATTTTTATGCTAATAAGTTTCCGGGTAAGGGTCCAGCAGGTACGGGTTTGATGGGTAAAACCCTTTTGCACACCCCTGCACATAGTGGGTTTTCTTAGAGGGGCGGGTGGATTTGCTTAGTTCAGCGCTCGCCAACACTTGGGCGTTGGATATCGGGGAGTTGGTAGCGGACTGTAATCGCAGTGCATGGGTTATTGGGTCCGAGAATCCATTTAGGCTATGAAGAGATATTCGATCGACCCCCGTGAACTTTTTATTTTTAATGTTATATATAGGATCCGATCTCGACCGACCCCCATAAAAATTTGACGGCCACGATAAAGCCCATTCTAATACCATTTTAAAACCAAAAGTTATAAAATAGTACCTCAAATAACACAATATGCATTACCTATGATTAAACCCAATTAGCAATTTATAATTCAACTCAATACCTAATCACTCATAACCCAACTTAAAAAAATAATAAGACCCAATTTGTATATTATGTAATTGAATTTAACTATCATAATTTATGTTCGGTTCCTCTCAGAAAATAAACTGGAACAGTAACTAACCTGTATACACCAAAATTTATAGATTAAGTGATTATTGTACAATTTGAATAATTGAAACTTGTTAGCATGATTAGAAACTTAGTTGATTTATGTATACTTTGTATATATTTAGGTAATATGGAACGATTTTTCAAAATAAAACTTAGTTAAATATTGAATTTGTTGATTTGAATAGTATTCATTTGAATTCTATAGAAAGAAAACTAATTTTATCATATCATCGGTCATTTTAATCAACTAGATTATTTGACGTATTTTTATTATGTATTTGTGATTAATTTAGTTTCATCATCTTTTGTTTGATCCGACCTGAGCTCGTTCGAATTTGTCTAATAAAAAATATTTAACGACAAACAATTATCTAGAAAAAATTCCTAACCCTCATAAAAAAATTTCTAGGTACGCTGCTGCGTTACTATACCGTCCAAACGAAAAGGAGAGATGTGACTTAAATTTTGTGCAAAACATGCCTAAGAAAAACCCACTTTAAACTAGTTCATTTACAAACAGAACTAACTCGGCAAATATCTACTTGGCCTCGAGTAGTGTAGAAGAACAACTAGAGTCACGTGGCCATGAGCTGTTCGTAAAGCAACTAATCATCAATCCGAGCTCAAAGTTGAGTTCATAATTAACATCATATTAGCCGAAATAACTAGCCTATTTTGTAAAGACATTGTCTTTTAAAAAAAAAGGTTTTAGGTTCAAATCTAAACAAAAGAAATTATTTGAGAATAGTTTAGGAGTATAACTGTATGAGTAAGATAATATTCTTGTTAAAAAAATTAACAAACATTAGAATAGCAGTTGACAACATAAAATATTATAAGTCTCTAACATTAAAATATTAAAAAAAAAACTAAATTATCTTGGCTTATGATTTCACACGTTTTTTTTTTAATTTTGATTGTATTTATGATTTTTAAATAACAGTTAACAACATAAAATATTATAAGTCTCTAACATTAAAATATTAAAAGAAAAAAAAACTAAATTCAATAAATCTCACTTGTATTATGTTCATTTGTAGAGACTAATTTACCAAACAACCAATATTTTAGGAAAATTAATTAATAATATAAACCAAGTATTATGTCTATAACTTTTAATTGTGTTTTATATAGTAATTTATACTAACATAATATATATGATATAATTATATTTATCACAACTTTATATATATAATTAATTAATTATTTGTAAAAATATATAATTTTTAGATTAAATAAAAACTCATTTAGACCTGTGAAATGACTTGAGCTTAATATGTGGAAATCAAGCTCCTGCTTGGGCTCGTTCGAGTTTTCTACCAATTCAATCTTGAATGGTTCACGAACAATGACGGATCCAATAGTTTTTTCATAAGGGGCTAAAGTTTTTTATGATTGTTTAAGTATCGCTATATAATAGTTTTTTTCTCTTGTGTCAAGTCGGGGTTGGGTCATGTTAAAAATAGATAAGTTTCATATATAAAAAACATAATAAAAATAATACACATAAAGTTGTTCTATATATGATTTCAATTTTTGAAATATATCTAAAACAATGTACGTAAAGCTTTCTTAAGAAATCTTTTTTCACAAATTAAACAAATACAATTATTCATTAAATCCTCATTACCAATCTAATTACGCAAATCTGACATCAAGTATTATGTTAATAAGGTACATATAAATAATTAATATTTAAATGTTTAAAATGGGCTAATGGTGGTTTAATTTATTAGAGAGTAAATTACTGATTATTTCCTTTAAAAATATAGCAATTTGCTGGTTTCGTCCTTTGACTTCGAAAATTACTAGGGGTGTCCTTATTTTGAAAATTTTGCACTCGTTTTGTCCTTTGTCACTAACCCCGTTAACTTATTATGTTAAAACCCCCATATGCCAGTCACATGAGGGGTAAAATTGTCACACCCCCAATTTCCCACTCGTGGCGTATGTCCACGTGGATGTGACGTGTCCAGAATCACAGCTCAAGGTCATATAGAACACCTCTATATGCGTTTACAAATCCAAGTTTGACACATACACTTGATAAAATAGTTTGCAGCGGAAATAAAGTAGTATTGCAGCGGAATAAATAAGTCATAACATGCAGCGGAAAATGATTGTTTACACAGCGGAAATTGTAAGTAGTTTAATACAACAACGTTTTAAATAAGATAAAGTCAAATTGTTTTCAAAAGACACGAAAACAAATGCATGTGGGGCCCTATGCTCATGTCCCCTATGTGCTTTCCTGCTCCACGAGCCTGTCATGCTAGTTACCTGAGAATACAAGTTTAAAAAACAAGTGTCAACACAATGGTTGGTGAGTTCACAGGTTTTGATATACATATAGTAATGAAAAGTGTGTCATGCTGTTTATCAATGTTAGTACCGAGCCCTAGGCCCAAAGTGTCAGTGCGTCACTACCGAACTAGACTTGTTTGCTCTTGCCTCCGCTATGCCTCGTATACATAGCAAGTTAGGTCAGAATTTGCACGGGTTATGACACTCAGTCAACATGGTGCCCCGTGGGGTTAGTCATTCCCTAATGGATCCATCCAAACCTACCACGTTGTTCGTACATTAACGGTAAGACTTTGTGAGGGCTTGTAACGAGTTCAACACTTAATGTTTGTCCAATAAACCAGCATACACAAAAATGTTTGTAATAGCAATAATGTTTGACTCGATGCAACTAGTATTCTCCCCCTATTTAAAAGCATTTGAAAAAGAGTAAAGAGGGGCCGTAAACTCACCTTAGTGAAACGAATGTATGTAAGCGTAAGCTCCCGAGTTGTCGTGTAGCACGTCGGTCACCGGCAACCTCTATCGTAGATCGTATGTGAGTTCGTGTAGGTGACCGTGCTAGTGTTAGTGCTCGTGTTTGTGCTCAACAACCCTTGGTTGTTCATGTTTGCCCGTGTCGGTCCACAATGACCGTGTTTGCTCGTGTTGGTCCACATTGACCGTGTTTGACCGTGTCTGACCAAAGTTGACCGTGTCTGACCAAAGTTGACCGTGTTTGACCAAAGTTGACCGTGTCTGACCAAAGTTGACCGTGTTTGACCAAAGTTGACCGTGTCAAGTCAACGACCCGTTGGTGAACCGTGTGACGGTTTGTGACTCATGTAGCAATCGTGTAAGTGTTTGTCGTGTGCAAAACGCGTAGGTCGCGTTTATGGACAACTTACTATTTATAGTAAGTTTCCATTTTTAGAAAGTTCACAAAGCATGACGGTGTTCGAGTTCTAGCATGCTCAATGGTCCTACGGGGTCATGTTAGCACATAGCACATTATCATACAAGTTCATATACGTCGTTTATAGCATGTTAGTGCACAAAAGTTTCCTAAAATGGAAAGTTTCCATTTTTAGCATACGTGACATCGGAAACCATCTAACTTAGCATCTAAACATCATATTATAACATAATAAATCATTTAGCATGCTCAAGTCATTCAACATATTCCTAAGTCGGTTTTTGTAACCATAAAGTTACTAAAAATAGTAACTTTGTGGTTTTTGCATAAAAATGACCATTTAACATTTCCAAGCAATTTTTCATACCATCATTCATCATAATATGCTATTTACTATCATCTAATCATGTCAACATAGTCTAAATCATCATCCATCAATATTTCATTCACAAAAGTTTCTATATTTAGTAATATTGCTAGAAATGACCATACTCATTATCGAAACCACATTCTAACAAATCAAATCATCATATTATCATCCTAATAGCAAGTCCACATACTTGCATGTTCATGAATTCATCTCCAACAATCATTTTGCAAATAAAAGTTACTAATAATGGAAAGATTACTAAAAATCAACATTTTGATCATTTTAAACAAATCCAACCATGAGTAATCCTTCTAACATTATCAATAAGCATATCAACATACTCAAGATCATTCCTACCATCATGGATCATGCATGCATGGCCATCATTCAACACTTTATGAACAAAACATGAAATCCTTACATACACATCATCATAGATCATCACCAAATGCATTCTAATCATGTTAGATCATCATAAATCATCTTAAAATCAACAAACCCATATTATAAATTCGTGCATGTGAGCCATGGGTGCTTGCATGTGGGTTTTAACACATGCATGTGCGTGTGGTGGTGAGAAATGGACGTTCTAGCCATGGAGGAATGTAAATACTACCTTCTAAGGCTCCAAGAAGGCTGAGATGATGATAAAATCGAGCTAGAAGGCTTCTAAGAGCTTCTGGACAGCAGGTTCCTCAACGAATAAGAAGATGGTGGTGATGGGTGGTGGTCTAGGAGGCTTGCTTCAATGTTCTTGAGCTTCAATCTCCTCAACAATGGCTTCCAGCTGATGAAAATGGTGATTTGCAGGTGTAGGAGACGAGTTTGAGTGTCTTGGAATCGGAAATGAGAGGCTAGGTTGGCTGGTGATGATTACATCTTGGTTAAATAAAGATTCTGCGAACTGGGTCTCCTCGCGTAGCGCGACAGCTTCAAGAGTTCCCCTCGCGTAGCGCGAGGATGTTCCGCGTTCAAATTTCCCCCGCCACCTGTCGCGTATCGCGACAGTGTCCTTGTGGGCCGTCGCGTAGCGCGACAGATCCCCTGGTGAGCCCAATAGGCCCATTTTCATTGGTTTGATCCGTTCGTTGCCGTTTTCACGTTTACGAACTTTCGTTTGGCCTTGTTTGAACTTCCAAGTTCAATGTGTGAGTGTTTCGTGAGGTTTCGAGTGCTGTCTTTCACAATGTGGTAGACGTTCACCAACGTTCGTGTGTTTTGACACGTGTGTGCTGTTTGCCGATAATTCCACGAATTATCAAGTCATGTGTCAGTGTTCATACTGTCGTGCCACGTGTCACACTAAATTAATCTAATTCTAGTGCCACGTGTACATAATGCATTTAAATAAACATTTAAATAAAATCAAAGCTGACCTGGAATTTACGGGGTGTCACAAAAATGGTCAAATCACACCTTCTCCTTCCCCACCTTAATCTTTCTGCCATGAACACCACCAAACACCAGTCTCTGAATCTCCTCCTCACATTCTTCCTTCATGTCACCACCGTCTCCGCCATCGATTTCATCATCAACTCCTTTAATTTCGATCGATCCCTTTATCTCCAAAAAATCCCCACCAAAAACTACTCATAAGTTATCCCCTTCCCGACCTCCTTCATCTTCGCCATAGCTCGTCTGTTGTACACATCGAAGGTTTATTAGAAACCTTCTGGTCGTGGATCGAGACATCAGCCACCGTTTCATCGGTAAAGAAGGCTCAAACCGTGACAACCGAGATCAACCGGATTGACGAAGACTGAGGTAGGTTGTGGACTGCGAGTTTCCTGAAGAGGCGGCGGAGGACGATGGATGCAAACGATGCCATTTGAAGACGAACGATACGGGATGTGGTGCGTTTGAGGTTGAATCATCACCGACAGATCCAATTCTGAAGAAACAATTGAGATTGCCGAAGACGGAGGAAGGCTGCGGATGACGAGTTGCCGGAAGAGGCGGTGGGGACGGTGGATGCTAACGATTGCATTTGAGGTTTAATCATCACCGATTGAGCCATTAATTTGGGGAAATCAAAAGTTCTGAAGAAATGGTTGAGAGATTGCAGGGAGATGAAGCAGATGAAATGACCATTTTACCCCTCATGTGACTGGCACATGGGGGTTTTAACGGAATAAGTTAACGGGGTTAGTGACAAAGGACAAAACCAGTGCAAAATTTTCAAAATAAGGACACCTCTGATAATTTATGAAGTCAAAGGACGAAACCAGCAAATTGCTATATTTTTAAAGGACATAATCAGTAATTTACTCTTTATTAAAATTAATATTAGACTTGGTTTTCAAATTGGCTTTAAATTATTAGTTGGGTTTTTAACTTGATTTTATTAACTAACACTTTCAAACTAAAAGTAAAACAGAGACCATTGTAAATTTTTTTGGAGACAATCGGGATTTAAACATATATACTACTCAAAAAAATTTCAAGATGGGTGGCTGCCCCCATCCGATCCCGTGGACACGTCTTTACTCAGGAGCTGACTTAATTTGTTTACACCTCTATGTCTATACATGTATCGCATGCTAATGCCATCCACAACACCACCCTTACATTGCATCAATGGCATCCACAAGTCACATGCTTATTGTGCGTGTATAATGTATAAAAATTAGTGGGTTGGACCAGTGCTTCACAGCTTCACGAAGGAGGTGGAAAAAAGTTTTATTAAAACTTAAAATGTAAGCATAGATGCAATGTGAAAATAATGCTAATAAAAATACAATAAAACTAAAATGTTAAAAAACGTTAAAAAAAATAAATAAATATGGTTGATCCAGAGATTCAAACTTGCGACCTGATGGAAATGTATATATTAAATCAAAATTGTGAAAATATTAAACAATCAACACCACGTGTGACATGTCTAATGTTAATTGGGCAAAGAACCACTTTTTTTAAACAATTTTAACTCTAAAATACTAATTAATCATGTATTCATAAGTATTTGAACACACACAAACACCAACATCACTACGTTACAAGACCATAGACAAATCTAGCATGCATCAATCACAAAAAGAAAGGCAAAATGCATGTGCGTGTGTATATAATGTCTTGTGTTGCTTCCTAATCCTTTGTCATGATATGGATCCATTATCTTTGTTTTTGGTTTGAATATTTCTCTTTCGTGGTTTTCTTTCTTGATTTTTTCATATTCTTCAAGTGTTTCTAAGTATATTGGGACTCTAATCATACTAGCTTAAACACAAGTTAAGCATGATACATAGACATGTCATAAAATACACCAGGGCCGGCACAATGGATCAAACAACCTAAGCACAGGCTTAGGACCCCTAAAAATATAGAGCCTTCAATTTTTTTTTTAAAAAAAATTATGTAGTAGGTTTTTTTTTACATGTGGGCTCTGAAAAGAATAGGAGATTAAACAAAGGCTTACTTAAAAGTTTTTTTATAAAAAAAAACTAATTATGAGTATTTTATTAAAAAAATTTCATTTAAAAAACTAGAAAAATAAATTTAATCTAAATATTTTATACATATAGATATGAACAAAATTTTGTTTTTTAACTTCATTAAATATAAACTTTTTGTTTATTATTTTCGGTCACAAACTTGGATAAAATGAGTTTTTTTAGCCGTAACTGTTAGTGAAAGCCCAACATTTTATTCCGCTTAGAGGCTCAAAAATGTTTGAGTTAGGCCCTGAAATACACTACCCGGTTTGCTAACAATCATTTTCCTTGGTGTCTTCTCATCTATATTTTTGCGTCTCTCTCTTATGTTAAATAAGATTACACGTGTCATTATTCGGTGTATTCTTATTTTTCACTTTTTTTTGGATCATCAAATCTATCATATTCTTACACTACTCATTTTTTTTTTAATTTCTCCTCTTATTAACTTATAACAATATTAAAAAATTACATTTTTTAAATATATAAATAAATTTAATTATAAAATAATTATATTTTCTAACTAAATGATTATACGAAGTATTATTTAACTTTTTTATTTATTCAATTCATATGATACACTTGTTTTCCAAACTAGTGTTTGAATATATATTAAAAGGAACTATATAAAAAGTCTAGATCTACAAACATATAGATACATTTAAGCCTTAAAACAAGGCTACTATTAGAATTAACAAAAGGTGTTTAGTTGATTGATCGAGTGTTCGGTACGTTAAGACATTTGATTAAGTTACACACATTATATAAGTTTTACATTTTATTATTGTTGTATACATTCAAATTACAATATTTTGCCTGTATACTCAATTTTCAGTTAGATAAAATAAGAAATTTATGACAAAGAATAAGTTTAATTCTGTGATATTTGTATGAAAAATGATGCCCATCTAAATATGACCAAATAAATCCTTTATATAATGGTCAAATGACAAATTGTTGTAACTTAGAAATATTCATGAAATGACATGACAATTAGTCGTAACCGTTGGCGGTTATATGGTTATAAGTAACTGCATTGGTAATGAATAGATTGCTATACAATGTACAAATTTGCTACGATTCACAAATTTTATACTAATGTACAAGTTTCATAACGACTTTTGATACTTTTTAGGGCAGTTTTCATGCCAATTTTCTTTATCTTTGGAATATGAAGCAAAATTTAGTGTGATTCTCCCTAGGGCCTTCACCTCTAACAACCTTAAAAGTTTCTGTTAAACTTATGATAGCTTTTGTAACATTTCGATTAACTATGTAATTTCATTTTTATTAATGAGAAATTGTAAACATTTATATATATATATACACACACACACACACACACATATATATATATATATATAGATATTACATTATACATAAATATATAACAATGCTAAAATATTAATAAGACAAATAATAATAAAGTTTAAAGTATTTATAAAGTAAATTTTATAAAGTACTAAATAATATATATAACAAAGAAAAGTAATAAATAATAATAATAGTAATAAATTCAAGTTTTAAAAAGCTTATAAAATAAGTTTAATAAATAACACAACATTAATAACACTTTCTTTAAATAAGTTTTAATTTTATAAAGTTTATAATATAAAAAGATTTTATAAAACTATAGGGGTTGATTTTGTCAAGGATTAAAACTGATTTTTAGAAGAAAACATGGAGGGACTAGTTATGTCAAAGTCTCAAACCTTTTATCTCCTTCACCCATATACCCAAATGGATACCCATTTACCACATACTCGACCCAACTCGATCCATAGCCGAATGGAGGGATAAAATCAACAAAATTCGGATCTTTATCACTTACGAACAATAAGGGATCCATATCTATCATCAACTCAATGTTTAAAATTCAAAATTCCACGAAAATAGTTCCTAAACGTTCGTAGTTGATCGGGTTACTCAAAGTCTATATAAACGAGTATAAAACTCAAATTAAACCAACCCACACCCTCTGATAAACCCGAAGAAGCTTTCTGTATACTCGAAGTGCCATCACAAGCTTTCTAGATCGCGAATCAAGCCCATAAAACTTCCGGTCGAGCGTATCTGTACTTGAGCTCGAAACCAGGCCAAACCCGAACGTTTGTAAGTGTATTTTACATCATTAGCTTCGGTTTTTAATGCTTAATAAAAGCCCCATGGTTTCGTAGTCGATCGAATTCGAAATCGTGTGAATTTGAGGGCTAAAGAAACTAGGGTTACGACTTTGTTTATATTAAGGGGTTGGGGAAGAACTGGATCTTATGTTAAATAAATTCCAACTGGATCTTTAACGCGAGCAAGGCTCTAGACGAACCGGTAAACGCCGTGGGTTCTAAACACATGGTCATGGGTTCGAGCCGGGGCTGGGCCGGGTTTTTGGGGTTGTCAACCAATTTTTTTTTTATATCTTTTTAATTACTTATCATTTTTCAAATCTGATTTCACCTAAATTTTTATAACCTTAAAAACTATTAATTTGATAAAAAATATATTATTCACTTTATTTAATTATTAATTTATTTCTTTAATTAGATACATAAAAATTTATATTTAGTTCTTATTTCTAAAAAAAAATAAAAAATTATAATATAAATAAATAAATAATATTTATTATTATTATTATTATTATTATTATTATTATTATTATTATTACTAAGACTAATATAGTTATTACTATTATTAGTGTAATTATTTTAGTTAATATTATTACTATCTTATTATGATTATTAAAGTTAATATTATTATTATTAATTATTATTATCATTATCAAATGTATTTATATTACTATTACTAGTATTATTAATAGTATCATTATTGTTATTATTAATATTACAATTATTATTGGTATTAGTAATAAAAAAAATATTATTATTATTACTACTAGTACTACTACTACTATTATTATTATCATCATGATTATTATTATTATTATTATTATTATTATTATTATTATTATTATTATTATTATTTATTATCATCATTATCATCATTATTAATATAATTATTATTATTGATAATATTGATAGTATTAATAATAGTATTAATTTTTTTTTTACATTTATAAATGTTTTAAACTATAAACAATGACACGAATTGTAAACAATTTTTATAAAATCATACTTATGGAATTGGTTATAAACATATGGAACACAAATACATTATGAGGATTCCATGCAAAGTCAAAGTTATCTTAGTTATGTACGATTAAATTATAGGTTAAGCTAGATCGTGTTGGAATACTATTTGGATTACATATTTACCATTTATTTGCAACGACTAGCTCATCACGCAAGGTGAGTCTTCATATCCCCTTTTTACGCTTTTATTTTTGGGGTGAAACATGTTTACAACTATTAGCTATATTTTAAACTATTAAACATGTGAACTTAGTTTAATGGTCTTGGATGTAGTGAACTTTAGTTATGAATTTGCATTGATCACAAACTTAAACTTTCTGGTAAACAATGATAGATCTATTGGTCCGGCCAGACCCACCGTTGTTTGATTTACCCTTCGGGGGAAGCCCGCGGTGATTGTTTGCCACTTCAGCATTGTTAGGAATGCTAAACTTGGTCAAACATTACTTGTTAACATTATCTGATCTGCTTTGACATGCTTTGTTCATTATTCTAGTTCATTATGCTTTGTGTTCACATGTGACAAACTATGTATTTATATTATATCAACTATTTTTGGTGTGTGTGCTTTTAAACCTGTGAAGCTCACAAACTTTTTAGTTGACCTTTTATTTTAAACATGTTTCAGGTGGAACTGCAAACTAAACTTGATTGATTATCATATTAGAGCTTGGACCTAGTTACTTAGTTAGATTTGTTGATTTGAAACTTTTGTAATGATGTTGGATGTAAGTATTTTACAATTTAGAACCTTGTGCTTTTGAACAATCTACACTTCGTGTACGCCTCGATGATTCCGCCGTTGGTCGGGGTGTTACAGATTGGTATCAGAGCCTTGGTTATAGAGAATTAGGTCGAACATAATTAAAGACCTAGACTATAACTTAAGATTCCCTCTCACACTTAGTAATAGTACCATTTGAAATTTAAAGAAATTTCTAATTTTTCCCTTACTTTCTTAGCTTTGTCTTCGTACTCGGCCGACAAGTCAGCAAGCTTCTCTCGAAATGAATCTGAGGACTTCATAGCAGCACCAGATGAGGAGAGTGACAGACCACCAAGGATACAGACAGAGTCAGAAAAAGCTTATTGGGCTGAAGCTGAAGCAATACCTCCTAAGCCTGACATTCCATTTTCTCAACTTCGCTCATCAGACTTCTCCAGACATAACACATCCTACTGGGGTGGTTCAATACATTGGTCAGCTTTATGTAACTACCATTTCCCATCTTCATTTGAATACATAGTCGGAGGAGAACTAAAACCTCAGGAGTACAGACCTTTGTCCACCTGGGAGTATAAGATAGAATTAGAGAAAGAAGAATTAAAATCAGATGCAGAAAGCCCATACCATCCTCCTAAAGCTTCATTGCCTTCCATCAATCCTCCAGAAATTAAACCAAAAGTCTCTAATGCCTCTACAAATTCTAAAGTTTCTAAACCAAAAGCTTCAAGGCGTCCTACAAGCCCCACCAGTAGCTGTGGAAGCCGGATTGGACCAGAACCTACTACTGCTGAGCCACCACCAAAGATACGTCGCTTAAGTCAAGGCGCACGACTACCTCCACCACGTGAAGGACGTGTTTTTGCTAGGAAGCTTGCTCACACGATTGGATCGTGTTCTTGGGGAACTCACGAAGAATCTGAGGATTAGCAGACGTTATTGTTCCTTTCTTTTCTTTTCTTTCATTTTTTTTTGTGTACTAGACATCAAGTATGCATACCAAATATGTATGCTTATGTTTACACTTTTGATTAAATATTCGTTTCCAAAATTTGAATAACAATAATAAAGATATTATTTATTCGTAACAACTAAATATGTTATAAAATGCGTCATCTCCGTGACATATGATCGAGTGAACTTGCAATCTTTATCGCACAACACTTAGCTAAACTAGAGTTAAACCTCTTGACTCTTTCCTTACGTTTTGCAAAAGGATCGCCACTACAAAGACTGCTCTTACACTGTTAAGTCTAATTTAATCTTTGAATCTCGTCAATAGTCTTTAGACTCACATTAGTGAGTAGGAAACACATACAATCTGGAAGGGGGAATACCTGTACTTTGAGGAGTTCTGTCTAGGAAAGCATTTCGTATAAATCCAAATCTACCGATGGACCTGTTATGCTTTCCTGGGAACCCTTAGAGTGAGTATGAACCTATATGCTAAAGTATGTCTTTCTGAAAGCTAATATGGACTTAAACACTTTAATATGTCAAATGCAATATGTGTATTGATTTGAGCTTGAATCCTCATTTGAACTATCAACTTCTTATTTTTGAACTCTTTATGATCCTTTTTCATCTTGAACTCTTATAGAATCATGCCTCCTCGTCGCAATGGTGCTAACAACGCCAACAATGCCAACAATACGAATGCTAACAACAATGGAAATAACACCACAAACCCCAACTTACTGTTGTCATTACTCAGCAAATGGCAGTAGTTCTACCTGGACTTGTGAACCAGCTCACTCAAGCCAATGGAGTTCAAAACAACAGAAATGGTGAGGGTACAAACCAAACTTGCACCTTCAAGCATTTCAACTCTTGCCACCCTGCCAAGTTCCTTGGTTCTGAAGGGGCCACTGGACTGCTTCAGTGGTTCGAAAGCATGGAGAGTACCTTTCTCCATTCAAACTGCCCTGAGAACCTTATGGTTCGTTATGCCACCAGTGTCCTTCAGAAAAGGGCACTTACTTGGTGGAATACCGAGAAACGAACCAGGGGTGCAGAAACCGCAATGGCCTTAACTTGGGATGAGGTCATACAACTGATGACAGAAGAATTTTGCCCTCGCAACGAAATTATGAAACTGGAGTCGGAATTCTGGAATCTTAAACAGGACAGTGGGGAAAATCTGGATTACACAAACCGTCACCACGAACTTAGTTTGTTGGTGCCACACATGGTCACTCCACTTTCTCGTGCTATTGAGAAGTATATTAGTGGCCTACCCATGCAAATCCAAGATACCTGTTATGGGAGCAAACCGGCCACATTGGAAGATGCTATTCGTTTGGCCGCTACCTTAACCGACAATCATGTTAGGAATGGTACCTTAACTAGAAAAGGAGCCAAAAAGGTGGAAGATAAGTACGCTGTTGATGAACCTTCTAAGGAGGTCAAAGCTGAATCTTCCAATGGTCCAAAGTTCAATAATCGCAAGAGAAAGGCTAACAATTTTGCTATGACAACCCCTGCTATCCCTGCTGTACCTGTGAATTTACAACCTCCACTCAAACAAACCAACAAACCGTATGTGGGGGAGCATCCACTTTGCACTACTTGTGGATACCATCATGCAACAAACCGACCTTGACGAGTTTGCACAAACTGCAAAAGGTATGGTCATTTTGCAAACTATTGCAGAAATGGACCAATGGTTCAACAAGGTTAGACTGCTCCAAAATTGAATCAACCACTTGTTGCACCCGCTACTGCTTTAACCAATGGAAGAGCTTGCTACGAGTGTGGTGAACCTAATCACTTTAGAAACAAATGCCCAAAGCTTGTGGGCAACGATCAAAGGGGTACAAGGGCACAGACTTTTCAACTTAATGTTCAAGTCCCTCAAGTTAATCAAGACATGGAGAACGATACATTGTTAATTAAGGACTGATAGACTCCAGTGCTATTATGATTCTAAGACTTAAATTTTATATTTCTTTGTAGTTTGAGGTTTTATTTGGTTGAACGCAAAACTAGAATTTAACTATTATTTAATGTTTAAGTGTTTGATGATATTTCTATCAACATTTATTATATTTGTTTGCATTATGAACATTAGTGATCTTGTATCCACCCAGTTGTGCCAAAAATTAGCAAGTAGGGCAAACATGCAAGGCAAATTTTCGTTACGGGTGCACACGGAACGAGAATTTGCAGTACATGTAGATCCTACAAATGCGAGATAAAGGACACAACGGTTGAACACTTTGGGACGATTAATTTAAACTCAATTGGTTGAAAATTATTAACCATACTTATATGGCTAGCAACAGGTAAACTTGTTTTAAACTTTTATCGCGTGAAATATTTTATGTTGTGTAGTGTTGGTAGGTGATTGGTATGCTTTCAAAGTATTGTTGGTGTGGTGGGTTGGCTGCGGTATACCCTATATATAAGCACCAACAATATTTTGGGAGTAGCACCGAAAGCTTGACCAATGTTAGGTTTCATAAATTTAAGTGTGTCAGTAAGGAAATCATAGTCAAATTTGTAGTTGAAGCAATAAATTATTGCATACTAAGACTAGGTGTGTATCCTACAAAAGACTTATTTATTATTCTCATATCAAGACAACCCGACAAGTGTTATTGTGGTAATATGAAAGACAAATACGTAACCTAATTGTCGTTAGTCGGGATTATGTCAAACATCAAACTTTAAATCTAATGTAAACTTATGATGCTAACCCTTCGATAGTATTTCGCGATTTGGAATCTAACGTTGTTGTATTTCATAATTCACAAATTTTCAAATCACAAGTTGTGATTTCATATTTGGTTTCTGAAAATCCGAATTTCGAAATCCATTTATATGTGGTATTTTGGAATTAGGAGACTGTATCATTTGAAACTCTCTCAATCGATCACAAACAACGAAATTTTCATAATAAGAATCACAACCTATTTCTCTCTCACCATCACTCTACTACATTAATTCAATAAATATCGAAATGAATACAAATTCTAGTTAATTAAAATAATTCCTTAGTTAAATAGAAATCACTATAGGATCTGACTTGAGAAAATCTATCAAATATTGACAATGTGGTGGGTTGGTGGTGGGTTCGCCCTACATATACCCTATACATAAACATTGTTAATAAATGGTAGATTACGATAGTCAGAATTCAGTGGAAATTAATAATTATATTAAAGTAGGAGAAAGTATGTTATAGGGTTGCTGTCACACCCCGAGCCGGCGGGGTAGGATCGAAGTCCCCGTCGGGCGGAAGGTTCTTGGGGCGTGATATCGCAGGTGATAATCGTGATGATCAGATTGTTTACATAGCATCAATGTTTAAGAATAACTAAAGCACAATCAAGTAGTAACTAGGATTACAAAGTTAAATTACAACATCAATGTTTAGCCATTTAACTAAGTAAACCTAACAAAAGAATAAATGTCTATATCTTGTAACTGTACAAGATATCAAAAGTGTATAGTATCCATAGTAAGATGTGTGCTTCTCCAAAAGTCTACTAGGTCTGCTAACTGGCATCCTAGTATGCAATCCCAAAAGCTTAAGCCTATTCCTGTGCGTTACCTGAGAAAACATGTAAGAAAACAAAATCTACACAATGGTTGGTGAGTTCATGTAGTTTTAGTATTTGTAAAATAGCTTTTGCAAACCTTTTTAGGTAAAACCTTAACATCATTAATAACACCTGTATCATCCAACTCGGTATGCTTATATATAGGGCATACCCCTGAGTCGAGCCTACGACCCGCCCAGACGCCGTCCCACCACATACTAAGTTGCATAGGACATTATTATTAATGATAATTAAGTGTTTTACCTACCATTCGATTCATCCTTCATCATAGCTTTAGTTTATTGTTTCAAAGTTTACAAGTCTATAGTATCCGTATGTATTAGCTTCAAAATAAGTTTAACAAGCATCGTGTTTAAAAGTTTATGATATCGACTCAAAAGTATTCATGTTTCCCCCTAGGTAACGACCTTAATCTCATTAACACCACCTGTATCATCCAGCTCGGTATGCTTATATATAGGGCATACCCCTGAGTCGAGCCTACGACCCGCCCAGACGCCGTCCCACCACATACTAAGTCGCATAGGACATTGCTGTTAATGATAATTAAGCGTCTTACCTACCCTCCATATCGTTTATAGCTTTAGCATTATGTTTAAGTTTATAGCATGAGTGAACATTGAGGAATCACTGTATGGCAAGCACTGAGAGCCCATAAGTCTACCCCTCAAGTCCCGACCATAAAGGTCACCCTATGGCAAGCACTGAGAGACCATAATAGGTGCCTTATAGTCCTGACTGTGAAGAACACATGAAGGCAAGCACTGAGAGACCAACTATTGTTCTTCAAGTCCCGACTAGGAAGAACACATGAAGGCAAGCACTGCGAGGCCAAACCGTTGCTTTTTCATAACAAGTTTATAGCTTTCAAAGTTTAACAACCGGAGAGGCAAGCACTGAGAGGCCAAACCGTTGCTTTTGCATAACAAGTTTATAGCTTTCGAAGTTTAACAACCGGAGAGGCAAGCACTGAGAGGCCAAACCGTTGCTTTTGCATAACAAGTTTATAGCTTTCAGAGTTTAACTACCGGAGAGGCAAGCACTGAGAGGCCAAACCGTTGCTTTTGCATAACAAGTTTATAGCTTTCAAAGTTTAACAACCGGAGAGGCAAGCACTGAGAGGCCAAACCGTTGCTTTTGCATAACAAGTTTATAGCTTTCAAAGTTTAACAACCGGAGAGGCAAGCACTGAGAGGCCAAACCGTTGCTTTTGTATAACAAGTTTATAGCTTACAAAATGTTTAAAGCATTCGTAGTTTTAAGCATATGGTTTTATGGCATAAATGTTAAGCATCTAGTTTAAGTATATAGTTTATAGCTTAAACATCGAGTGTGTAGTTTAAGAATATAGTTTATAGCGTAAGCATCAAGAATATAGCTTCAAGAATATAGTTTAAGAGTATAGTTTAAGAATAAATTAAGCTTCTAGTTTGCAACATAAGCATCAATCAGCAAGTTTAAGCATATTGTTGTAGCATAAGTATCAAGTCTCCTAAGCATCCCACATATGTTTTCAAGCCTCAAGTTTAAAGTATAAGTTTCAAGTCTATTGTTTTTCAACGTATTCTAGTCTCAAGTATAAGTTTCAACATAAATATCATGTTTATGTTTAAAGCATTAAATAACATTTCAAGAGTTTATGAAAGTGTTTAACATGCTTCTCAGTCCCGAAGTAAAACAAATAAACTTGAAAATGGACAAATGAACTCACCTTAGGTCCGAAGTGCTTGACTAAGTAGAATAAGAATACACGCGCTCTTTGTTTGCTTTCGTGGTGATGTTCACGATCCTGAATTGATTTCATAGTATTGTAACTTATGAGTTTGTGTTGGATTGATTGGTGCATGTATAAGCATTAGTGTTAGCCCTAAAGTTGGCTAACACTTTGTGTCTCTATATTCACTTGACCCTTAGTTGATTGTCTTTGTTGTGATATCAATTTCCCACAAGATTTAAGTTAACTTTACTTTGCAAATAAAATCTTTCATTGGTATGAGAAGTTGGTTATGTAGGCTGCCAACCTTTCCTCTCCTTTCAGTCGAGTCACTTCGTACCTTAGTCTCACTATGTTCAACTCATTTGTAACGATTCGTTGAACATAGTGAGACTCATTACGTATTACTTGAAATGAGTGTAACTATTCGTTGAACATAGTTCAACTCATTTTCAACGAATCTTCAGAGCAACTTCGTACCTCTATTCCTCCGCGCTCTCCCAACGCTCCCGGCGCTTACTTGGCTTAATATTAATATCATTTGAATCTCTATATCGATAAATGAGTTCTCTAATTATGAAAGCTTAGGTTTTTTTTTTTAGTTTTAATGATAACCCAATTTAATATGTTATCACTTATTTCATATTCGTTGTTAGTTAAACCTTGTGGGCCTTTTGTTGGGTCAAGAGATTAATGTGGGCCGATATAAATGGGCCTAGCATTTTAATTGGGCCAAATGAAATTGAGATGGTTTTGGGCCGGCTAAGGGCTGTTGGGCCTAAGGTGGCCTTGGGCCTTGCAGTTTATTTGGGCCTGAAACTAATGTGTTTGGGCTAAGCAACAATTGCATAGTGCTGATAAAATAATTGGGCCGAAATTAGTCAAGTGGATCACAACCAATTAACAGTGGGCTGGTATAGCTACTGTTGGCCCAGTGGGATTTCCTTTGGGCCGAGATTTGGGCCAAAAGAATAGTCTGTTGGGGCCTGTTAATAGCAATTTAAATGTTACTGGGCCAAGGATTTTCAGGGGCTGCATGTGGGCCTAGACCAAATAACATTTGCCTTGAGCTTTGGCCGGTTTGTTGACTGGATCAAAGAGTCGAAAGAATCATCTCCCTTGGCAGCGAACCCTTATAGAGTTTTAACAGAAGGTTCGGTTCCACTAACTATGTATGGTTCGCCTGGCTTAGTGCTAACAACAGGTTCGTCTACTAGGGTGGAGAGTTCGGTACATCAGGGTTCGTGGATTGGAGCAGTCTAAGGGTTCGTCAAACATGTTGGTTCGCTGCATGAAGGCTTGGTAGGGTTCGGGAATACATGTGGTGACAACAGGGTTCGCGGCTGCTGAATATGGTTCGCAGCCCTAAGGCTCGGTGACTCCAAGGTTCGGTTGAGGCTCGTGCCATGCTGAAGGTTCGCTCCCAGCCAAAAGGCTCGGCGCATGAGTCTGGGTTCGCAGGGATATCACAAGGTTCGACCACAAGCTGTACGAACCCTGGTTCGTCTTCTTCACTTTCACCCGCGACTCTGGAGGTTCACACCCGGTTCCATGAAGGGTTGAAGGCTAGAATATTATGATCTAGGGTCGGTTTTTAAGGTAGTGGTCGAGCAACAACACAAACACATGCTGAAAACCCTATTTTTCGAAATCTTTGACGCATCATACCTCGTTTTTGGCTGTTTAAACTTCCAGATCTGTTGTACTTTAGCGTAGAGGACGTCGAGGGCTACGCGTGGGCGCAAGAATCACCCAAATCGGTTGAGAAATGAGCAAATTATGAAGGATTGAAGGTGGATCTTGATGATTTGTGGTGTTAGCCGGAAAAGAGAGAGAGAGAAGAGGAGAGTTGGGATGAAAAATGAAAGAATTTCTTTCATTTAGGGGTTTTATATCCTATGTGGTGTTCGGGTCCATTTCGGTTGCTCGGTTCCCAATCTCGTCGCGTATCCGGCTCTTTACGCGTGTATTTCGTAATTTAAATAAAAAGAATATTTTTAGGATTTTTAGAACACGAATATTATCAGAAAATATTTTAAATATCGTTACATTAAATTATTTTTCGATTTATAATAGTTTACGCGTTTTGTTTAATTTTCGCGTTTAATTAATTTGTTCGCGATTTAATTAAGATAGTTAAAGTTGAATTATTTTATGATGAGTTTCAAAATTGTAAAATGAGAAATATTTTATTTCCTTAAAATTATGATCGTTCGTATCGTTATTCGTTTTCGTTATCGTTTCATCAGATCGCGTCACCATCGCGCGCATTCGTTCGAATCGTCATTCGACCGAACACGTCGATGGTTTGGCTTTCTGATTCTTGTTTTCTATTGTTAAGTCATTATTCCAGAACGTTAAACTATCAGAATCATTCGTACAGATCGTCACCTATACGAATAACTCGTCGGTTTAGCACTCTGCAATAATAACCGTTAAGGTTTTGTTTTGTTTAACCTCACATACGTTTATGCAAACTAATATCACATCAAGTATTTGTGTTTCAACACTGTGTTGTCTGACATGTTTCAGACTGTTAAACCCTAAGGTTTCAGTCAGATTCAGACAATCGTTTAATAGTTTCATGTTAATCAAATGCATTAATAGTCTAAACATAGTTTCTCGAAATGTGTACCTGAATTACTGTACATGTTTACTGTACAATTTACTGTTCCGGTAACGGTTCTGGCACAGATGTTACAGTTGCAAAATTTAAATTAACGGTAATAAAATTCTCAACACCTATTACAAAACACTCTATAGTTTCTTCTAAATTTCGGGACGAAATTCCTAAAAGCAGGGGAAACTGTAACATTTCGATTAACTATGTAATTTCATTTTTATTAAAGAGAAATTGTAAACATTTATATATATATACACACACACACACACATATATATATATATATAGATATTACATTATACATAAATATATAACAATGCTAAAATATTAATAAGACAAATAATAATAAAGTTTAAAGTATTTATAAAGTAAATTTTATAAAGTACTAAATAATATATATAACAAAGAAAAGTAATAAATAATAATAATAGTAATAAATTCAAGTTTTAAAAAGCTTATAAAATAAGTTTAATAAATAACACAACATTAATAACACTTTCTTTAAATAAGTTTTAATTTTATAAAGTTTATAATATAAAAAGATTTTATAAAACTATAGGGGTTGATTTTGTCAAGGATTAAAACTGATTTTTAGAAGAAAACATGGAGGGACTAGTTATGTCAAAGTCTCAAACCTTTTATCTCCTTCACCCATATACCCAAATGGATACCCATTTACCACATACTCGACCCAACTCGATCCATAGCCGAATGGAGGGATAAAATCAACAAATTTCGGATCTTTATCACTTACGAACAATAAGGGATCCATATCTATCATCAACTCAATGTTTAAAATTCAAAATTCCACGAAAATAGCTCCTAAACGTTCGTAGTTGATCGGGTTACTCAAAGTCTATATAAACGAGTATAAAACTCAAATTAAACCAACCCACACCCTCTGATAAACCCGAAGAAGCTTTCTGTATACTCGAAGTGCCATCACAAGCTTTCTAGATCGCGAATCAAGCCCATAAAACTTCCGGTCGAGCGTATCTGTACTTGAGCTCGAAACCAGGCCAAACCCGAACGTTTGTAAGTGTATTTTACATCATTAGCTTCGGTTTTTAATGCTTAATAAAAGCCCCATGGTTTCGTAGTCGATCGAATTCGAAATCGTGTGAATTTGAGGGCTAAAGAAACTAGGGTTACGACTTTGTTTATATTAAGGGGTTGGGGAAGAACTGGATCTTATGTTAAATAAATTCCAACTGGATCTTTAACGCGAGCAAGGCTCTAGACGAACCGGTAAACGCCGTGGGTTCTAAACACATGGTCATGGGTTCGAGCCGGGGCTGGGCCGGGTTTTTGGGGTTGTCAACCAATTTTTTTTATATATCTTTTTAATTACTTATCATTTTTCAAATCTGATTTCACCTAAATTTTTATAACCTTAAAAACTATTAATTTGATAAAAAATATATTATTCACTTTATTTAATTATTAATTTATTTCTTTAATTAGATACATAAAAATTTATATTTAGTTCTTATTTCTAAAAAAAAATAAAAAATTATAATATAAATAAATAAATAATATTTATTATTATTATTGTTATTATTATTATTATTATTATTATTATTATTATTATTATTATTATTATTATTATTATTATTATTACCTTCTTATTATTACTAAGACTAATATAGTTATTACTATTATTAGTGTAATTATTTTAGTTAATATTATTACTATCTTATTATGATTATTAAAGTTAATATTATTATTATTAACATTATCAAATGTATTTATATTACTATTACTAGTATTATTAATAGTACTACTACTACTACTACTACTACTACTACTACTACTACTACTATTATTATTATTATCATTATCATCATTATTAATATAATTATTATTATTGATAATATTGATAGTATTAATAATAGTATTAATTTTTTTTTTACATTTATAAATGTTTTAAACTATAAACAATGACACGAATTGTAAACAATTTTTATAAAATCATACTTATGGAATTGGTTATAAACATATGGAACACAAATACATTATGAGGATTCCATGCAAAGTCAAAGTTATCTTAGTTATGTACGATTAAATTATAGGTTAAGCTAGATAGTGTTGGAATACTATCTGGATTACATATTTACCATTTATTGGCAACGACTAGCTCATCACGCAAGGTGAGTCTTCATATCCCCTTTTTACGCTTTTATTTTTGGGGTGAAACATGTTTACAACTATTAGCTATATTTTAAACTATTAAACATGTGAACTTAGTTTAATGGTCTTGGATGTAGTGAACTTTAGTTATGAATTTGCATTGATCACAAACTTAAACTTTCTGGTAAACAATGATAGATCTATTGGCCCGGCCAGACCCACCGTTGTTTGATTTACCCTTCGGGGGAAGCCCGCGGTGATTGTTTGCGACTTCAGCATTGTTAGGAATGCTAAACTTGGTCAAACATTACTTGTTAACATTATCTGATCTGCTTTGACATGCTTTGTTCATTATTCTAGTTCATTATGCTTTGTGTTCACATGTGACAAACTATGTATTTATATTATATCAACTATTTTTGGTGTGTGTGCTTTTAAACCTGTGAAGTTCACCAACTTTTTAGTTGACCTTTTATTTTAAACATGTTTCAGGTGGAACTGCAAACTAAACTTGATTGATTATCATATTAGAGCTTGGACCTAGTTACTTAGTTAGATTTGTTGATTTGAAACTTTTGTAATGATGTTGGATGTAAGTATTTTACAATTTAGAACCTTGTGCTTTTGAACAATCTACACTTCGTGTACGCCTCGATGATTCCGCCGTTGGTCGGGGTGTTACAGCTTTGATTAGGGGTGTTTATGGTTCGGATGCAAATCACGAAACCATCCAAACCGACCATTGGGTTGGTCTCACGGTCGGTTTTAAAAGTTTAAAACCGTAGTTAAGAGTTTGGTTTACGATTTTCATTTAAAACCACTCGTAAAAAAATGGACCGGATCATATGTGTGTATATTATTGGGATTATGATTTATACATCATTAGAAAAAATACATTTGGGTTTGGTATTAGCACATCTTATACCATAAAACGAATCGGTTTGATTCTGTTTTCATTTTTAACATGCTCAAAATCCCAAATTTCGAGTGCCCTCGTATTTCTAGGACTAGGGAATTTTAAAGATCAAGATTTTATGTATTAAGATGAAGTAATCAAATTTCAAGCTTGTTTAAGATCAAGATCAGGGTTATATTACACTTGTTGATGTTATGTATAAACTCGGGTGTGGCCATATTTGATAGGACCTAACTAATTCTTACCAATTGATTATGAAAACTTGCAAAAGTTTTACAAAAGGGTTGTGAAGGGTAAAATGTGAAATTGGTACATTATATGTAATGTATTAATAAAGAAAATAATTATTTTGAGATATGTTAAAATAGAAATGTAGAGAATTAATTTTAGAAGAAATAAAATATTTTGAATCGATCATAAAGTGTCATGAAGATTTCATGTTACTCTTTCTTAATCCTTTACCAATACCATATTTGTATGTATTGAGCGAGTTGCACTTCTAGAATATTTGTATGTGTGTAGCAGGATGTTAATGTGTGTGCATGACAACATGGTAACGTATGTGTGTTAATATCCTGAAGAAACATCTATCTATTATAATAAATAAATGTTTTCTGTAGACAAATGTCATCTTCCTATAGCACTTCACTTTTAATTTCTCGTTTTTCTTTCATATTAAATAATAATATTAAATATTAAAAATACTTTTTATACATTTTTAAATTAAAAAAAGTTTTTTAATACATTAAAAATATATTAATATTAAAACATATTTAAAAAAACCAAATTATTATAAAATATAAAGTTTCATAAACAATTTTTTAAAATATAATGTTTAAAGAACAAATTTTGAAAAACTTTGCATTTAAAAATAATATAATTGTTTTATTGCTTAAAGTATTAAATATATAAAACTTTAATCATATATTATGTTTAAAAATCATCTTATATTGTTTAAATTTTCGTTAGTAACTATATATTATATTTTTTTTATTCAACCCGTGTAATACACAGGGTATTAACCTAGTTGCTTAATACACATCAACTAATATGTACCGACAATTGCAACTAATATGCATAAGCTAATATGTACGTATGAATGTAATATATTTAGAGGATTACATCTTATTTATGAAGGATTCACTAATAAATTCGTATACACCAGGAATCATTGTTAATTAATATATAGCATTGTTCAGGTTAGTTTTATTTTTCATACATGTGAGTTTTTACATACATGTTTTGTGATTAAGTTCGAGTTTTTTATCAGTCTTTGGCAGATAAGTTTTTTAGTGTTTCATTAGCCTTGCTTAGATTAATAAAATATATAAATAAAAAAATAAATTCTGTTAACTATAAATTTTATTTTGTTATTGTTCGTCTGATGAAAGGTTTTTGACAACGACCGCTATAAAAGGGCCCCTGAATTTAATTTTGCCTAGAAACTTTTAAACGGTTGAGTCGACCCTATGTCTTGTTGTAAAACTATAGTAAAACCAGATATCGCTCCAACGTAAAACATTTAGATATGTTTTGTTGTAAAAACAAACGTAAATAAATTTAAATTCAAACATTACCAAAAAAATTGTTTTTTCCTTGTTCTCTTTTAGTATATATGACAATAACTAGTATTCCCCCTACACGAGTTGCTGCTAGAAACTCCTGTAGATGTATTGCCTTTAATATAAATAACAGTATATCAGTTATATAACAACAGTCAACACGATCTTCAATGCATAAGTGCGGATAAAAAACACCATAATGACTATCATTCTGACATAAAACCTTAAAATAAACTATATCATAAAAGAAAGTGTCATCACATCATAAAACCGGAGACTACAGCTGACAAAATAGGTACCTGTTAAGACACAATTTGACTAGTTTAACAAAATATTTACTAATTGATTTTATACTTTTTTAAAAATGATAGAAAATTAAGATGCTAACCTTAATCATTTTTATTTTTTGATGCATAAAATATGGAATTGATATGCTTAAATCATTAAACCAATTGTTAAACTAGTTGTTTTCATGTTTTATATTTATATTAATCATGTAGTTTAAAACATGTTTTGTCAGCCCTACTTGAAACTATACTTAGTGAAAAATAAAAAATAAAAAACTTGAATACAAACAAGTAAACAACGTAAGGAAAAACCCAAACAAATAAAAAAAAAATAAACTTACCCAGTATATTTCTATACTTCAGTAGGGTATGGGAGGGGAAAAAAAGACAAATCTTACCCTTACCTCAGCTGGGTTAGAGGGGCTACTTTAAAGGGGTCTCCGGCTCAAAGTTTTCGTTTAAGTTAATTATCCCAGAGCTTTTAACATTATTTTCACAAAATAAATAAAATAATATTAAAATTATAACAATTTTACTTTTGTCTCTTAAGTACTTACACATATACACATTATATGTGTGTACCGCATATACGACACGGAAAAACCTAGAACTTAATGGCTCACTATTCACCTCCTTTGTTTTCAAATATATAATATAATAATAACTAGGTTTATTCACCACGCATGTTGCTTAGGGTTATCACAGTACACTCCTAAGAACGGGTATTATACATTATTTGCAAAAACATAAGTTGCATAGTAAAATCAAATCTCTAATCACGAAATCGATACAAATTTCTCATAAAAACATAAAATAAAACAAAATCTTCACAAATATTGTATAAAAATAATAGAAAAATTACCCACAAAATTTGTCTCACCAATCATTTGAATTAAAAGAAAAAACCCAAATTTTTAAACAAATCTCTCAAATTTAATAAAAACCCAAATTTTAAGCAAATCTCCAATTTAATACCCTTATATCCGTTTACTACTTTTCAAAGTTAAAAAAAATTCTGATGATTCAAATCTAAATTTTCAAAACGTTGTTGCATGGATCAGACACCTAAATAATATAATATATATATATATATATATAATAATATCTATAATATAATATAAAAACCCAAATTTCTAATCAGATCACTTCAATTTAATACCCTTATATCTATTTACTGTTTTTCAATGTTAAAAAAACTTCTGATGATTCAAGTCTAAATTTTCAAACATCACTGTATGAATCAAACATCTAGATAATACAATATATAATAATATAATAATATTTATAATGTAATATAAATATGATTTTAAATATATATAATAAATGGCCCACAAATATATAATAATAATATACATCCTATTTTCATCTATTTTAATTATATATAGCAATAGGGTGTGGAATTTTTAATAACTTATCAAATATGTGATAACCCATTAACCATCATCCAATGGTTACTTGAAAAAGGTAAGTGTGTAGGATCGTGCCACGTGTCAATTCTTTTGTCTTTTGTATGAAGGGCATTTAGGACATTTGTCATTTATGTAAAGTTTACCCCCTTTTTTTAAACATTCATAACTTTTTTATACTTTATTATTTTTTAAAAAAAATTGCACCATTATACTCGTCTCATTTTTCTCTTTAATTTTGTTATAGTCTCGATTAGTTTTTTTTTTTATTTTTTTGATGTCATGTATTTACATCATTGTAACGAGCTTAACGATATCAAATTAATTAGAATTTTTTTTTCTAACAATGGTAAATTACAGTAATGTAACACAAAATGAAGTAATTTACAATGACATAATTAACGGTGACGTAAAACATTATTTACAGTGATATAATTTTCTCTTTAATTCCCGTTATAATGTTGACTAGTTTTTTTAATTTTTTTTCTCATTGTCCATTATTAACATCGATATAACGAGCATAAATATAACACATTATTTTGAATTTTTTTTAACAATGATAAATTACAATGATGTAATTAATATAATACATTATTTTATTTTTTCTCTAACAATGACAATTACAATGATAAATTACAGTGATGTAATATAACAGATTATTTTTATTTTTTTCTCTAACAATGATAATTATAGTGATGTAATTTATCATTGTTCGAAAACAATTCAAACTAATTTGTTGTATTTAGGCTCGTTACAAATTAGGGATGAGCAAAAAGCCAAAAAAACCGAATTAACCGAAAAAACCGAACCGGAACCAAATTAACCGAAAAAACCGAAACCAAATTTTACGTCAATGTAAATTACATCACGATAAATTACGTCAATGTAAATTACATCACTGTAATTTATCATTTTTAAAAAAATTTAAAATAAATTTGTTATATTTAAACTCGTTACAATGATGTAAATATAGGGCATCTAAAAAAAGTAAAAAAAATTAGTCGAGACTATAACGGAATTAAAGAGAAAAATGAGACAAATATAATGGTACAATTTTTTTAAAAAAATAATATATTATAAAAAAGTTATTAATGTTTAAAAAAGAGGGGGGTAAACTTTATATTAAAAATTAGATTTATTAAAATATCTTAGATGATGACACTTGTCACTACCATATTAATTCTAGCTTTTTGAGTGGTAACAAAATGTCTAAAATGCCCTCTCATATTAATAAAATAATAATGTCACATATCGCGATCCTATGCACTAACTTTTGAAATTAACCATTGGATGATAGTTAATGGGTTATCACATATTTGATGAGTTATTTTTTTAACCTTTCCCTATAGCAATAATATACATATTATTCATTTTCATCTATTTTAATTATATATAGTAATTACTTGCAGTAAATTGAATTTGCTGAAGAAAAAAAAATACATTTGGAATATTATTTTTATTGCATATATACGAGAATGATGATGAGCGGGTTTGTGACAGGGAAGAAGCATGAGAGAGAGAAAAACATCCATCTCATTTCCCCTTTTTCATCTCTCTAAATTTCATATTTTACTCCCAATTTCTTCAAATCACAAGAACCCAATTCCATTTTTCAATCTCTCTCTCCTTCCAAACCATTATAAAACCTGCAACTTTCTCCCCCTATCACATAATTCACAGTTGTTTTCTTCAAGCAACATCAATGGCTGCTCGTTGTTTCTACTTTTCTTTCTGCGGGTGGTCTATTCTCAAATCCAACGATACCCATCCCTCTGATCTGGGTATGTTACAATTGATTATGGATTCATCTAAATCTGATTCTTGTGTGTGTATGATCATGGTGGTGACGTGATCAGTTGTTTGTTTATGTATGCGCATAATGTGTTCGACGATTTGTTTCAGAGAACATTGGTGGTGAAAGTGAGAAACTAAAGCTGCCAGCTTTTAAAGAGTATAAGTTAGATCAACTTAAAGCTGCAACTGATGGGTTTTCTGTGGAGAATATTGTGTCTGAGCATGGTGAAAAGGCGCCAAATGTTGTGTATAAAGGAAAGCTTGAAGATGATGATCGCGTCATCGCGATTAAGCGATTTAACAAATCAGCTTGGCCTGATACGCGCCAGTTCTTGGTAATTCACCTAAAATTCATCTGTTTTCATAGGAATTCACTGTTTATTATTATTATTTTTTTTGTTGGTGAATCATGTGAATGAGAAAACTGTATGGTATGTTCTTAATTTTTGCAACAATGGTGGTTTGTTTACAATGATTTGGATAGGCTAACCACAATGGATTAGAAGATTGATAGCTTAATGTAATTTGGTCAATGTCAATGGTGGGCACATGGTGCCCAAAGGTCCCAAGTTCAGATCTGGAAATTACTAGCTCCACGGTGGCCATGGATTTAAAAAGCCCGTTTAGACGCGAGCCGACCTCAGGTGCAGGGTGTTGCAATTCTGACTAGGTGAGGCGATGGGTGTACATGAGGCGTGCATCTTCTACATGCTAGATTTTGTGCAACTGGATGTTTTACATACACCTTTTAGGTTCTATATGGTATTTATATAACATATAATATATGGAGGTTATTTAAATCCAAATCTTGGGTATTTGATGATTGAAACGGACCTGTGAGAAATTTAAAAAAAAAGTAATATAAATAATTAAATACCTTGTGCCTCGCATTACGCTTTTTAAAACCAAGATGATTGTTTCGTTAATAATTTTTGTTTATTTGGGTGGTTACTTATGTGTTCAATTTGATATTGTGCATATCCATCATCTATAGAACAACAAGAATACCCAGTAAAAATCCCACTTAAAGTAGGATCTAGGAAAGGATACGGACAAATCTTACCCCTATCTCACCTATCTCAGTTGGGATAAAAAGAGGCTGCTCCGAATGAGTCATCGGCTCAAAGTTATCGTTTGAGGTTAATCATTTCAACGCTTTTAACGATTATTTTCACAAAATAAGTTAAATAACGTTAAAATTAGTGCAATTTTACTTTTGTCCCTTAAGGGCCAACACATATATACATTATATGCATGCACCACAAATGAGATGTATATATATCCATCATCTATATAAACTGAAATAAAAATATGTTATATTGATCTTTTAGGATGAAGCAAAAGAAGTGGGACAACTTAGGAGTCAGACAATAGCCAATTTGTTGGGATGTTGCTGTGAAGGAAATGAAAGATTGCTAGTGGCAGAGTTCATGCCGTATGAAACTTTGTCCAAACATTTGTTTCATTGTAAGTCATGTTTATCGGTTTTCATTGCAAATATGTGTAATAAACTTATAAGGTTTGATTTTATTTAGGGGAAAGTCAACCGTTGAAATGGGCAATGCGTTTGCGAGTGGCTCTGTGTTTAGCACAAGCACTAGACTACTGCAGCAGCAAAGGGCGGTCTCTGTACCATGACCTTAATGCTTATAGAATCTTGTTTGATCAGGTAACTACATAATCTTTTAATTCCTACTGGAGGCAGGTTGTTGTGTAAATTTAGGGGTATGGTTTAAAAGTTTGTGAGTGTTTGCCTTTTAATTAAAAAGAAACTAAAAACTACACAATCATAGAGGTGACAAGATCTCCTTTTCTTTCACATTTTATTATAAATAACTAATAACTAAAGTGATAATCTGGATTACAACCCAAGCCAGCCTGTTCATAAGTAAATGGGTTGAAATTTCCACCCCTGCATTCAAAACTGTTTTTATTTTCTATTGTGTCTTTTGTGTTCTTATTATTGTATCTTGCAGGAATGCAATCCAAGGCTCTCATGCTTTGGTTTAATGAAAAATAGCCGAGATGGAAAAAGCTATAGTACAAACTTAGCTTTCACACCCCCGGAATATATGAGAACGGGTATAACAAATGGCCATAAAAATCTATTAAGAAAAAAAGTTGTGGATGGAGTTGACTTGTGTTGACTTTCTTGTTTGGCAGGTAGAGTGATAGCAGAAAGTGTAATATACAGCTTTGGCACCATACTACTTGATCTTCTAAGTGGAAAGCATATTCCCCCAAGCCATGTAAGTTCATTCGAGTTTTGATTCGTTGTATACATATAACTTAATTCATTTTCTGGATTTTGATAAACAAATCTGCTTCTTATTTTCTGAATTTTCAAAGGCTATTAATCAGTTTTAGATAATCAAACATTAATCTTTAAAGGTTAATAATCAGTTTTAGATAAATAAGCATTCATACATGTATCAACCAAAATTATCATCTTAAGGTAAAATAAAATCACTTTTTGCCCCTTCTTTTCACTTAATTTGAGGGGTTCAAAAGTGTGGATCTAATTATTACAATTTCAGATGACAAAAAAAGTACTTCCAAACACAATTGTCTACTACTTACATTATTATTCATAAATTATCTTATTCTAATTATTCAATATCATATTTCGCCTACAAAAAGCGTGTCCAAATGCCCCTAATTTTTAACTAGCGACATGAAAACTAAGGCATAATTCTTTGAACACTTGATGTTTACAGGCTCTTGATTTGATAAAAGGGAAGAATTTTCAGATGCTAACAGATTCATGCTTAGAGGGTCAATTTTCTAACGATGATGGAACAGAATTGGTTAGAATTGCATCACGATGCTTGCAATATGAGCCTCGAGAAAGGCCCAATGCTAAATCTGTTGTAGCTTCCCTTACTCCTCTTCAGAAACAAACAGATGTAAGTGCACTTATTTCTCCTGATAAAATGTAGAATAAAAGAGTTAATTACAATAAAATTGATTCAAAAAATCAGTGATGGAATCTCTGCCCAGGAATATTACTTGTGTCACTATTTGAAAATGTTTCGTAAATCAATGTCATGAGGCCATCAAATATGTAAATCACACGAAATGATTATCAGATACTGTATAACATCAAAAGTAATAATTCACCAATGTTCATTGCTTGGGATCCACCCCTGTAGAAATGGCAAAAAAATAAAATAAAATAAAATACTTGAACCCGATGGGAAAACCGGAATACAAAATATTCGGGATGGGTACCTAGGTAGGGTACTGCATATGGAATTCTTTTTAGAAATTTTGTAACTTTTGACATGGGTATGGGATTAGATCATAGTACCATACATGCCTGATCACCTAAAATCATTTACCCAAAATATCACTATATTATATATTATATAATCTTAATAAGTATAACAAATAGTATGTTGACCTTGTTAGAAGATTAAAATTATCAAAATTATAGAATTGTTAGATGTGTAGTTGAGTATACAATATTTCAAGACGATTTTGTAGCCTTGTAGGTTAGTGTAGGTTTAAGTTTCAGTTAATTTTTAACCGCTAAAGGTTATAAAGAGTACACTCGATACATGAGGGTATAATTGCGAGTGCAATCCCAATGGGTATTGTGTAACAAGAACCCTAGGGGTATGAGTTTTCTTAATTTGATTTATTGAAATATACTAGGTTTCATCCTTTGTCTTGATGGGATTTGGTAAGGAACTTACACCAACAACACAAATATCAAACCTATCACCACTTGGAGATGCTTGCTCAAGAATGGATTTAACTGCTATACATGAGATACTTGAAAAGACTGGATATAGTGGTGACGAGGGCATTACGGACGAGGTATTGTCTCAAAATGTTTATAAAATGGTTGATAAAACTTAAAAAAAAAAACACTTGTTCAACACGATTGGATATTTCCCAATAAGGATCATGAAATGAATTCTTTATGTTTCTATGTTAAATTTTTTTTGTAGCTTTCGTTCCAAATGTGGAGTAGTCAACTACAGGATACATTAAACGGTAAGAAGCTTGGGGACAAGGCTTTTCGAGCTAAGGATTTCACAACCGCTATAGATTGTTACACAAGTGTAAGTGATGGATCCTACAAAAGACAAACTTTGTTTGTTGTTTGTCTGAAAGAGTCGATTCAAGTTGTGTTTTAATGTAAAGGGTCAAAAGGGTAAATAAATAAAATGATACATATGAAATGTGTTGAAAACCACCGGATTAAATCAATAAATTAAAAATTCTTATTAAGTGATTGAGCAAGGGGTCGCCAAAAGATTAATCTTTCTCGATCAATCCCCTTGCCCCTCATTCTTCGAGAATCAGAAAGATCCTTTTCAAGTTTGAATTTGTTTATTTGGAATCTGAGTTCTTCTACTTCATTTTTATTTACTTATTTTATTGATTTTGATTTATTTAATATGAATATTTTTCCCTCTCTTTTTTTATATTATTCCTTAAGTCCCTTTTATTGCATAAAACATTGTGCACATCATTTTATAATAAAGATTTAGAACATTACTCAAAGGCAAGTTGGATAATAATAATCCAAACTAAGAACCATTGACTAATAATAATTCATACTAGCAGTAACATAATCATCATTAATTTACACTTGATTTTCAATCGATTTTGCTTGTATGTTTGCCAATTTGTAAAGAAAATCAAGTGTAAAACAATGATGATTATGCTACATGGATTTCCTTTGTCAACAAAAATGAGAGCTACAATTATCATTGGCCTAACTGCTAGTAAATGGTAAAAAAAAAAAACATTGAATGTGCTGAAAGTCGCCAAAGTGAATGCAAAAAAATTGTATACATTATATTCAATTAGTCAGATTATAGCTGGAACAAAATAACTTTTTTGTAATTATATCTGGATTTTGCAGTTCATTGAGAGCGGAACTATGGTGTCACCTACGATGTATGTAAGACGTTGTTTGAGTTATTTGATGATAAACAAGGCACAAGAAGCATTAGGAGATGCAATGCAAGCACAGGTGATTCATCCCGACTGGTCGACTGGTCTTTATCTTCAAGCGGCTGCTTTGTTTAGCCTTGGAATGGACAAAGATGCCCGTCAAACACTTGAAGATGCGGTTTTGTTGGATTCTAAGACAGAAGGAAACTGAACATGTATAGGTTTTGTGTTTTGTTTTTATGTATCCCAGGAAATGCGATGGTAGTTATGGATATGTGTATTTTTTTTTTCTTCGCATTGAAGCCAATTTACTTTTCTTTAACGACTTGAAACACAGACACTCAATACAAGATTTCAACCGCACCTTTGAATTTGATGCTTTGGGGTATATGTTCGAGCCCACCCAGCTTACTATTGTTACGAATCCTGTTGTAATGTTCGTTTATTAATTTAAATGAGTTAAACTATCTTAATTAGTTTTGTAGTCTTTTCATTGCAAACTTCAATGTTTAATAATTGGGGAACCTTTTTTTAAAATGTATTTAGCTTTCAACTTTATTCTAATTAGATTACATATATATTTTTTATGTTTAATTTAGATACTCTACTTTAAAAAGGTGTTCTAATCCTGTATAATTTATGATTTATCTATGGTAAGTTACCAAGTTACCAAGCCATTTGTAATTCTATTCTTTTTTCCTTTTTATTATATAATGACGTGAATTAAAATTAATTATATGGATTAGAAAAAAAAAAATATATATATATATATATATATATATATATATATAACTTATTTAAAAATTTAATTAACATATTAATAATTATTTGAAACACACTCATATGATATCATCAATTTGGCAACAAAGGCTGTTTTTTAAAAATTTGAAACTCGAGAACATTAACATATGTTATTTTCCTTTCTTTTCCCTCGTTAAATGAACTCAGGAACACAAAATTTTTCTTATTTCCTTCCATTTCCTTTCTGTTCTCTCCTTTAATAAACTCGGAAACAGAGCGTGAATCTGAACCATTCAGGTTCAGATCCAAACAAACAACTCCTTACACACTAAAGTATGAATGAGCGGATTAATGTTGATTTTCTTTCTTTAAATGATCAAAAGCATATATATTTTGTTAGAAGAAAATAAAATAAAATAAATTTAAGTCTTTAAATTAAATTTTTTTATTTTTTGAGACAAAAAAAATCTTCCCTATCATCTGAGGAGGGCAAATATATCATTAACAAAGGTGGAAAATTACAATAAACTAACAGGTAAGCGGGCAATTAGTTGCGCCGCAACCCCTTTTAAATTAAAATAGTTTTTTTCTAATCAATGTAACGTGTTTTTTATTAATAACTAGGTTTATACCCGCCGCGCGTTGCGGCGGGTCATCACATTACACTCTTGACAACGGGTATTATATGTCATTTGCAGAAACATAAGTTACATAGCAAAATCAAATATATTATCATGAACTCTATACAAATTTCTTATAAAAACATAAAATCATACAAAATCCATACAAATATGTTACGAAAATAATTTAAAAAAACTGGCAATATTCTTTTCATCTGCAACCAATTGGTTTAATTAAAAAAACCCCAAATCCCTAAGCAAACATCGATTTTCTATGAAAACAAACAAATAACAATTACTTTTTTCGAACACCACCAAAACCGTAGAAAGGACCACATTTTTTCACTAATCATAGAGAAAAAACCCCTAAACCCTATTTGTGTCGCTGATTTGGAATCTTAAAAATAAATACGTGGTTCACACTAACCCACATTAAAACTGATATATTTATTCAAAACCAAATTTTTTATTCATATTCAATATGCACCACATTTTTATTTTCAAAATTCTAAATCAATGGTAAAGATAAAGTTTAAGTGACCCCATTTTACTATTCTCATTCTTTTCTTTTAATAATATACCGGTATATATACATATAATATGTGGGAGTGGGTGTATATAAATAATATGTGGGAGTGGGTGTAAGAAAAAAAAACGTGGGGCCCATAGTTACTATTCCCCTCCATGTCTTATAATTATATACTAGGTTTATACCCGCCGCGCGTTGCGGCGGGTCATCACAGTACACTCCTGACAACGTGTATTATATGTCATTTGCAGAAACATAAGTTACATAGCAAAATCAAATCTATTATCACGAACTCTATACAAATTTCTTATAAAAACATAAAATCATACAAAATCCATACAAATATGTTACGAAAATAATTAAAAAAAACTGGCAATATCCTTCTCATCTGCAACCAATTGGTTGAATTAAAAAAACCCCAAATCCCTAAGCACACATCGATTTATATGAAAACAAACAAATAACAGTTGCTTTTTTCGAACACCACTAAAACCGTAGAAAGGACCACATTTTCTCACTAATCATAGAGAGAAAACCCCTAAACCCTATTTGGGTCGTCGATTTCGAATCTTGAAAATAAATACGTGGTTCACATTAACCCACATTAAAGCTGATTTGTTTATTCAAAACCAATTTTTTTATTCATATTCAATGCGCACCACATTTTTATTTTCAAAATTCCAAATCAATGGTACAGATAAAGTCTAGGTGACCCATTTTACTACTCCCCTTATCTCTTTTAATAATATACCAGTATATATAATATAATATGTGGGAGTGGGTGTGTATATATAATATGTGGGAGTGTGTGTAAGAGAGAAAAAAAAAACATGGGGCCCACGTTACTATTCCCCCCATGTCAATTTATATATAGAATAATATATAATTCAGGCCAAGTAATAAGTGTTGTATTATGAATTTCAAAAGCCCTCGGAGGTCGGAATCTATAAGAAATCTTTGAAGGGGTCGTTGAGAACATTAAAAAGAGATTTGATACATTTGTTCTTTATTTACCAAGTCAAATTTACGTACACAAAAACAAAAATATAAAACAACGAAACAAACACACTTTAAAAAAAGATTTGATACAGTTCTTTATTTACCAAGAAATCTTTCAGTATTAATCTTTTCTTTTTAAAAAATACGTCCAAATTATTTAGCAGTGTTGCAAGCAAACCGAGCCAAGCTAGGCATGACTCAAGCTCAAAATTCTCAAGTCAAACTAAGCTGACTTGGTTTTTTTATTGGGCTAAAAAGTTTAGCCCAAACTCATCACGTAAAAGCCTCAAGCCATGAGCCGAGCTATAAGCCCTCATTTTCTTCTTCACACGCACACACTGACACACATGTATAAAATCGAGCCAAGCTCGACCCGAGCCGGCTCGTCCTTCCTGAGGCTTGACTCGGTTACAAATAAAGCTTAGCCGGCTTGGTTCATTTACAAAGTTTTTTTGAGCCAGGTTTTTTTAGCAAGCCATGAGCCATTATTTTATTATAACAACTCTACTAAGCAAACCGTCACAGGCATTTGAAATATAATTTAGTTGCTGTAAAATTTCCAATTTACCCCTCATTATTAACAAGTATGTTTCCCATTCAACGGTGATATGACTGATGAGGGTTAGGCGAGTCTAATGATTATTAAATACATTGTACAATGGTCGTTTAGCTAGAAAGCATATGGTAATACTAATGGCACAAATAATCATATGGAAGAAAATGTAAAAAGATCTGTTGTGAGGTTATTCCTGTAATTTATCAAGCATGGCTTTAGTGACACCTTTAAGCAACTAGAAAGAAGTGTTTTTATATCCAGATCAGATGTTGAAGCGGATGTTTTACTAGTCACCGGTAGGATCATTCAGACTAGATTCAAAAACCGAATGACAAAATAAATATATAAAAAAATTATAGAATTATAAACACATTGAAACATACATAAATAATATTTTAAACATAGTCACATTAAAAAAAATGATGGGTTTGGTTTAATTTTTCATTCTTTGTGTTTTAGTGGATGGGAAGAAAAAAAAAACTTTATCCGATCCAACCAGTGAACCGGGCAGTTCGCATGACTTTTTTGGCCCCTCTCTCCGGTTCCTGGTCCAACCGATCAGCATTGTCTGATTTTAAAAACAGCGTAAGAAGGTGAGCTCAATGCTCAATTATACCAAATATAATAAAACATCAGGTCCAATAACCAAAACTAAATAAATAAACATGTTGACTTGATGTGCAAACCGACGCTTGATGCTTTTCTGCGACAGAAGCTATAAACGATAGCTTTTTATGCAAATTGCAATCTTGAAAGAATTTAACAACTTTATCAAAAAAAAAAAAAAAATCAAGAGATGCCCAAAACTTAGGATTGGGGATACAACATAACACACATGATTTATCGATCATAAATACTAAAATCTGCAAAATTTTATGGTAAAATGTTCAAACCAAGTTTACTTGAATGATGAATCCTCGGGTGTTATTGAATGATGAGAATAATTATTCACATTGGTGGTCTGCCAGAACCAAGCAGCTGGCCTACAAGATTTGTGACCTGAAAATAATTGGGATAATATATTACGATGCAGGCAGCAATTATTAATAACACTGTTTTAACTGCTTTGGCACAGTTTGTAGTGCACGCATATAATGTATGTATGTGTTGGCCCTTGAAGGACAAAGTAAAATTGCACAAATTTTAACGTTAGTTTACTTAATTTTTGTGAAAATAACGTTAAATGTGTTGGATTGGTCAGTTAATCAGGCATCATGATTCATGAGCCGGAGGTCTCATTGAAAGCAGTCTCTCTATTCCTACAAGGTAGAGATAAGGATGTCTATATCTTACCCTCCTTAGACTCTACCTTAGCTTTGCTAATGGTGGGATATACCGAGTAGAGGTATCAATCGTTTTAATTGCTTTCTATAATGACTACCAAATACAGCTTTCCTTGTTTTTTATGAATAACCATGCATCATCAATGACTCAAAACTACATCCCTAATGTAGCAATCCTTTCAGGGTAGGGCATACGTCCTTAATGCATCACTCCTTTTAGGGTAGGGGTAGGGGTATCAATATTCAATCGTGTCACATCCTTAACGTAGCACTACTTTGAGTCAGGTTGGCGGGTTTAGTTGTCCAACCTGATGTCGTCTTGAACAAGATCTATATTTTTATTGATATAGAAAACATCAACCCTAGCTTGCACACAATATCATGTTTGTAACACCCTAACACGACGCTTTTAACCTATTTATCTAAACGTATCAAACGGGTTAATGGGACATAATCAAGTTGTCAACATGTTAATTAGGTTGATGGGTAGTGACAAAAGAGTTTAAAGGTCATAAATAGTATGGCAGGTTGAGCTGAGTTGTTTAAGTAAACAGGCTGATGAGCATACTTGTTTAATTAAACGTGTCAAACCAAACACGATCCATTATTCTCATTTGAACGGCAACACCTGGCTTTTCAAAGATAAATTCATCACAGCCTGCACCTTGCAGGATCTTAACCCACAACCTGAAAACAAGTCATTTAATTAAAAGGTCAACCGCCATAGCGGTTTTCTTCCTGAGGGGCAAGTGGATTTACTCGGGTACAACGCTCGCCAACACCTAGGCTTTTGACACCAGAGAGTTGGTAGGAGACTATGGTCGAAACGCGTGAATTGGTGGGTATGAAGAATCCATTTAGGCTATGAAGAACCATGCCACTAAGCCTTATTTCACCGTTTGAAAAAAAATAAAAGATCAACCAAACGTGACCCGTTTGATTCAAAGGTCAACCCGAACATGACCCATTTGATTTCAAGATCAACCCAAACTCGACCCTTTATTAAACGAGTTAGATATGACAACCAAAAACTCATTTTTCTCCATGCCGTGTTGAAAATTGCCACTCCTATTCTTGGATAATTATAGGATATCTTGCCTAAGGACTAAAGTGAGAGGCGCAAATAGGCAAGGGCCCAAGCTAGATTTTACAGGTAGCATATATGACAGAGATTAACATAGAAACAAATAATAAAAGCATAAAAAATATACAAAGTTAAAACAAGTATATCTTGAATTCTAATAGCTAAAACTTAATATGGCTAAAAAAGATTTAAGATACGCTAGAGTTTGATTTTAAATTGCAAAATGCGCTCAATAAAAAAACTAAAATTATATATAAATTAAATAATAAAAACATTAAGTTTCACAACAATTTAAGGATCAGCAAAAAGATATACATTGATAACATGATATAGACTTAAAAAATTATTAAAAAAGGTGATAAAAAAAAAAGAAGAAAGTCTACTAGATGTCTAGAATCTAGATGCTTAAAATAGTTAAAGAGAGTTTCCTAAATGTTTAAAAAGTCTGCATATAAACTTAAAATGCTTAGAAAAAAAGTCAAATATCAAATAAAAAGGTCCAACCCAGTTAAAAAAATTCATGTTGCATTCATCAAGTGCATCTTGCAAAGTGCAGCATAACATTAGCGCATCATGTAAATGCATCACAACACATATGGCTTGCACTCTAGACCCCCATCAACGCATTATGCATGCAAGATGCGGGCAATTTAAAACCAAGTACTAGAGGCTTATCTTACATGCTATAAAATCAAAGTAACCTACATCACTATTATTTTGTATTGTGAATTTCTATTATGACCATCTTAGAAGTGCAAATAAATGAACTAACCTAAATAATCTTAAGAACATCATGTTAGGAATTCTAATCATACAGTAAGCCCGGTACAAAATAAGACAGACATTTGTACATGTAACAATGCTATTCAACAAACATGTACCTGCCAATATTTTGAAACGCAGCGATCAATGCAACTGTTTTCACCCATGTTCAACTCAGACTCTTTATACCTATAAAAAGACACACCAGGCAGACATGAGTCATATTAAATTAACGTGTGAATAAAAATCTTAAAAAATATTACTGCATAAGTGCCCATTTAAAGCCTATTCTTTGTTAAGAGAATACCTTTTCTCCACACACTTGGCAAAACATGTCTGGGTAAGCCTGCATCATATGAATATGCATGTTAAATAAGAGCTTCCATAAGCATAGAAGGGTTTTTGACACTTGACCTTTACATGATACAAAAGATGCAATCTCCCCGCATGAAATAAGCCAAACAATCATGGTCATTAATAGGTGATTGCTTAAGGTTTCGTATCAAATTGGAAAATAACTCAAGCAAGGTTGTCAAAGGTACACAAGGCACGTGCCTCGGTGCTTGGACGCAGCACAGCAAGTCAGCAAGTGCGCCTCACCTGGACAGGCTCACTATCAGGCACTTGGGCACATTCTCCGGCCAAATATACGGCCGAATTCAGCCAAAATCATTTGAATAGGTTTAAACAAGTATAAAACAATCACACTAGCTCTAAACAAGCTTAGAGCCTTAGATTCAACCAAAAACAACCTAACAAGCCTAAAACATGTCTAAAAACCTTTAAAATAGTATTTTTATACTATATGGGTCGCTTAAAAAAGCTCTTGATTTTTAAGAGCTTGCATCTAGGCTCCAAGCGAGGTCAATACACCTTGAGCGCACCTATGCGCCTAGAAAACTATAAACTCAAGTCTCTGAAGCAATTCCTTAGTTTCATAGTTTTATCCAAGCTTTACTAAAACCACAAGCAGCTTGCCATTCTTAGGCAAGCATACACTGCTTTAACTTGATAATCCAAGCTTCCATTACTAACAAGTTCATCTATTAGCAGTTAAGCATTTTAGATTGTAATCAATGTTAAAAGAAAACAAAGCCTGCCTCTTGGTTTTCAAAAGTGTGCCTCAGAGCCAAAACCACTTAGTGCCTCAGGTATGCTTTCTAAATTCTAAAACATAGGACTACCTCATCAGGATATCAATGATAATGAATTTTATCATTACAACACAAGCCACAACAAAAGTCAGGCTTGTTTCAACTCCAATTTCCCAAAACAAATACACTTTTTTATGTTAAGCTCTTCAAGCATGTCTAAAAAGGTTAATAATAACTAGATAAATATATAAAACACCTATATTTTTTTAATGCAATTGTGAAAACACAAAAATAAAAATAAAAAACAAAATTTACTTAAAGGGGAATCAGTAGCTAATGAAATAAAAAAATAAAAAATAAAAACAATTAGGTTTTTGTATTAATCAGTATCATCTTCTTCAGACTGTTTGATGATGAATGTACAAAACATGGTGCATAACAAATCATATAACTACAGCCCAACAATTTTTAGCTGTCCAAATCTATTTCCATCCCAGTCAAATCCCCCCCTCCCCCCCCCAAAAAAAAAAAATTAAAAAAGATAATAAGAAAAAGGAAATGAAAGGAAAATTAAGCATACAATCCTTTTCTCTAAGCATATTGACTACAAACAGGTCACAAATTAACCAAATATCAAAAACCATACTTGTTAAACAATTCAACCCTGTACTCCATCTCCTTCTCTGCCATTCCAAAGATCTTCAAACCATGTAAAAACATTAAAACCATTAGAATCATCAGCTCCATCAAGTAAATATGACCATTAACAGAATCCAACTGAAGATTCACTTATTTTACGTCACACTGTTACTAGTAAAAATCAAATGGATGCTGATTTTGCTGAAAATTCAAAACTACCATCATCTAGATCCAATACCTACCCTAATTTCCAAATTAAACCATTCAAAGCTCAATTTCAAAGTGAACATACGAGATTACCTGCTCTTTGTCTAATGCAGTCGGCGTATTGTTGTTGGAAGCCATTATTGAATCCGCAGAAACGAAGAATTGATGGTAACCTGCAAAATTCGGATCACAGATTACGAGTATTTTGAGAAGTTAATGAGAATAACTAGAAAACAGCCTTTGATCTCGAATTCACGAAATCATGTACCTGAGAGATTAGTCAGAGACTCCGAGATATGGGAGTTTGGAGTTCTTTTTTAGGGTTTTAGACTCGCGAATGAACCGATTGAGGGTTGTTGTGCTAAGATCTCTTAACGTGTTTGTTTGGTTTCAAATCTGAATGCTGAACGGTTAAGTGTAGTATTGGTGCTCAATAGTTACGTACTTAACTAAATCGTTAAGAGGTTTAAATTTTTTTTCAAACCAAATATGTTGAATGTTGAACGGTTAAAAGACAGCATCTTAATAGTTCCATTAAAAGGTAAACCAACTCCTCCTTAGTCATGCTTCTCCTCTCAGACCACCTTAATTTTAACTATGACAATATCTAACCAGATTTTTTTTTCACAGCCAATTTTTGAATCACTAACGGATGATTGGAGTATCATCGTGTCACTGGCAGTACCATCCGATCATATTCACCACGAAGTCACCAGTTCTGTAGAAAACACAATACTTTAAAAAAAACCCTCTTGTGGGATTTAAGAGAATTCAAACCCAAGATCATTTGGTTTCTGAGTCTTATCTCACCACGTAGATATCGCTAGAGTGTAATACATTTGCTTTCTAACTAGGTTTTAACTTTTGAGTTTTCATTTTCTTAGGCTCATTGGAAGTATGGATGACAATATGTCGGGTTTCTCATTGAATAAATAGAATGACTACAAACCGAGAACTCAAATTTCTCCCAATGATTCATATAATGTGTGTTTACAATTCATGATTGATGAATGCTATAGTGATAACATACCTATTAATAGTCATAATTACTTATGATGACGAGGAGATGTCGTCAAGTGACATCATATAATAAAATAACCAACCTTGTTCACCAGTTGTCATACCACTGACGAGCAATTGAAAACGAAAATACAACAAAAAATTGAACAAAAAATTGTTTTATACGTAAACAACTTATCAAAGAGTTGATCAATCGTTTACACCATCAATACTTCTTCATGAGTTCTTCTAATATTCAATAGTTTACCTTCAATATTAATTACTAGATTATTACCCCGTGTATTACACGGATTGAATATAAAATATTAGATGATTAGCAATAAAAATTTAAAAATTATACAATATTTTGTTATAAATTAATTAAATTACATATTAATGAGTATTTTAAATAATAAAATAATAATTAAAATTTTCAAAAAATAAAGAAACAATATGTGACCTACTTGTACAATTTATATAATTATTAAAGTTAGATGATTTACTTTGAAAATATCATTAAACATAAATAACTAAAGGTTAATTTTTCTTATCATTTTTATAACTTTTGGTCTAAAATAATTATTTTTTAATTATTTTGTTTTAAGAAACATCATCAGCGTTGGTAGGTTCATATTTTTCTTACTTTTAAAAAAAAAATTTTTTAGAAAATTTCATATTTTATAAACTTTTTTAAGTATGCTTTTTAATAGAAATATTTGATTTTTAATTTATTAAAAACTATTTTCTTGCAAGAAAAAAGACAAATAATATTATTACTCATTAATTTATAAGTATTCAATAGGAGAGAATATATTTAATTGATAGGATAGAGAATTGAATAAGTTGATAGAAAAATAACAAGTGACAATAAAAACATGAGAATTTGACAAGTGTCAAAAAATATTTTTGTTTATTAGAATAGAAAGATTTTATATCTATTAGTTCTTTAACATGATAAATACTTTCTTTCTTTGTTTGCATATCTTGTCTAATCACTAGTTTTATCATCAAAATGTTTATTATTGATTTATTGTGAAATAGTTGTTTAAGTAATTGATTCATTAGTTCCTAACGGTCCTAACCATTGGGTCGGATGAGCTTATTAGTTTTAACAGTGTGACCCAATTTTCATTTTTATTTTTTTAATTCACAAACATGTTCTTATTAAAAAATTTAAAATCATCAATACATCCCAGAAACTTGATTCGTAAACATTCAAAAAAGTATAAGAAAATAATAAATAAGATTACCGCTAAACCACCTATCGTATCTTTAAACAAACCTAATATTTTTAAAAAAAATGACATACTTTTGTTAAATATAATTAAGATATAATTACATTAAATATTATTATGTATAAATTTATGATAAAAATAAGTAAATAATATATAATTTCTTATATATATATAGGGAAGGGTTCAAATAAAAACTCCTCACTTTGGAGAAAACCAAGAAAACTCCTACTAACCAATCAATTTTTAAATTTTTTTTTCATGATTTTTTATTATTAACTTAGAAATGTAATAAACAAACAAAATTTTTTGATAAAAATATGTAGATCACGAAATTACGTATGTTTAACCAATAAAGTTACGTATATGTAACTCATATATGCAGTTTACAAGTTACATATATGTAATCAATGAGTTACATATATGTAACAACATAAATTACATATATTTTTTTCTTTTTTCCTTTTTGTTAACAAATAAAACCTTATAATAAAACAAAATATAAAATAAAAAACGAAAAACGAAATTGATTAATAACAATTGTGATTAGTTTTCTTAGTTTTCTTAAATATGAAGGTTTTCAATGGAACCTCCCCCTATATATATATATATATATATATATATATATAGGGGAAGGATCAAATGTTAACCATTCCTTATAGCGTTAACCGCTTAACCCTAGCATTTTTTGCCCGAATCTTAGTTTTTTTTCATGGTTTTTATTATACATAAATAGGGGGTTTCTTTTTTGTGTTTTTGCTAATTCATCACCGTTTAGAAGTTATAGTAAGTATAAGTTACTTACACGTACTTACAATCCCTATCTGATGTAAGTAGGTGTAAGTATCTTACACTTACTATAACTTCTAAACGGTGATGAATTAGCAAAAACACAAAAAAGAAACCCCCCCTATTTATGTACAATAAAAACCATGAAAAAAAACTAAGATTCGGGCAAAAAACGTTAGGGTTAAGCGGTTAACGCTATAAGGAAGGGTTAAAAATGGAACCTTCCCCTATATATATATATATATATATATATATATATATATGTATGTATGTATGTATGTATATGTGTGTGTGTATGTATAAACTAATATAGTTTAGAAATTAATCACAGTCTGAGTTAGATGGATTGAATAAAGTATTAATATGTTGAGCTTCAAACAGAGATGAATTGAGGCAAGCCCGAGCTCTTGTTATTAAACGAGCCCAGTTCGAGCTTAGGTAAGCTTGAGCTTGGCTCGTCTTGTTGACGCCCCTACATCCAAACGATGACCCGATACCGCCAAAACTTAATCAAAAAAAGAAATCGAAGAAACACCAAGCAAATCACAAGAGCAAACGAAGTAGGACAACTTTAGGTATCCCCTTGTGAGGATGAAAGGTTTGGAGTAAGAGTTGATCAGGGGAGAAATGACAAGAGTGCTTCTATTCAAGAACACATTTTAGGCTTTAAATATATTATAACACCAAACTTAGATGCTATCAAACTCCTAACAACTTTAAAAAGTCATTTAAATTTCCATAAACCTAAATCACAACTTACATCACCATCAAAATATGGCGCACAAATTTTGCATTCCATTCTTTGTATCTATGATTTTATTCAACTTTGTGACAGATGTTCAAGCGAGTTCTGATGATTATGACTATGATTATGATTATGATTATGACAAAAGACTCGAGTGGTTATCCCCATGGGTAGTTCAAGATGTGCCCCATGAACCAAGGCCAGATTTCTATAGAGATCTTAGAAGTTGCTTGCAGACACTAACACAACGGTGCAACAATCGTTTGTACAACTATGTGTTGTTGAGGCAAGAGATTCATAGACCATGTTGCAAAAGGCTATATGCGATGGAGATGGGGTGTCTTGAGTCGCTAGCATGGGTTTTAACTCGGGCCAATGATGAGTATAAGGCAAGACATGTAGATGAACGTTTTAAAGATGTCTTGAGTAGGTGTAGTGGCTTTAACAAATGATTCTTGGGGGTAGAATGGTTTTCTAAACTATAACTTTTATGAATTCTAAATTGTTGGAAGCTAAATTTGTAATCATATTAACAATTCGTAGATTTATGGGTTAATTGTACTTGGATGAAAGTAGTTGATAGCAATATGATCATATGGATAAACAAATTATGAAATACAAAATCTATGCTAATTTTGTAACAAGAATAATCATCATGGGGATGGCACAGTTGTAAACACATTGTTGAAGGTTTTAGGTTCAAATCCAGGTCGTAAATTTGAATGCAACTTTCACTTATTATAAAGACCACTATGTATGTTTGTTTATTTGTAATTAGCAGGGCATTGGTGGGGATGCCGGTTTTGTAGTAACTAGCTCTCACAATTATTCAAACAAAATTGTGTAAAAAACTAATAATACCATAAATTAAGCCAACACTAATTCGCAAGACCTCATCAAAACTTGGAAGTTGAACATGCTTAAGCAAAGAGCAATATTCTAAGCAAAAAATTATCCAATATAATCGAACTTAGATCTGATATTGGTTTTGATATCGCTTGAACATTGTTGGGATTGCGGTTGAGATACGTTTTGTTCAGTTTTCTTCGAGTAATGAATGCAGTTTCAACATACCTTGTGAACACTCACTAGTTTTGTTTAGAGCATCTCCAGCAGCACAATTATCAACATTATGCCCTTGCTAAAATTAGTATTTTCCAACAAGACTTGCAAAGTCAAAGTCAAACTAATTTTCAATACGAGTTCTTTAATTTTGTTGAAAAAATAGTAATAATAAGTATCAAGTTTATAACAGATTTATCAAATAAATGTTAGTTTCATAAAACAGATTGTATATTTGCGTGTAGTTAATAACACGATCGAAACAACACAAAACTATCTAGAAACTGAAATCTTTTGAAAAAGAGAAGAAAATGGATTTCTTGATTATTTTGGCACATGGGTCAATCTTTACAAGGGTTAAATTGTTTATTTAATTCTAAACAGTGTGAATACGTATAGTATCATCCAAAAGCAGACGGCGTTCTGTGACGGATCCAAGATGCTGAAACACAATGCATACAACAATCTCCTCTAATTGTATCATTGCTTCATGGTGACCTGTTTGGAACGTCATGTTTGAAATGTTCCGGATCTTTCCACATAAGAAGTTATATGGAAATAATAAAACTAGAAACCATTATTATACATAAATTATATTTTTAACATGTAGTAATCAGGAAAACACATTTTTATACATAAAATTATATTTGTATTTTTTATGTTTTATACTAAAAATAATAAAACTAGAAAACATTATTAAAAATTAAAGGGAAAAACGATAACATAATGACATGGTAATTACACACTATTAAAACTAGTAAATTAAAGTTTAATAAATTTAAAGATACAAACAAAGTTTCAGTTAATTAATTAAAATAGTTAACAACATAATTACATTTTTGTGTCTTTTTCCAATTGTGAAACATCAATTCAGTCAATTCATATTCTTATATGATAGTATTAGTCATATTATCATGATACAAAATAGTACAACCATTATTGTAAAATACCACCATATAAGGATATAAATTAACAGATTTTAAATTTGACACATCAATATGATCAACATTGTTTATTACGAATCATATATAAAGTGTATTAATAACACACTAAGTGTATATAATATAGATATATATCATACCCTTTTTGCTAATATTTAATATTGTATTTGATTAATGATTTAGCACTATATACTACTTATGATCATAGTTTCTTTTTAGATTTTCAAAACATATAATTAGTCTTACTTTTTTTAATTCAGAAAAAGACTTTAGCAAAAAAAAAAAAAGTTGAATTTAGTATTGAGACTTCATCAGTTGTGTTAACTGATGTAAACACAAGTTAGGGAGAAAATAGGGTGTTCAGAAAATCCGAAAAAATCCAAAATTCGAATCGTATCTGAAACCCGAAAAAACCGATCCGAATTAAAGATTTAGATATTTGGATAGATTCGGATCGGATATCGGATATCCAAAATCCTCTTTATTCGGTTCGGATATCTGAATTCAATTCGAATAACCCGAATAAACCTTGTTTTATTCGGGTTGTTTGGATTATTCGGATGAAAAAAATAAGTTTATTCGAGTTTTTCTGATCGGATAGAAAATTTTCGAATTCGGATCGGGTCGGGTTTCGGATAAGGTCTTAAAATTTTCAAATCCGAATAAACCGTTATCCGATCCGATGAGCACCCCTAGGGAAAATTCCATAATAGGCTTATTGTTTATTATGCATGATAGGTGTCCGAAGAAAATGTATCAATTAATAATTATGCAAACTTTGAATGATTTGAGCTTAAATTACCTAGTTTTATAGCAGGTGTCTTGTGGAAATCAAGTTTTATAATAAAAGTATAAAACAAACAATAATATGATAGTTTCAACTTAACTGAGTGGATGCAGGATATAAACGGCGAACGATTTTCATAGAATCTCCTTTTGGGGATGGTCAAGCTATGTATATGTGCTTGCAAACTCACGGTGAAAATTCGAGGAAAGAACATTAGAAGTTTAGAACCATGATCAAGATCACAAGTTAATGACCATTGACCATTGTATAAGAACTTTGCTTGTAATCATAAAAATACGTATAAAAGATCTACAACAAATTTGAGGTAACGGGGCTTAAAAACAAGCACTGTTTAAAAAACCAGACCAGCCGTTCGAACCGAAAACCAGGGGCCAGCCAACCCAAAAGTAACATGCGAAACACCCTTAAGGGAACCAGACGGTTGAGCCGGTTTACCAGTCAGACAAGAAACCAGTGCACCAGTCAAACTGGATTTCAAGTATCCAAAGAATGCAACATTAAAATCAAACCATATAAACGATGAAAATCATTGGGCTTATAGCCTAGTGGTACTCCTTAACCACCAACAATGGGAGGTTTTGGATTCGAGTCTCGCCTGAAGCAAAAAATGTTCTGGGTGAGCTAGAGGGTTTTCTTAGTATATGAGTTTCCTTCTAGATGGTTTGGTGGTTCCTCGATTCGACACTCGCCAACGCCCGGCTTTAAATGTTTCCAGGGGTTGGTAACGGTCTGTGGTCGCAGCTCGTGGGTTGTTGGGTCCGAGGACTCGTTTAGCTGTTAAAAAAAAAGTATATATATATATAAACGATGAAAGCAAGTCAAGAGATGTGTTTTTATTAGTTAAGTGTGAAATCAAAGGGATGTATATAGAATAAACATGCTTATGAACAAACAGGTCATACAGAACTTAAGCTCATCGGGAAATTTCATGGTGATGATATTGAAACGTGTAGAAATCATAAACTTTTGTTTTGCAATGTTTGGTAAATATATTACTAGACGTATGTGGAGTTAGAACATAACATCAATAATATGGACAAGTATTTTGCGTTTTAAGATCTAAAATTTTGCATAGGTAATGGAATTAATTAATTAAGTGGTTCGTAGTACACTTAAAATCGAAAAAACTAACGAAAGAAACGGCCAAACAACGATTTCCAACAGTTTGGAAAAAGGTCAAAACCAGTTCGTGGCCAATTTTGGTGGGTTCGTTTAGAAACTGGTTCAGAACCGCTTTGGATTTGAAAGTAGCAACCGGCTAGGGATCATTGGTTTCAATAGAGTACGAGTCGTTTCTAATTAAAAGCTGGTTAGAAACTGGTTCCAGTTCTAGGTCAAACCCCTGTTCCAATTCCTAGACCAGTTTATATGTGCACCTATACGTTCCTTTTAACACAGAAGTTTAAACACTGAGCTAGTTAGTATTCGGTTAAGCAAAAAATCCACTTTTGTAAAATCGGAGACCACTAAGGCCACTAAGAGTCGTCCCAGTTTTCACATTGCCACATCAGCTTTTCCCGATTTTCCCCATTTTACACGGTGTCGTCCCACTTTTTCCCATTTTCAAATCTTATTTTTAATTAATTATTTTAACAATAATAATAATAAAATAAAAAAGATTCATTAAATTTAAAATAAAAAGAGAGTTAATATAAGCCTTTTATTTAAAAAACTATAGGGACTAAAACTGCCAAACATAAAAACTGAAATTATAAGCAAAAATGCAAGGGACTGGAATTGCCAATATTCCAAACATAGCTTCTTCCCCAACCCGTTTCTGCCATGGACAACCAAATCGACCCAGATCAAACTATAGCTCACGAGAACAAATAAATCAAACACAGATTCGGTCATGTTGACCCCAACGGCTATCTCCCCAAGCTCGGCCTCAATCGGTGAGATCTCCCCACATTTCCCCAAGCCGAAACCGGGGGCACGGTGTTCCCAGCCGGCCCCGGTTCAGTGAGACACTTCCTGGCCTTTTCCCAACTCCCACTTCGTGTGGCCTAAAAGAGGATTATATTCGGGATGCAATTCAATGTATAGACAACTAAAATAAAAATAAAATAAAATAATTGTAAAAACAAAAATATTATAATAAAAAATATATAAAAAATAATAATAAATATAAACATTTATATTAATATTAGCAATCTGAGGGCCTATAAAGCAACGGCAAAACAATTTCCAATTTTAATCATGTTTAACAAAATTTAAATTATACTGATATAAGATCAACAAGAGATCTAAACAGAAAACACATCAACTTGAATTTAAAAATAGCAATGAAAGCTTAAGTATCTAACATGAAATCCAAATTATCAGTTGGAACCAAATCATCTTACACCATTACAACTAAATGTTTTTGAATCCAGAAACTCACCATTATCAGACCGGGCAGATTCAATGGTAGTCGAGACTACAACCACGAACCTGACCCAACTCAACCCGAGTCATCAAGACTCCTCTTCATACTCACCCTCATCCTCATACTCTCCCTCCTCATCTGCAGTTGCATCTTGATACTGTTGATACTCTGACACCAAATCATTCATGTTGCTCTCAGCTTCAGTAAACTCCATCTCATCCATCCCCTCACCAGTATACCAATGCAAGAAAGCCTTCCTCCTGAACATGGCAGTGAATTGCTCGCTCACACGCCTGAACATTTCTTGAATCGATGTCGAGTTACCAATGAAAGTGGACGCCATTTTCAAACCTGTTGGAGGGATATCACAAACCGTTGACTTCACATTGTTTGGGATCCACTCAACAAAGTAAGATGAGTTTTTGTTTTGAACGTTTAGCATCTGCTCGTCAACTTCTTTGGTGCTCATCTTGCCACGGTAGATGGCAGATGCAGTTAAGTAGCGCCCGTGTCGGGGGTCTGCTGCACACATCATGTTCTTTGCGTCCCACATTTGTTGGGTGAGTTCAGGGACAGTTAGGGCACGGTATTGTTGGGACCCACGTGAGGTAAGAGGGGCAAAACCAACCATGAAGAAGTGGAGACGCGGGAATGGAATGAGATTGACCGCTAGCTTCCTTAGATCAGAGTTTAGTTGTCCTGGAAACCTTAGACAGCATGTGACTCCAGACATAGTTGCAGAAATGAGATGGTTAAGATCGCCAACTGTCATAGGAAGTTCACAATTATTAGAATTGGATAAAATACATCTTTTAATGGATATACAAATGGTATAGCGTTGAAACTGACAGAACCGACCACAAAGTTAAAGCAGGTCAACCACAGGAAAAAAGTAAAATCAAACCAAACCAAACTGAATTGTGAATTCAGTTATGTTTGATTAATGGATATACATTTTATTTTAATTTAGTATGTTTTATAGACCAAACAAATTTATTAAGTGATAACTAAATATGTTGACTTTAGTTTATTCAATTTACATTCTTTATACATTTTTTTTAAATTGATTCGGTTAAAAAATTCCCAATAGAAATATAACTTTGGTAACGGATGAAGCTAAAAAATTTAAAAAATTGAATAAACAGAACCCCCTAGTTAAAGGTTCTGTTCTGATACTTCGGCCGTTTAACGATTTAGAATAGTTTGCAATATGGAGCCTCCCATGTAAATCAAACTAAATTAGTTATACTGCCAACCAATTAAAAACAGTTAGTTCATCTGCCAATTTGGTTTGTTATTACCCAAAACAAAATCTAAAAGCTTAACCAAGAATTTTTGTTAAAAGCAACCACTGGTTGTAAAAACTTACAGCTTGGAGTTGTGAGTTTGAGTGTCCTAAAACAGATATCATACAACGCCTCGTTATCAAGAACCATACATTCATCAGCATTCTCAACAAGTTGATGAACCGACAACGTTGCATTATAGGGCTCAACAACAGTATCCGAAACCTTGGGAGACGGGAATACAGAGAAAGTCATCATCATTCGGTCAGGATACTCTTCTCGGATTTTTGATATCAGAAGTGTCCCCATACCAGACCCAGTTCCACCACCAAGAGAATGGCACACCTGAAAACCTGCACAAAAAAATATGAACGTTTAAGAATCAACAGAAAGATTTTACATAACTATCATTGAACATGTGCAAGTTTTGAAAAGAGTCTTGAACATATGTTAGTTACAGAATTTATAAACAACATCATAAACCATGATTCATTTTAAATTATGTGACATATAGACTGTAGATCATCATTTGAATAGTAAGATTTATCATTTGATTTAGTTTGAAACCAATTAAACTGAAAATAAAACCAAATCAAACTTGTTCAGTTTTCAAAATTCTGAATTTGGTTTTAACAGAATGACGCAATAAACTCAATTCAGTTTCTGGTTAAGAATTGGGTTAAGTTTGGTTTTTGTTTTCAACAAGAAATAATTTTCAAACCAAATAAACCGTACAAATGAACAATCCTATCCATAACACACAACATAACAGCAAAAAAGAAACAAACTTCCCATAAGAGTACCACATTCAAGCATTGATTATATACTACAGAAACCAGATCTAGTTATTCATATGCAAAAACAACAACAAATAACTAGTAATATTTAACCGATGCAATAACCAACATTTGCTTCACATGAGTTATAGAAAAGATCACCAAAGCGTTAACAGATCCACCACTTTTTCACTAGCAAAATGATCTAATAAATATCGTCTTTTATTTAATACCAGCACTCAATACATTAAAAGCATAGATCTAGCATTTCTAACAGACTATCTCGATAAACACAGAACACTTACAGCATATATCGTTTCAAAATAAACAAATGCAAGCATTAACACCATATGAAACTCAGATCTGTAACTTCTAACATCAATCTAAGACAAATCACAAACCACAGCACATATAAATCAGCAAATAAACATACAGATACAAAAATATATAAACACATACCTTGTAAGCAATCACAATTCTCAGCCTCCTTCCGAACAACATCCAGAACCGAGTCAATCAACTCAGCGCCTTCCGTGTAATGTCCTTTAGCCCAATTATTTCCGGCACCAGACTGACCGAACACAAAGTTATCCGGCCTGAAGATCTGTCCGTACGCCCCAGATCTGATACTGTCCATAGTTCCAGGCTCCAGATCCATGAGCACCGCGCGTGGAACGAACCGCCCACCGCTCGCTTCATTGTAGTAAACGTTGATCCTCTCGAGCTGAAGTTCCGCGTCGCCAGTGTACTTGCCGGTAACATCGATGCCGTGCTCCGCGCAGACAACCTCCCAGAACTTGGCTCCGATCTGGTTGCCGCACTGGCCACCCTGAATGTGAAGAATTTCACGCATTTTCAGTGAGAGTTTGAGAGGACTAGTTACGAAGAAATTAGGGTTTGTAAGCAAGAGTGAGTGTGGCGAATAAATGGGTGTGTATATCTATAGGATGTGTTTGTGCTTTTTGCAGAGTGAAAATAACTGAGTACAGGTTTTTTTGAAGGTCTAATGCACGATGTACAAGTGATTTAGCGGTTTTGGTTTGGGCTTGGTGTTTTCTGAAGTGGAAAATGGTTTTGTGTTTTCGAAGTTTAAACGGCTCTAGCAAAGTTTTGTTTTTGAATTTCAAAATGGTAAAGAATGGACGGATGAGATTTGTTTCAAGTGGGATCGATCTGACGGTAGTGTGAATGATTTATTTTGAAAGTTTGATGGTGATTGGGGGAAGAGATAAGAAAATTGGTTGGGTGACTATATAAAAGTGAAATCATTTTTAGTACGGCTTAAAGAGGCAAGGGAAGGTGCAATTTTTTTAACTTTACAAAATTAAAGTATGATAAAAAAATGTTTATTTACGTTTTAAAAGAATTTTTTTTAAAACGATTTGCAACCTAGCAGATGCAATTCGCATCGGTTGTTCTGGTTTTAAATATCGAAACAAATGTAAGATAAAAACATGTTGTAATGTAATATTTGAAAATTAACAAAAAAGTTATTATAAAAATGAAAATAAATACTATTAAAGCAAATTCTATAAAATCATATTTGGTATATCTTAGGTTTAAATAGAAATTTTTGGTATAATAATAATAAGGTTTGTCTTTATCTTTATCTCATATACTTTACCTAAAATAATTTAATTACTATGTTTTTTGTTTATTTAAATAAAATTTATATTAAATAAAAATAACCATATTCCAATTTTATAATCTAAACATTAAGGTTATATTAATGAGTGACTCGACAATTTCTTATAGGCACAGACATCTCAGGTAATTCAGTCTTATTGTCCTTCATTATCTGCATATGACCTTTGGGTTTTGAGACCTCATTTTTACTTGATAGCACACTCCCTTTGCTTTGCTTCTACTATTAAAGCGAAAAAACGCAAAAAAAAAAAAAAAAAATCAATTGTCATTCTTTTTGGATTTCATCTCAAGCTTTCTATGTAACGACCTATTTTGGGAAAAATATTAGAAATTTTAAATTTTTTTTTGTTATATGTTGGGTGTTTTCTAGGATTTAATTATCTTAAATATTATTTTGTTGGTGTTTTAATAATATTTATTAATTATATTATATGGTAGGTGGTAACTAACTTAACTTAGTTAGTTATAACTAGTTAATTTAACTAGTAATAGAGGGACTGAATGTGTAATTAGTTGAAACTTGAACACAAAGGGATTATATGACAAGTTGGGGTCGACATTAGTCAAAGAATCCCCGCCCTTTCTTGTTCCAGTCAACGACCACAAGAGGAGAAAAGAGGAGAAATCCAATTTTCAAGAAAATTGACCAAATTATTGCTTAATTTGGGTCTAATCCTTCATACAATTGATTATTTGGAGTCCTCTTGTATCAAACTAAATCTAGATAAGAAATTTTGGTATGTGTTGAGGGGTTTTTTGTATGTCTCCTTTGTGGGTGTGGATTTGATGGATGAAATCAAGAATTGGGGGTTTATATGGTGTCATATGTTGTTAATCATTATGAAAATCATATAGGAACATCTTAAGCATTTTCTTGCATTTTGTTAAAGTATGATAAATGGGGGTTATGGTGTTTATGAGGTATATGAACTGGGTGGTTAAACTTGGTGTTTAAATGTTGAGTTTGATGATTTCACAAAGTGGTTGTAGTTTGTTTTATGAATATGATGAACTTGTTCGTCTTGTAAAAAAAATGGAGTTTGATTGAGGTGTTTTTGATCAATAATCATAAGGAGAAAAAATGTATGCATATGAGGTGTTTGATAAAATGTCAATTAAGAAGTTTAACCTAAAACTTAGTTTAAAGATTATGGTGATATGCAATATGTATGAATAGAATTAAAAATGGTGTGTTGGTATGAATATGAGTCATTTGGGTGTAAATTAGATAGAAATAATGACAATAAGTCTAGTGTAAAATTCTCGTAATTTATAAATAAACAATTATGTTTATTAAATAAGTTATGATGTCATTTAAAATTTTCACATATGAGTTTATATATATATATATATAGGATTTGGTTCAAATAAGAACCCTGCTTAATTGTGGTAACCCAAATAACCATACAAAAAATGCCCGAATCTTTGATTTTTTTTCATGGTCTTTATTATACATATTTAGCGAGGGTCTCTTTTTTGTGTTTTGGCTAATTCGCAATGCAAATCGAATTTGCATCGGTGTAAAAGTTTTGCACTTTTCTAAATGTTGCGAAATGCAAATCGAATTTACACCGATGCAAATTCGATTTGCCTTGCGAATTAGCCAAAACACAAAAAAGAAACCCTCCTAAATATGTATAATAAAGACCATGAAAAAAAATCAAAGATTCGGTCATTTTTTGCAGGGTTATTTGGGTTATAGCAATTACAGTGGGCTAACAACGGAACCTTCCCCTACAACCCGATTTCAATTCTAGACTTTCCAACAAGATTACAGCTCAATAGATCCATAGATGGTAAGGATTTAGACGCGTTATACGATTCCAATCACCATTAAACCTCTAACAACTCATTAACGCGTGATTTACTTCCCAAAAACTAAGAGGGTTCGGTCTAAATTGAAAATCCACATAAACGAGTATAAAAATGCAATTAACTTAACCAAAACATTGCTACCCTTCAGTAGAAACCTTCTGAACACGATTAACACACACACACACACACATGAACTAAATTGAGCTCGCATCAAGACATGCAAGTCGCGGTTCGGTCGTCTTCTTCTCTCTCAATCGAAACCCTCTCAAACACAAACTAATGTAAGCAATTTTTATCTCATACTATTCGGTTTTGACAACAATCGAAAGCCCTATGGTTGCAACATCAATCGGGTTGTGTATCAATCGAATTTAGCTCTCAAAGGATTAGGGTTTTCGATTGTGAAGAACTGGGAAGAGTGGAGTAAGCGCATTCAGAATATAACTAAACCAAACGAATAAATCTCGTTCTCAAGGTGCTAGCCTAATGGTTATGCGCTTGTGATTTGTTATGATGGTCGTGGGTTCGAAGCTCGATTGTGAAGAACTTGGAAGAGTGGAGTAAGCGATTTGTTCTTATGGTGTTTTTGCTTAGTTCTAACGAACTAATGATGATTTAAATGTGGTGTGTTTGTAGGTGAACGTGAAGGGTGATGATGGACGTGATTGGATTGCTTGCGAATGCTCGTATTGAACACGTTTTGTTTTGTTGAATAACCCAACATTTCTGAAATGTTTGTAAAGGTGTTTGGATGTTTGGTTGACAAAACATTTGTAAATGATTTTTGGTGAAGGGTTGGGTTATTTTGGGTGTTTAAAGTTGACTTTTAATTTAAAAAATCTGTAACTTAAACTTTGATATTGTTTTAAACAAGTGTTATATGTGGTGAGTTTTGAGGCTTACATTCCAACTTTATATTAGTCTGTAGGGCATGTAAACAAAACTTAAAACAATAGCATACACATATATACATGTGTACACATGCATGTAAATGTAATGTATGTATATGCATATATAGATATGTATGTATATGTATATATATGTGTGTGTATACGCACATATAACAGATTAAGAAAAATGATGCGTCAGTATTTTAACATGTTAAATAGGTAGATATATAGTAATAGCAAATTACCTAAAAGTTGAGCGATTAAATTGAAAAAAAAAAGTTTAAGTGATTTAATAAAAAGAAAGTTACAAAAGTTAGTTATATATATCTATAAAGTTATCCTTGTATAATAATGAAAATTCAAACTTTGTTTACTTGCGGGGTGGAAATTGTAATACTGGCTCCATTAAAACCTAAAAAATATAAGATTTTATCTAACAAAAAAGTATTTGTAGTGGATGGAAATTGTAATATTAGCAGCTCTATAAATATATCCCTTCAAACGTAAATGATTTAAGCAGATAATTATCTTTAAGAAAACATAATATTCCATATATTTTTTTTTTTATAATTTTACATATACAACATTGTATTATTAAAAAAAATATTAAAGCTTTATAGTTTATCCATTTATTTCCAAAAGAAAAGATAAAAGGTGCAAAGATAATTGCAAAGTATATAAGGCTCTTCACAAACACTCTTAGGGGCAGTTTGGTCACCTTGATCAACACACGATCAACATAGATCGACAAACCTTAGACCACATCATACATCGACGTACCCAGAATACGTAAGAACTTCAAGCATAAACATCAGAGAAATCGATGAAGGAGGATGAAATCGTAGCCAGGGTGCCGCTAGCTGGAGATGATATCAACAGTGGTGGCTTGTGACGATCGGTCGCTCTATGGTTTGGGGGAGTGAGTGACATTGGGGAGAAAAGAGAGGAGTGAAAAACGGTAGGGAGAAAAAGAAAAAGGATATCCCTAGGGTTTGAATCTTCCGCACTTTAAACCCCGCTAAAAACTATCGCACCTTAAACCTTGCTCTCATAGTATCATGATCAGTTCCTTCAGACCCTGTTTAGAAGGATTGCTTAGAGTCTTTGTCATAAAAAATTAAATACCTAAAATCAATAAGGTTTTTAAATACCTAAAATCATAATAAAACTAACTCATTATAATAATCATTCCTGCAATTTTATCCTAAAATATACAAACTAAAATTAAATTTATTTTCCTTTGACTCTAATAAGGTGTTCAAATGACCAGCAAGAATGACCAACGTGTGTACTTCAAGATGTCATATAAGAGTTGGCACCAGCAGGAGCCACTTGGTAGTTAGATCTCTTTTTTTTGAACGGCGAAGGTCTCAATCGTGTGAGTTCACTGTTTTCAGGTCATGTCATCAAGGTATAGTTACATGGACCTCATATGAACCCTCACAACCACCCCAGGAGGGAACCTCACAGGAAAACCCCATGGCCCTCCACAGACTCATTTTTCGTTACGGGAGGGTTTCGAACCCGAGACCTCCCATTTGAAAGAATCATGGGGTACCGCTGAGACACTGCCTCGTTGGTTCAAATTTTGCGAGATATTGAATGGATGGCCTCTCGGTCTCATCAAACTATGAATGCATAAGACACTAAAGTATAAATAAGTAAATTAGGCTAATCAGTTAAAAACTTGAAATTATAAGATTCAAATCAAATATGATAGTTTTCACTCATGTATAGAGATGCACAAAAAAACTGGTTAACCGAACCGGTACCGGTTTGTAACCGGTTATTAAAATCGGTTTAGGTTTTCATAAAAACCGGCTGTTTGGGACCGGTTTGAAGTTTCAAGAGATCAAACCGGTTATTAACCCGTTTTTCAAACCGGTTAACCGGTTCTTCTCATTAAAAAATCGGTTATTTGGCGGTTAACCGGTTTCGGTTATATATCGGTTTCGGTTTTTTAGCTCGAAAAACCGGTTATTGGTAAAAACCGGTTTCCAGACTTTGACCAGTTAACCGGTTCGGTTATTCCAAAACCGGTTTTCGACCGGTTAACCGATTTGTGCACCTCTACTCAAGTAGTCCTCTGTGACCTTAATCAAACCAGATTTAAGAACCATGACAACCCAATAACATCTCATCTATTGGTCTTAACTCTTAAGATTAACACCCAACTGTAACCAACCAATTATGATAGAGTAATCCATTTAAAGTACTTAAACACAAAGTCTCAAAACCAAGGAGGAAGGATAGAAGGGGCCCAGGGGTGCCCCGGCCCTCCCTGTATTTTTGCTCAAAAGGATGGATGTAATAGTATTTCGTCAGAAAATCCTTCGGTTCCTTTCGTTTTTTCCTAAAAATCCTTCGGTCCCTTCCGTTTTCATCCTAAAAATCCTTAGGCCCCCTTCGTTTTCTTTTAAAAATCCTTTGGTCCACTCCGTTTTCTTTTAAAAATCCTTTGGCCCCCTATGAGCTTTTTTTCAAACTCCTTCACTGCTCAAAACCCTAAATCGACAACATCAGATTTGGGTGATGATCAAATCTCTAGAGCAGCTACCATGGTGGAGCAAATAGTTCACTGGAATTTGGAGTCATGATAAAAGAACAAGAGGAAAAGAAAACACATTTAAAATACAATGTAGTACAAAAGTTGCCTTGCATGAAGTAGAAAATTTGTTTACCTAAAACAAATCAGATGAATAATAGTTTTAATTTTTGAGTTTTAAGATAGTATATATTTCAATTAATTTGTTTATAATTAAGCTTTTTTTTTTTTAACATGTATTTTCTCATTTATTTTTATATGCGTTTCTACCATATTGTAAATAACACTTGAGTTTTCGTTATCAAAATTTTATTTGTTGATTCAGATTTGGAATGTTAATAGTTTTAGGTATATAACTAAGGGGCTGTTTGGTTGAGCCTGAATGAATCTGAATCTGAATGGTTCAGATTCAGACCGTTTGTTTGATGCAAAAAAAAAAATCTGAATGGGGTAGAATGTCTGAACCAAGGTCTGAATGGTTCAGACTTGAGATGGAGTCAGAATGAGAAGGGAAGAAGGATGAGAATGGCTTCATGACCACCACCGACCACCGCAGCTTCTCCCACCGACTGCTCCACGACCATCACCGCCGATTGCTGCCACTCCACCACCGAACCACGACCGACCTAGGGGCGAGATGTGAGAGGGCGACGGTGAGGGTTCGGCGAAAATCAGGGTCGCGATGTTGAGAGTTCGACGACCGAGGGGCAGAGGGCGACGGTGGGGGCTCGACGAGGAGCTGAGAGGGCTGGGAAACCTCGACGGAGGTGGCGAAGGGCAGAGACGGAGGAGCTACGAGGGCTGGGAAAGCTCGACGGAGGAGGCGACGGGCGGAGACAGCGGAGCTGCGAGGGGCTGCGGAGACGGAGGAGGCGATGGCTAGGGTTTTTAAGGAAAAAAAAGACTTTTTTTTCATTTAGATGTGCAACCAAACAGTTAATCATTCAGACTCTCTTAACCATTCAGACATCTTAATCATTCATACCCAACCAAACGGCCCCTAAATATTTGTCTATTATTAAATTCAAATATATGATTATAAATTATTTATATTAAACTACTTATATTGCTGTTATATATTTTTCTCTCTTTGTGCGTGATCTCATATATATAAATAAGATGAGGACTATTGCAAAGATCAAGAAGAATTCCTAAAATTCTAAAATAAATAACAAATGTTGACATCTTATCCTCTATTGGTGGAATTTCTTCCATCATTTGAATTTGAGATGTTTTCTCCAAGTCACTTATTGATCCCTCTCATTCCCTAACGTTATAACTTTTCTCATAAATTTGTTAATTATTCTTTCAGTATCACATGTCATCAATTCCTCCTAATTTAGTTCATTATCAATTAATCTATGTATATGTTATTATTACTTATTTTATAAAAGTAACGCCTCCAATAAAAAAACCAAGTGTTCTTGTTGTCACATCAGTTGTGTGTCGTATCTTTCTTCATGGTGAAGTAGGAGTGTGTGGCAATCTCTTATCGAAGAATTAGTGAATTTTGAAGTACGTTTTTGCCTTTTGAGGGATGTATCCTGCCCATTTTGTTCTTATAAATACCAACTACACTTCGTGTTTTATATATTCTTTGAAAGTTCTCTCACTATTTATTTTTTTGTTTTACATCGCCTCTTGTTCTCCCAATTTCTCAAGGAGGCTTTTGATTCCAAAGGCTTTAGAACAAATTGCATGGACGTGAATCTTATTTAGATAAACTTGAACCTCGGTCTTTCGACAAAATGAGACAAGAATTTGGTATCATTAATGATGTGGAACCATAGTGTAACACCCCGACCGATGGCGGAAACGTCGGGATGCCACGAGGGATGTGTAGATTGTTCATAAGCTCGTGGGCATCCAATTTAATCATCACATAACAATTAATGAACCAAATTAATTACATCAAAAATCATGTTCATCATGAATTAGTTACATCAAATACACACAAGATTTAGCTAACTAACTAAATTCTAGTCTTCAGAATTTCAGTTATTTTAGCTAAGTTCAATGTCACACCCCAACAAACGGCGGAATACGTTGGGGCGCGAGTTAGATTGCTCATTACTCATGGTGCTATGTGTAAGTTTCAATAATTAAACAATTGTATTTAATTCAAACATTCATTCATTCAATAAATCAATCATTCAAGTCATTACAATAAATCCAAATTCAAATCAAAACATAACATAACAATAAACAAAGTTTTAAACATTTGATTTAAATTAAACTAGGTCTCTAGACCTATCTTATGTCTTGAATCTTCTCTTCCTTAACCTGTCACACATGTAAAATAAATTTTGTCAACTATTTGCATAGTTGGTGAGTTTACACACTAAGTTTGAATACTAAGTATAAAAGGATGCAAACTAAAACTTAATTAGAATATGTATCAAAGGCATAGCATAATACAAGTTTGAATAATTGAATGAATACATGAATAACAAATGCTTGTGTCCAAACAAGTATCCTTACATAATAATTCAAGTATAACAATACAAGAATTATCATTTGTAATTCAACTAGTTTGCTAATGTACTTTTCACCTTTTTCACACAAAGGCCAAAGCCATTGCGAAGATAATATCTAACCACCCTAGGCTACTAAGTACTAATTTGCTTGACTGGCAACACACATAGAATCAACACATTGTATAAATTTAGCATCTAACACATAAAACTAAGTAAGTCTAAGGCTTGCATCATAAGTTTGAATTGAATAATAGAATGAATAATAGTTTGAATATGACATGTGTAACATCCCAAAAACAAGAAGTAAAAGGGAGTGTGAAGAACTCACATGTTAGGATGCTTAGGCTAGTTCCCAAATCCTTGATTAAACAATGAGGAAGTAAGGCTATCTACTCACCTGGATTGATTTCGGTTGAAGGTAGTTCGAGTGGAGCAGAGGTTCGGCCGAATGAGAGCTTGAATCGCGACTGATGGTTGTTGTGCGCTCGATCTTTTTGCCCAGACACGTTCGGATTTGATCAAGGATGAGAATGAGACGATTTGATTTGGTTTTTATAGGGGTTTGAATGGGATTCGAATTCTTGTTCAATCGGTTTATTTAGGAAACGATTTTTCGAGTTTAAATCGAATCAATTGATGATTGTACTCGTATTAAACCTTCGAATCCTTTCTAAAATAACCGATTGTGAGCTGTATCGCGGTTGTAATCGAGCGGGATTAAAGGATTTGAAAACCGGGTCACGTGTGGGTCGACGGGCATCCATGAGAGGAACCGGGTAAAGAGGATGGGTGGTTTGGGCTTTTTACATATTTGGTCCTCCTTGTTTCCCTTTTGTTTCAGATTTTAAATTAAGCTTTTTTCCTCACAAACTAGTTTCACAACTTGTCATTTTCAACCCCTCTAATTAACAACTTTTTTTATGTTTTAAAATTTATAAAATCTTTTATTTATTTTCAATATTTAGACTTTATAAATAATTTGTATAAAACATAAAATAATTTATAAAATCCTTTTTATAATTATAATGTCTTAGTTATTATTATTATTATTATTTTATTATTTATTATGTATGTACATATTATTTATGTATAAACTCTAAAAATAGATTATTTACTAATAAAATGTTTTTATTTTATTATAACCTATTACGACTTATAAAAATTGTAAGCTTGTATAAAAATGAATTTATAAAGACTTTGATTATATATTGTATTATATTTGTTAGTATTAATAAACATTTAATTAACTACAAATTCATGAGTTAAACGTTCAAAGAATATCCCAAACTTTTATTTATTTCGAATATGATACGATTACAAAGCTTGAATGAAAATCGAAAATCCTAGGGATTACAGTCTCCCCTACTTTAGGGAATTTCGTCCCGAAATGACTAAGAATTCGAACTGAATAACTGAGGGTACTTGGTCTTCATTTGATCTTCACGTTCCCAAGTAAGTTATGGGCCTCGTTTAGAATCCCATTTAACCAAGACGATTGGAATGCGTTTGTTCTTGAGCTTTTTGACTTCCCGATCAACTATCTTCACCGGTTTCTCAATAAAGTGCATTGACTCGTCGATGCGAACTTCATCAAGAGGGATGTGGAGATTTTCGTTGGCTAGACATTTCTTTAGATTAGAAACATGAAAGGTTGGATGCACATTCGACAGTTCATGAGGCAACTCGAGTCGGTAAGCCACTTTACCAATCCTTTCCAAGACTTTAAAAGGACCCACGTATCGAGGAGCTAGCTTCCCTTTCTTGCCAAAACGAACAACACCTTTCCAAGGGGACACCTTTAAAAGGACCATGTCGTTGACTTGAAATTCCAACGGCTTTCGCCGTTTGTCAGCGTAACTCTTTTGCCTACTACGAGCAGTCGTCAGATTTTCACGAATACGCATGATTTTGTTTGTTGTTTCTTGAACCAATTCCGGTCCAGTGATTTGAGCTTCACCTAACTCATTCTAACAAACCGGTGATCGACATTTGCGCCCATAGAGCGCCTCGAAAGGTGCCATGTTAATGCTCGAATGGTAGCTATTGTTGTATGAGAACTCGATCAATGGTAAGTAGTTATCCCAGTTACCACCAAAGTCAATCACACAACATCGCAACATATCTTCAAGTGTTTGAATGGTCCTCTCGGATTGTCCATCGGTTTGAGGATGGTAGGCAGTGCTGAGATTCAATTGAGTACCGAGAACTGATTGTAATGATTTCCAGAAATGAGCTATGAAACGACCATCACGCTCAGAGATGATGTTTAGTGGAATGCCATGCCTACAAACAATCTCGTTGATGTAGATACGAGCCAATTCTTCCACTCGATTGGTTTCTCGAATCGGTAAAAAGTGAGCAGCCTTTGTCAAACGGTCAACAATCACCCAAATGCTGTCATAACCCCGAGCAGTTCGTGGGAGTTTAGTTATGAAATCCATAGCAATACCCTCCCATTTCCAAACAGGTATTTCAGGCTGTTCAAGTAATCCCGACGGTCGTTGATGTTCGGCTTTCACCTTTGAACAAGTAAGGCATTTAGAAACGTAAAGGATAACATCGTTCTTCATTCCTGGCCACCAATACTGAACTCGAAGGTCTTTGTACATTTTGTCGGCACCAGGATGAATAGAATATCGAGATTTGTGAGCTTCGTCTAGAATGAGTTCTCGTAACTGATTTTGTTTTGGGATCCACAAACGGTTTTGAAAATGCAATAAACCATTCGTTTTAGACTCGAGTTGAAGTTCAACATTCATTGGCATTTCTTCAGCTAACTTGCCTTCCGAGACCGTTTTTTGTTGAGCTTCAAAGACACGGTTTTGAAGATCGGATGAACTTTGAATACTTTGTAGGATGATTGACTTGCCATGAGCTTTTCGACTCAAAGCATCGGCTACTACGTTTGCCTTACCGGGATGGTAACGTATTTCGCAATCGTAGTCGTTAAGCAATTCTACCCAACGCCTTTGCCTCATGTTAAGCTCTTTTTGATTCAGAATGTGTTGAAGGCTTTTGTGGTCGGTAAACACAACACACTTGGTACCATAAAGGTAGTGCCTCCAAATTTTTAATGCAAAGACCACCGCACCAAGTTCAAGATCATGGGTCGTATAATTCTTCTCATGGATCTTTAATTGCCTTGAAGCGTATGCAATAACCTTCCCACGTTGCATAAGCACGCATCCAAGACCTTGGTTCGAGGCATCACAATAAACAACGAAGTCGTCGGTTCCATCGGGTAACGTGAGAATAGGGGCATTGCATAGCTTTTGTTTAAGAGTTTGAAAGGCATTCTCATGAGCATCTTCCCACTTATATGGTCTGCCTTTGTGAGTCAAGGCAGTGAGTGGTAATGCAATCTTAGATAAATTGGAAATGAACCGACGGTAATAACCTGTCAATTAGAAGGTCGTTTGATTAGATGATAGAAGTGAAATGAACCTTAAGATATTTTCTAAGAGTTTAAGATTTGACCTGCTAGACCAAGAAATGATCGAATCTCAGTTGGTGTCGTTGGAGTCTTCCAACTCTTCACCGTCTCAATCTTGGCAGGATCAACATGGATTCCATCCTCATTCACAATGTGTCCCAAAAACTGAACCTCTTTAAGCCAAAATTCGCATTTTGAGAACTTGGCATAAAGTTGCTCCTTTTTCAGGAGTTCAAGGATTAAACGAAGATGGTTCTGATGCTCGGATTTTGACTTTGAATAAATCAGAATGTCATCGATGAATACAATCACGAACTTATCAAGATATGGTTTACAAACGCGATTCATCAAGTCCATGAAAACCGCAGGTGCGTTTGTCAATCCAAAAGGCATAACCAAAAACTCATAATGCCCGTATCTTGTACGAAAAACTGTCTTCGGCACATCTTCCTCAAAAACTCGAAGTTGATGATAACCCGAACGAAGATCAATTTTAGAGAAACACTTAGCGCCTTGTAATTGATCAAAAAGGTCGTCGATCCTTGGTAATGGGTATCGATTTTTAATCGTAAGTTTGTTAAGCTCACGATAATCGATGCACGTACGAAAAGAACCGTCTTTCTTCTTCACAAACAAGACCGGTGCACCCCAAGGAGATGAACTAGGACGAATGAATCCTTTGTCGGAAAGTTCTTGCAATTGACTTGCAAGTTCTTGTAATTCGGTAGGAGCGAGTCGATAAGGAGCTTTCGCGACCGGCATCGCTCCAGGAACGAGATCGATACGGAATTCGACTTGTCGATTTGGAGGTAGACCATTGATGTCTTCGGGAAAGACCTCGGGAAATTCACGAACTATAGGAATATCTTCTAACTTCTTTTCTTCTACCTTGGTTTCCACTACATGAGCCAAGAAGGCCACATACTTCTTGCGCAAATACTTTTGAGCTTGTATGCATGACATGAGTCGAAGACCTTTTGAGGCTTTCTCTCCATATACTCAAAGCTCTTGACCTTCTTTGATTGGTATTCGAATGTACTTCTCATAGCAAACGATTTCAGCATGATGTTTTGACAACCGGTCCATGCCAACTATGAGGTCAAAACTCCCCAATTGCATTGGTATAAGGTCGATAGAGAAATCATGAGAATTAAGGTTCAAAATACAATTAGGTATAAAAGAGTCAAGCTTAATGGTCTTTCCATTGGCCACTTCAACACTAAAAGGTTCATTCAACTTAACTCTAGGCATAACAAGTAGGGGTTCAAATTCTAAAGAAACAAAACTTCTATCGGCCCTCGTGTCAAACAATATAGATGAATAAATTCCATTTACAAGAAACGTACCGTTCACCACGTCATTGTTGTTTTGAGCTTGGTTGGCATTGACATTGAAGACACGACCCTTAGCCACTTGATTCCCTTGATTGTTTGGGGCCATCAAAGCATGGACCCTTCGAGGGCAAGTGTTGGCCATGTGGTTTGGATCCCCACAAGTATAACATGCTCTAACTCCATTTTGCCTTGGAGCAGTGATGACTTGCACATTATTGGGGTTGACTTGACCCTTTGGAACCCTACAATTGATAGCAAAGTGACCATAGCGGTTGCAGTTCGTACAGAAACGACAGGGGTTCGCGGCAGGGTGATGAAAACTACAATTTGCACACTTCGGAAAAGGGCCAGTGTAGGCTTTCTTGTTGGCTTGTGCATTGGTGTTGACAGGTCCAAACTGTTGAAGAGGAGTGGCATGGGTCACAGCAAAGTTCATATGACTTGCCTTTCTCTTGCGGTTCTTTTTGGAGGAGGAAGATGACCCAGCTTTGGCCTCTTCCTTTGGTGCTTCTTTTGGACTTTTTGATTGGTCCTTCTCCTTCTTGGACCCCTTTCGAGTTAGAGTCCCATCTTTGACATGGTTGTCTGTCAAAGTAGCAGCCAGACGGATGGCATCAGCAAGGGTTTTAGGGTTGCTACTTAGTACAGAATCTTGAATCACCATTGGCAGGCCACCAATGTACTTTTCGATCCCTCTTTGCAAAGGGGTCACCATATGAGGGCATAAAAGACTGAGCTCATGAAAACGATTGTTGTAAGCAAGATTCTCACCACTATCTTGTTTGAGATCCCAAAACTCAAACTCAAGCTTTTTCACCTCGTTACGAGGGCAAAACTCTAGGGTCATACGTTCTTTGAGCTGGTCCCAAGTGAGTTCATCAGCAGTGGTTTCCCCAATGGTTCGTTTTTCATTGTTCCACCAGGTAAGGGCTCGTTTTTGTAGAGTTCCCGTAGCATAACGAACCTTCAATTTGGCCGGGCAATCACTATTCAAGAAGGTACTCTCCATACCCTCAAACCACTGGAGCAGTCCAGTTGCTCCATCTGACCCATTGTACTTGGGTGGGTTGCATGAGTTGAAGTGCTTAAAGGAGCACTTAGGTTGATTGACTTGTTCGGGGTTTGGGTTGACTGGGTTGATATTGAGTTGTTGGAGTTGTGCAACCATATTAGGTAGTATGGTTCCCATTTGGCGAGCAATAATAGAAGCAATGCGACGTTCAGCTGCACGTTCCCTACGAGCCATCTAGATAAGAATAAGAATCGATTAGGAATAGATTATGAATAGATTGAATAGATAGCATTTGTGACATTTGTATTATCTTAGATAAGTAATTATTACTAATCATAGATAATATGTCATTGAATAATAAAAACACATAATCAAATCAATTGAATTTATTTAAAACATAAGGAATGGTATTCAAAATACCTTGTGACATATTAGAATTAATTTGGTTTGCAAGATGTTTGGTATGATATGCTTTGGCCTATAAGTGATCATACTCTCATTAGAAGTCCCCAGGAAAGCTAGACTGGTCCCACAGTACCTCGGGGATTTATACGAATAACTTTCCTAGACAGGAATTCCAACTACCGGTACTACACCCTTCCAGTTACTACATATCCACCTCACAAACCTAATTCTAACGGGATTATAAAATCAATATTGAAATTTCCTAAGCTTAAATTCTCTAAGGAATATTAGGCATCAAGCCAAATGAGTTCATAACTTATCAATTAACGTTCACTCGCACACACGTGAGTTTAGAATAGAGTTCACTTAAAAGCAAATTCTAAGGTAATTGCTTAAGCTAAATAACCTCCATGATATAAAGCCATCTTAAACTAAGGCATTCTTAGCTAAGTGTAAGCAAGGCATTTAATTAACTATGGCTTTCCTCTATGGTATTAAACTAAGGCTTTCCTCTATGGTAACAATTGTAATAAAGCACATAATGAATATATATAACACATAGCACATAAGCAAGTAATAAACAACAATTGTAATATGAGATAACTCATATTTGGGTAGTCCTAGTTATAGTTTAGGTCACCATTTCTAATAACCTAATTCCCTATAACCATGGCTCTGATACCAATCTGTCACGCCCCAACGTATTCGGCCGTTGGTTGGGGTGTGACATTCAAGAACCTAAGTGATGAAGTCCAAAAGATGTAGAGCTATCCTGCTCTACCTACTTCTTCCCGTTCCCTGAAACATGTAGAAAATCAAGTGTCAACTACAAAGTAGTTGGTGAGAAATCATAAGTTTTTATATGTCAAAGATGTTTATAAAAACGTTTTTGAAAGTTTATAAATGGGTTTATAAAAGTTTATAATTTCCCAAGAGAATCCACATGTGCACCTGCGTAATAATCCAACACTGCCAATATCCAACAAACACAACATTCAAACATTCCAAGTAATCACACACACAATAATCGCAAATAATTATCCACATAAATTCATCCAATCACATCAATTCAATAATTATCAATCAACATAATCATATCAATATAAGTTACCGCGGAGGACCTCAGTCAACTCAATCAACGGCGGAATCATTACGGAGGACCTCAGTCAACTCAACCAACGATATTCCTATAAGTGTCTTCGTGCACTGCGGAGGACCGCAGTCAACTCAACCAACAGTGGAATCACTAAGGAGGACGTTAGTCAACTCACCAACAGTAACTCAATCATCGCGGAGGACCTAAGTCAACTCAACCAACAATGACTCACGGATAAATAATAATCAATCTCAATCAGTAATCAATAATCAATAATAATCCATTAATATGAATATCATATTGATAATCCAGGTGTCACCCATGTGTTATCAAAATAATAATTAAATTGGTATACATGTTCCACCTCCGAGTTTAAAACATAATAGTTTAAAAGGAGGTTATGAGAACTCACCCGAGTCCTTAGAATCAATGTCTTCGTAGAATGCGCGCTCGCGTATAGAAATCAGGATTAACTCAACAATCTGTAATTATAGTGTGATTCATATTCATAAGTATCTAAGTGTGTTCATTATATGGTTTTCATTTCGTTTGTTCTCAAATCATTATGCGTACGCTTTACTTAGGTTAATTACCTAAATTATAGTTATAACCCTTTAGGTTTCCAATCCTCATTATAAAAGATCGGTTAAACATTAATTAGTTTAATCAATCCTTTTATAATGGTTTTAAAAAGGATGTAAAGGTTGTACATGTTGTAAAGGTGATGAACCTTGTATACATGTACATACATTCCCCTTTGCATGCATGCATGTTCAATTTAATTGCTCATCTTAACTTAAATTAGAAAAATTTAGATTAAGATTAATATGTCATCCTTAGCTTACTTATTTAAAATCTCTCATGCATGAAATCCTCTCATTTAAACCCTATGTTTATTAAGAAAAAGGTGGCAACCCTTAACCCTCACTAGAACACTAGGTTCGTTGCTAGGGTTTATGAGTAATCCTACGCTCGACTATCCCATGGCTCAGCTACAACATAATTAGCAGCCCCGAGGTTCGTTCAAGCATGGTTCGTGTCCCCCCCCTTTTTGGTTCGGCTGTTAGTGACTCGGCCATGCAAAGTTCGGCCCAAGATGAAGGTTTGCAGGCCCAAGGGTTTGGCTGAAAGGTTCGGCCGATGTAGAGTTCGCATGGCAAGGGTTCGTGGGTTCCATTAAGTTTATAAGGTTCGGTTCCCATTGTAGGGTTCGGCAATGGGTAGGTTCGGCTAAAGCAAAGGGTTTGCTCCACATCAGGTTTGTTTAACATAAGGTCCGGCTGGATGAATCTCAGCAGCCATAGGTTCGCGGTCCAAACTAAAGGTTCAGTGGCATGCAAGGTTGGGTTCGCGCAGGAGAATGGTTCGGTAGATGTAGGTTCGCGGCCAACATGCGTACAGGTTCGCCCATCCATAACCCCTCCATCAGGTTCGCCGAGATGCACCTGTTACCTGTTCATTATCATCCTCATATTCGAACCCTAACTGTTTTAAGCTGTTCTCATGGCTCTCAGTCTCTCTTATTTGTTCGTTTTTTTTACACCCAATCATACAGAATCGTTCAAAATGAAATGATGATATAGAAACCGATGATAGTAACAAGAAACCAAAAGTAAAATCAAGATCTACCTTTAAATGTTGTCCAACTGCCGCTTTTCTTCGTGGGTTTGTGTTCTCCTCGATCACGCGGTCGTTTAGGCACCAAGATCTTGCGAAATGGTTGAGAAACGAGAGAGATTTTCTAGAGAGAAGTTAGAGAGAGAGATATATGGCGATTTTGTGGGTTAGAGAGAGAAAGGGTTCTTGAAGAATGAAAGAAGAAGAAGGGTTTCTTCTTCATTATATCGCGTTTTGTCCCCGTGTGTTCGGTTTCGTTTAATACGCGTCAAAAACTAATAAATGCTCGGTTCTCTTCGTAAAATATGTTTAAACATAAAACGTTTAAATAATTAAGTTTCGTTTTTAATAAAAATGATTTTAAATTAACATAGTTTCGTAAAACGTTTCGTTTAATCTCATTAGATCATTTATTAATTCAAAATAATTCGCTCGTATACGTCGTAAGCTGTGATTTTTTATAAACGTTATTAATTTTCTGTTTATTAATTTAATATCGTTAATTATTATTTCGTTATCTCGTCGAAACACGTTACTCACGTACGTATTCGTAAAGATCGTCACAATCCAACGCTTGTATCGTATTTCGATTCGATTTACGATTTATGGAATATCGTTCCAGGATATTATTCCCAATAATTATATTCGTGTGAATCGTCACCCACACGAATACATTATCAAGCTAATATTTCTGAATTAATATTCGCGTTCAAGTTATGTTCGTAACCTTACCATCGCGTAATCATTTCCAATATCATTTTCCTTATTTAATTATCTTAATAATATCGTTTCCCAATCCAATCCCACTAAACCATATCACTGACACATCCATGATAGACCGAAATATGCATATGTATAGGGCATATGCAGGGGTAGATCGCAACCTCCCCAACACCGTCCCACCGCTATTTCGATAAACCATGACCATGTGTCCTTGACTATGTTTAGCAACCAAACACTAACAAACTCCTAATTCCTTTTCCATTACAACCACAATCCAAAATTCGTGAATTCATATGCGATAACTCTCTGGTTCTATTTAGTTGCGTTTAACTAAACTCCCCATGCTTTATGCTACAAAATCATGTGTTCTCAATATGTATACCAATATTAGTAATCACATAAAATAATTTATCATCATTAATAATAATCATATCAGGTCATAACAGTACAGTTAGACATGTACGGACAACCCGAAATACAGTGATGTTACACATAGTATCCTTATTCATACCATATTGAGCCATACTCCCCCAAGATAGCTTTATATGCAACCTTCTTTTCTGAATGCAACTTTCAGTTGCTTATCTCTAGAGGTGCACAAATCGGTTAACCGGTCGAAATACATTTTTGGAATAGCTGAACCGGTTAACCGGTCAAAGTATGGTAACCGTTTTTTCAACAATAACCGGTTCGGTTAACCGCCAAATAACCGATTTTTTACTAAGATGTGTTGGACTTAAGCTTGATAAAAAAACATTGAAGGGACAATTTAGTATTAGCATAAGTATTATTAACGGGTCAAATAGATACTACTGATGGTTTTGGTAGTTACTAAGTTAGTTATGGCAGTTAATGTCTGTTAAATAACTATCATTGTTACCGTCTTAGACAGCAACTATAAATAGAATGTGTAAATTGATATTTGATCTATCCGAATGTATGTGTTGGTCGAAACTGCCCAGCTCCATCGGTATCAAGTCGATGGAAAATGTGTGATCGCCAAGTGTTAGTGGGCAGTTCCTAAATATAGTGTCTACTGTGATATGTTTGCCGTTTGCTATCTCAATAGTGTAAGGGGAGTCTAACAATTCCTCAACATAATTAAGATGGCATGCAAAATCGGATGAGATAAAACTCTGATCCGCACCAGTGTCAAATAATATGGATGCATAGAAGTCAGATAAGGGAAATGTACCCGTGATCACATTCGGTACCTATCGAGCAGCAGCTGCTCCAATCTGAAAGGCTCGTCCTCTTGCTACTTAAGCCCTTGGTTGATTCTTCTTGGAACAATCCCGAGAAAAGTGTCCATGCTCGCCACAGTTGTAGCAAAACCTGTTATCAGCAGCAGCAGCAGTAGCTGCGTGGTTGTTTCGGTTCGGAGCCCCCGTGTTCCTGCAATTGTTGGCCTAGTGACCAAATTTCCCACAGTTTGTGCATTGTCTGCACTTGGTGTTCGGTGCATGATGATAATGGCAAGTGTTGCACAAAGGCGCAGTGCCAGTGTAGGGCCTTTTGATCTGCAATGGTGGCGGTTGGTTGATCATAAGGGCTTGAGTGGTTGCAGCAGTTCTTAACCACTTTCTGTTTCTTAGCAGGCCTCTTATCCGGCTTCCTTGAAGTTCTAGCTTTGGCTGAGTCAGCCTCTTTCTTGAGCGCCCCAGAGGCAACCATCACATCTGTCATTGTTGATGACAGAGTAACAGCCATTTCCAGGGTTGTTGGATGAGCAGCAAGAATAAAACCTTGCATACAAGCCGGTAATCCCCCGATATACCGCTCAATTCTCTTTTCCAGTGTTGGCACTATATCCGGTGCCAATGATGCTAGCTCGTGAAATCTTGTGGTGTAGGCCAGATGCCCAGCACCAATCATAACAAGATTGAGTAACTCATTCCCAACCTTCTTGAAACTCATTCCCAACCTTCTTGAGTTCATTTCTTGGGCAAAACTCTGCCCGCGGTATGGCTTTGAAGTCATCCCAAGGCATTGACAGAGCCTCATCCCTGCCTCTAGTATGAACTTGAGCGTTCCACCAAGTTAACGCTCGTTTGTGGAATGATCCAGCAGCATACTTCACCTTGTACGGCTCAGGACAGTTGCTAATCTCCAGAGTCTTCTCCATCTTCTCGATCCATTGGATCAATCCGACGGCTCCTTCACTGCCACTGAAACTTGGTGGCTTGCATCCCACAAAGTTCTTGTAGGAGTAATCTTGATGATGGCGGGTATTACCGCTGCCTTCTCTAGATGAGTTGGCGATGGTACTGTTATTGCTGTTGATCCTGTTCATCGTCTCCGGGATTACATCCCTCAGTTGACTGGTCAGCAGAGTGGCCAATGCTATAGTAGCAGGATCCAACTGTTGAACAGGCGGTGGCAGAGGAGGAGGTGGTTGTGTAGGAGAGTCAGCAGGTGAAGGGGTAGAGGAGTGCGGTGCTGAATCATGTGGTGGTGGTAGTATAGCTGGTGGTGGTCTTCTCGGCGGCATTCTGATCATAACCGAAATAAAATCGGTTAGTGCAGTGATCAGATGCAGAAGACACATGCAAATAGAGTCCTATGTCATATGATCTCTACATGAGGGTCCCTAGGTAATAGTCTAGGCCAAACCGTTTAAGTAATATGACCTATATTTCTCTATAACCATGGCTCTGATACCAATCTGTCACACCCCGAGCCGGCGGGAACGGATCGACTTTTCCCGTCGGGCGGAAGGTTCCCGGGGCGCGATATCGTTGTGATAATCGAAATGATCAGATTGTTTACATCGCACATGATAATTAAATGAGAAATACTAACATGACATGAAATACAATTACAACGTTAAATTACAATGTATCGTTCATAATTTAACCAAGTAAATCTATCCAAAAGAATCAATGTGTTTATATCCTGTATCTGTACAAGATATACAAAAGATGATTCATTGTTTTGCCATCCAAAAGTATGATCACACAAAATGTGGCTAGGTCCTCTAAAGTCCACTAGGTATGTTCTTGAATATGGGCGACTAGACCTGTTCGTCACCTGAGAAAACATGCATTTAAACAAAGTCAACACTAGGTTGGTGAGTTCATAAATATAGTAATTGAAAACCTTGATTTGTTCACATGCACAATCACAATGTATTTTCTGTTACTTGTATGTTGTTTTTTTCACCCGTTCACCCAATGGCTTCTCAATAGTTATACTCACAAGTAATATATCATCCTAGTAGTCATGCTTATATATAGGGCATATGTAAGGGAACCAAGCCCTAGCCAACATCCCACCACATAACTACTAGAACTCCACACTACTTGCAATACAACTATAGATATCCATTCTCATTTCACATGTTCGTCTCATTTGTTGATCACCTGTTATATCATATATAGAATAATATAACAATAGGGTTCTAGTTATCAAACCGAAGTATAGATAACCCTTATATGTATTAAGGATATTAGATTTACTTAATCTGCTCCTTGTGTTATTCTATTACTTGTGGGGTTAACTGTTGATCACTTTTAAATATTAAAAGTGTTAATTAAACACTTGTGATATGTTCTCAAATTGCAACACATAGAGCCTAAAAGGAATCCATTGTGATCCTCACGTAATCAGACTACAATGCATCCGATTTACCTCTATCCTGTCGTGTGTTCTCATTGTTGTTAACAAAGTTAAATAAGAACTTGTCTTATTACTTTATGTTAACTGATGTGTGAATGATGTTGTTATCATGAAGATACTTTATCATGATTATCATTCCAATTGTTCCATATGATCACCATGTTGCCATTAAGCCGTGGTAAGAACTAGTCGTACCACCCTTAATCCGCTCAGGTGGTGGATGATAGTTGTCCATGTAGTCACCATGTTGCCATTAAGCCATGGTAAGAACTAGTCTTACCACCCTTAATCCGCTCAGGTGGTGGATGAGAGTTGTTCCATGTTGTCACTAAGCCGTGGTAAGAACTAGTCTTACCACCCTTAGTCCACTCAGGTGGTCGATGATAATTGTTCCATGTTATCTTGTATTATGTATTGAGTTGTAAACTAAGTGCTATAAGTACTTGTCTTATTACACTTAGTTAACTCTAGTGTTGAATGGTATTAAGAAGATGTATTATCTTCAAATCATTCATGTGTTTTGTTGTTGTCATCATGTTTCCCTGTGATTATCCCAATGTTTGTCCTTGTAAGAATAACTAGGTGTTGTAAGATCTACTCTTGCAACTATGTTATTCTATTGTGTTGATGAGTTATGAAATTATATTATCATATTCATCTTAGAATCCCTGTCATAACATGATCATACTAGCATGCATACAATGATAAACGATAATAAGTTAACAATATTATCTAAATCATAATATAATCAATATGTGAAACATTAAAACTTTTAAATGAATAAAAGTAAAGAATGTTTCTCAGCCCCGAGAGTTTAAAATCAGTTAAGATTAGGGAAAAGGGGCATATGAACTCACCTAGTTGTTGCAGTGGCTGACTTAGCTTAAACAACAAATGCACGCGCTCTTGATTGTTCTTGAGGTTGTTTTCACGATCCTGTATTGATTTCACGTTGTATTTAACCTTTAAGTATTGATTATAATCGATTTGTGTGCGTGCATGTGTTTGTGTTAGCCCTAGAGTTGGCTAACACTCGTGAGTCTCGGTCATTGTCCGGCCCTGTGTGTATATTATTGGCTTTGAGTCTAATTAACATAATTAGTTTAAACTTGATATGTTGTTATGATTCTCAATTAAAAACTTATTTTTCAATTCTCCCTTGTATTAAATTCTTTCTTGAAATTTTACTCATACTGTGACACCTCGCAATTTCCAGGTCAGCATTTATTTTATTTTAATAATAATGTGTATTATTATTTCATACGTGGCACTAGAATAATTGTATTTAGTGTGACACGTGGCACAACGGACCAAACACACCGATAATTCGAGAAATTATCGCACAGAACTTGCACGTGTCTTGAATGACGAACGTTGGTGAACGGATCGAACCACAGTACACATACACTGCACAATTAGGTTCCGGAGAACCTAATTTAGTAGAACAACGCTTAAGTGTCGAGAAACGATGATCGTATTCGAGAAATACAAGAAATTCGGTTCAAAACAATGAAATTGGGCCTACTGGGCTTAACCGAGACCCATCGCGGTACGCGATGGGCACCCAATTGGGCCTTCGCGGTACGCGAAGCTCGAGCGGGAGAATTTGAATTCTCCGAAAACCATCGCGGTACGCGACGACCGATCATCTGCCACCATCGCGGTACGCGACGTGTTTCGGGAACCAGATGATTATTTTAATCATCGCGGTACGCGAGAATGCTTTTTGGCCGGTGTCGTGGTACGCGACAGGTCTATAGTCGCAGAAATCTTTATAAATCCAATGTTAATCATTTTAATCACTTTTACACTCCAACTCTCGACTGAAAACTTCCACTCCGACCATTTTCACTCTGTTACACCACCATAGTACCTCTGGAAGCCATTGATAAGGTTTTAGAAGCTCGAAATCAAGGATTGGAAGCTTGGGGAGGAGCTTGGAGCTAGTCATCGACCACACCAACACTTGTGACGACCCAGGAGCTGTTCACAGAGGATTTCAAGCTACTACCCACCTGTTCCAGTCCCATCTCGACCCTCTTGAGCTCTCCTAAGGTAGTCCTTGTACTAATTCGGGTTTTTAGCACACCTACACTCACATGCAAGCCATTTAGACTGCATGCACCACCATCACCACATTAGACACGAGATTTATATGTTATGAATCTATTATTTGATGATGTTATTACTGATTTAGTGAGTTGATGATGATCTAAGATGATTTGTGTTGAATATGATGATGATTTGTTGGTTATATCATGAAATAAGCACTTTTGAGTGCATGCATGGATGATCTAAGTATGTTGGCTTGATATTGAATGATGAGGTGTTGTTAGAAATGATATTTAGGGTGTTCTACATGATTAGAATGGTTGTTTATGGTCAAGAAATGTCAAATATGTGATTGTTACCATAAATAGTAACTTTAGTGTTACTAAGTAGGTGTTCTTGAGGAAAAGGCTACATTTGCATGTATAGATCCATATGTTATGTTTGAAATAATGTTTAGAAGTTAAATGATGATTGTTTGATGAATAGGAATGATTAGAATGGTCAAAGTATGAATTTCGTGAACGTTACTATAAATAGTAACTTTTTATCGCAAGTTTGCAAATGGTTGACAAGTATGATAATGTTATGAGTCTAACATGTTTATTTGTTGATTATATGATGATATTGAAAGGATTATGTTGTTGGGAGACTTGATTTTGTGTTATTTTCATAAGTTACTAAATATAGTAACTTTATTTTGCCTAGTTAATGATTTGTCACATGTTAGTTGTAATGATCATGATTAATGGGTTAATTAGGACTAAGATAATGATATTCGATGATGTGGGTTGTTAAACTTGATGAAATATGCTTATTTTAGAGACTTTCTAATTTTAGAAACTTTTACGCGCAAACTATGTTAACACGGCTATGTGTAACAATGTTCTATTTGATAACATGCTCATTTAGGATAAATATGCATGTTAGAACAATCGGAATGTGATTTAATGCATGACTTGCCTAATGTGGAAACTTTCCTAAAATAGGAACTTACTATAAATAGTAAGTTTCCTCATAGGAATGCCTTCTGGTATCCGTGCACATCACACGACACCAAACCACACACTACACGAACACTTGATCCAAAACCGTCACCAACGGGTCGTTAGGTCAAACACGGTCAACACGACCAACACGGTCAACCACGGTCAACGCGACCCACGTAACAACCGGGAGTTGTTTAGACACAAATACGGTCCTGTGAGACCAACACAAATATGATTACAAACTCATAACACCTATGTGATATAGGTAACTACTAGCCAGCGAGCTACTCCGTTCTCGTAAGAACACACTCAAGCAGACTCAGGTGAGTTTACAGCCCCACTTTTACTCTTAACTGTTTTACTAATCTTTTGGGGTGAGAATGCTATGCAACTGTTTTAGATATATGACTGGTATGTCGAAAAACTATTTTGAGTGTACTATTATCGCAACAAGTCCTCTCCACCCTTACCGTTAGTTGTGTACAAACGAGTCGTTATTACGTAGTACTACTGGGTTTGACCAACCCCACTCGGCAACAACGTTGACAGGATGTCATAACGAGTGTAATATCGATGTTGATGTCGGGTTCCGCGATGACTCGCAAAGGCAAATGGAAACAGTCGAGTTTCGGTAAGATGACATGACACACTACACGGATCGTAGATCCAACAGAACTACTTAACATACCCAGTATATATAACTGTTTTACTGTTTTCCAATACTTAAACCTGTGAACTCACCAACTTTATGTTGACACACTTTAGCATGTATTCTCAGGTAACTGAACAGCATGAGCTAGGAGGCACATGGAGATGCACAAGAGAGTCTGCATACATATAGACTCTAATCCTAGGCTTATGTTTTGATTTTTGTCATTTTAAACAATGTTAACAGTGTAGTTCTGATTACTTATTTCCGCTGCTTTAATGATGAACTTTCCGCTGCTAAACTTACGAAACTAGTCTTATTTTACAAACTGTATGATTGAGTTAACACATATAGAGTTGTTCAATATGACCATGAGCTGTGATCCTGGCCACGTCACACCCACGTGGACTGACACCACGGGTGGGAATTTGGGGGTGTGACACATACTATATCATCCGAATTGCTTGTATTGCTAAAATGTTTGTAACTCAACCCATTATCACCTTTGTATTAATTTACTATCAGCCCTTTATATGTTAGCCTTTATAATTTTAGTTCATGTGTTTTATCCCTAGTTAAATCATTTGGCCCAATTAAATTAAATGGGCCGAGTTTATAACAGTTTTGGGCCATATATTTGAGCTAACTTGTCACTTGGGCCGAACGTTTTTTGGGCCAAAACAGTGGGTACGGGCCATGCGTATGTTGCTTGGGCCATAGTGAGTAAACCATGGTATTGGGCCAAAGGAAATTCATGGATCGAAATGATGGTGTTGGGCTGTTGTATTCACTTGGGCCGAATCAGTTTAGATGGTCGATTGTATGAGCTGCAATGAAATAGGTTTGATTAACATGGTTTAACATTGGTGAATCTTGGTCAGCGAACCCCACGAACCCTAAGGTTCGCCTCTTGGGATTAGATGAGTGTTCGGCTGAGTAGGCAGACCCCTCCTGGTTCGTTTCCAGCATGAAAGGTTCGCCTCACATGGCTTCGGCAGTCACAAGGTTCGTTCAAAACATAGGTTCGTGACTATTGTGAGGTTCGGCAGAGTCTCAGGTGCATGGGTTCGGCTAATGTCACAAGGCTCGGCCAAAGATCAAGCAGGTTCGCAGGAGAGTTCGTTGATGTGGGTTCGCCTGACATGACAGGTTCGGCCAAAGCAGTCCAGGGTTCGGCTGGTGGTTTGCATGGATGGGAAGGTTCATTCAGCTTGACTTTGTGTGTAGGCAGGTTCGGCCATGTCCACCAACCTCACGAACCTGCAGCATCTCATCATTCCCGTCGTGCTTGGTGGGATTGTAGAGCTGCTCCCAGGTCGGTGGTGTACCAGAACAAGGTTTCGAGGGTTTAGGTTTGGTTTACACAGGTTCTAACACCTGTTACATGGGTTGGGTTGAACATGATCCAAGAAAACCCTATTTTTTCAGGTCTTTCCTAGCTTCATACCTCGTTTTTGGTTGGGCAAACGTGTAGATCTGTTGTACTTCCTTGTAGAGGAGGTTGAGAGCTTCAAATGGCCACCAAGAAGGCCCGATTTCGTTGAGAAACGACCAAGTTATGAGGATTTGAAGGGTGATTATCCTAGTGAGAAGAAAGGTTCGGGAATGAGCTTCTAGAGAGAGATAGAGCTGAATTAAATGAGGGAAAAGCCTCATTTAGGGCTTTTATACTAGGGGTGGTGTTCGGGTTCGTTTCGGTTGCTCGGTTCGCGTTTTCGTTGCGTTTCCGGAACGTAACGCGTATTTTGCGTGTTTTAAAATAAAAAGAGTTGTTTTATTTCTTTTTGATGAGTTTCAAAATTGTAAAATATTAAATATTTTATTTTCTTAATTTAATGTCGTTCGTGTCGAAATTCGTTTTCGTTTCGTCAGAACGCGTCACCATCGCGCGTATTCGTTCGAATCGTCACCCGAACGAACACGACAATGGCTTTGCTTTCCGACTTTTGTTTTCTACTTTTCAGTCACTATTTCAGAACGTTAAACTCACAGATATGTTTATGTGAATCGTCACCCACGCAAACACACTGTCAATTTGCTATTCTGAAACAACACTGTAATTAAGCTGTAAATTGTATTTCCTCACTGTCGGACTCAACTAAACATCCTGTTTTCACATTGTTTTCACACTGATTTGTCGGCCATCTGATTCCTGTCATCTATGGATATCAGATCGCAACCGACTTGTTATTTTCTTGAACATTGTTGTTTCTCTTGTTTCGTTGTATTATCTGTACTTAGGTTTTCACCTAATTACTAACAACTATTGTTTCAAATGAGTGTTGTACTTACGGCATTTAAGTTTACACATAAACACGTACAACTGTTTCTTGTATTTTGAATTCTGTTAATACAAGCACTGTTCACAAACATGTATTTACACGTAGTAAATAGTGAAAGTACACATACCGTACGGACTTGCCGGGCGATCTGGTACTGGATGTCACACTATGATTTATTCTCATCAAGTGTTCCTACCATCACTAAGTGTTAGTATCATCACTATGCGTTCATATTTTCACCAAGTGTCTATATCATCACTCAAGTCTTCAGTATATCACTAAATGTTCGTATCGTTCGTTGATCCTATACACCCCACGTGTCCAATAAGTGACACGTTCATAAATGATTTTATATGTGTTCATCAAATATGATCATCCAAAGTGTCAATCCAACCCAAACTTAACCAACATTCCATCAACATCAACCTTACAACACTTCCTAATAATATCCTAAGTTCCTGACACTGACAGACCCCCGATATACTACAAATGGTATATGTATAGGGCATATGCAAGGGTAGGTCACAACCTCCCCAACATCGTCCCACCACCTTTGTAGTATACCACAGGTGTGTCCTTGTCTGGTGATCCTAGATCAAACAATTAATTCCTAAAGCAAATAAATTCCTAAGTAGTTAATTTTCTAAGCAATTAATTTCCCAAATGGGTAGTTCCCTTATTTCTCAATACTGACATCCACCCAATGTACTGCAAATGGTATATGTATAGGGCATATGATAAGGGTAGGTCGCAACCGCCCAAACCACCGTCCCTCCATCAGGTTCGCCGAGCTGCACCTGTTACCTGTTCATTATCATCCTCATATTCGAACCCTAACTGTTTTAAGCTGTTCTCATGGCTCTCAGTCTCTCTTATTTGTTCATTTTTTTTGACACCCAATCATACAAAATCGTTCAAAATGAAATGATGATATATAAACCGATGATAGTAACAAGAAACCAAAAGTAAAATCAAGATCTACCTTTAAATGTTGTCCAAACGCCGATTTTCTTCGTGGGTTTGTGTTCTCCTCGATCACGCGGTCGTTTAGGCACCAAGATCTTGCGAAATGGTTGAGAAACGAGAGAGATTTGCTAGAGAGAAGTTAGAGAGAGATATGGAGATTTTGTGGGTTAGAGAGAGAAAGGGTTCTTGAAGAATGAAAGAAGAAGAAGGGTTTCTTCTTCATTATATCGCGTTTTGTCCCCTTGTGTTCGGTTTCGTTTAATACGCGTCAAAAACTAATAAATGCTCGGTTCTCTTCGTAAAATATGTTTAAACATAAAACGTTTAAATAATTAAGTTTCGTTTTTAATAAAAATGATTTTAAATTAACATAGTTTCGTAAAACGTTTCGTTTAATCTCACTAGATCATTTATTAATTCAAAATAATTCGCTCGTATACGTCGTAAGCTGTGATTTTTTATAAACGTTATTAATTTTCAATTTATTAATTTAATATCGTTAATTATTATTTCGTTATCTCGTCAAAACGCGTTACTCACGTACGTATTCGTAAAGATCGTCACAATCCAACGCTTGTATCGTATTTCGATTCGATTTACGATTTATGGAATATCGTTCCAGGATATTATTCCCAATAATTATATTCGTGTGAATCGTCACCCACACGAATACATTATCAAGCTAATATTTCTGAATTAATATTCGCGTTCAAGTTATGTTCGTAACCTTACCATCGCGTAATCATTTCCAATATCATTTTCCTTATTTAATTATCTTAATAATATCGTTTCCCAATCCAATCCCACTAAACCATATCACTGACACATCCATGATAGACCGAAATATGCATATGTATAGGGCATATGCAGGGGTAGATCGCAACCTCCCCAACACCGTCCCACCGCTATTTCGATAAACCATGACCATGTGTCCTTGACTATGTTTAGCAACCAAACACTAACAAACTCCTAATTCCTTTTCCATTACAACCACAATCCAAAATTCGTGAATTCATATGCGATAACTCTCTGGTTCTATTTAGTTGCGTTTAACTAAACTCCCCATGCTTTATGCTACAAAATCATGTGTTCTCAATATGTATACCAATATTAGTAATCACATAAAATAATTTATCATCATTAATAATAATCATATCAGGACATAACAGTACAGTTAGACATGTACGGACAACCCGAAATACAGTGATGTTACACATAGTATCCTTATTCATACCATATTGAGCCATACTCCCCCAAGATAGCTTTATATGCATCCTTCTTTTCTGAATGCAACTTTCAGTTGCTTATCTCTAGAGGTGCACAAATCGGTTAACCGGTCGAAAAACATTTTTGGAATAGCTGAACCGGTTAACCGGTCAAAGTATGGTAACCGTTTTTTCAACAATAACCGTTTCAGTTAACCGCCAAATAACCAATTTTTTACTAAGATGTGTTGGAGTTAAGCTTGATAAAAGAACATTGAAGGGACAATTTAGTATTAGCATAAGTATTATTAACGGGTCAAATAGATACTACCGATGGTTTTGGTAGTTACTAAGTTAGTTATGGCAGTTAATGTCTGTTAAATAACTATCATTGTAACCGTCTTAGACAGCAACTATAAATAGGATGTGTAAATTGATATTTGATCTATTCGAATGTATGTGTTGGTCTATAAGTATGTTGTGTTCCAAACACTGCACACACACATACAAATTAATCCATCGCATACTATTGTTCAACATGGCATTAGAGCGTGGCGATATGTGATCTGTGAAGAAGGATCGGTTGCATGAAAGAAACCCATTGATTGAAGAAGCGTGTATTGGAGAAGAAATGTTGGATGAAATCACGATAATGACGGGAGATCAGTTTGTCGGGTGTTCCAGTGATGACGTAGAAGGCTCGGGAATGAATCCGGTGTTGAAGAATGATTAGGAGGATCAAGGAAAATGTAGTAATGATCAAGAGGATCGGAAGGATTCGAGTGTAGAGTCTCTGCGGATTTTGGTAGATGAATTCCAAATTGGTAGAGAACCGTGTAAATATACAAGCCATAAATTACGTGATAATAGAAGAAAGCTTTGGAATGATTTACGCATGAAGAAGAAGAACAAGCCATTCGATCAACATAAATACTCTTATTGCAATTGTCATGGGGATTTCCAAAAAATCTGTAAGTTAAGGATATTGAAATTCAAATTTGTTGTTTCGGGAACAAAAGAATTGGGCTGGAATCAAACATGGTTCGTGGGTTTTGAAAGAAGAACCCACACTTGCACAAACAAGAACATGTTTGATAGTTTAAGGATGTCTCATGGAATTGAAACTAAGGTGAAGAAAAAGAGAACATTTATTTGTGGAAAAGGAGATGTAAGTATGCTTTCAGATGGAATAGATTTCATGATAAAAGATGTGTTTTTCACGCCATCTCTTAAAAGAAATATGTTAAGCATGAACATGCTTGTAAACCAAGGTTTTGAAGTCACTTTCCAAGGAACCTCATGCATAATATCCTAGATGGGTTGTAGTAGTAAAGGTAATCGGAAAAGGGTTGTTGAAATGATCCATAAGAATGAGGCTGAACAGGAACCAAAGGGATTACCTTCTGGAAGATGGACCGGTTAAAACCGGTTTGGTCTCTTGAAACCTCAAACCGGTCCTAAATCGTCGTTTTTTTCATAAACCTAAAACCGATTTGAATAACCGTTACAGACTGTTTTTTTTGTGCATCTCTACTTATCGCCATTTTACGTGTGAATATTCTTCAACATTTTGGAATCTATATTTCTCAAACTCACCCCAATGGCTTATGACAAGTCCTCAATTTTGAAGTTTATTACTTTTCTTCTAAACAAGGTTCAAATGTGCAAGTTTGTGAGTTGTGACCATCAAGTGTGTAACTGGATCAATTATATTTAGTTGTCATAAAATGGCTGTTGGATTTGTATGCCCAAGTAACGACAACATTTCATACTACTATCGAGATAAGATCCGTAAGGGTTGCACTACGAGCAACGAACAATAATATTTAATTAAAAGTTAATTAAATCGACACAATCGTGACTAATAGAGGGTAATATCAAAGAGTTGATATTTAAGAGGTAATATTTGTAATTATCAATATGTTGATAATTATAAATTACGTTTATTATTTAAATATTAATTAGATTAATATTTATTTAATTAAATCTTATTATCTAAATTTAAAGATTTAAATTTTGAATAAAAGAATTTTTTATTTAAATATAAGATTTTAAATTAAGATAACTATCAAAAATTAAAAGCAAGATACGGTGGAGCAATTTAAAAAGGGTTTTTGGTCGCCTCCATTGTATGTGATTATCTTCTACGTCACCAACCAAGCAACCGCTGGTCACTTGCAGCGCCGATCAGGCCACTTTCGTGGGTCCTTTTTGCTGCAGTCGATTATTTTGATCAAGTGGAGTTGGATTTTAAGTGGTGTTGAGATCTTGTGAAGATTCAACAGTCACGAATCAGATTGTGTAACCAGATCTAGCGACTGAGTTCGTTGTTTCGTGGTGCTTCGTGTATGTTAGCCGTTTATTCTCGAAATGTATAATCACTAACACCCTATGGTTTGTTTATTCTGTTTGGTTTGCATCTGGACTCCTGGTGGACAATCTAGTTTTGACCGGATTGGTTCGTACGGTTAATGTTTCCGCTGCGTTTAATGATTTAAAATTTTAAAACTCACGTACGAAACCCAACAATGACCTATAAGCATGCCTCCAACACTTTTATGGTGACAGACACAGGGCTCAATACTTGTGACACTTCAAATTCAAGTTCTTTTACTATGTCTTCAGCTTCCAATTAGAAGCGTAGTTGGTAAAAATTCATTGATCAAACTAACCCTCCACTTTTAAACTTTTAAAACCAACCCTTTAGCTTTGTAAAAGACACTTTAACATTTTCAAGTTTCTAAACTTAGGTCTTATCTCCTTATAGTGTATATTATATGATTTTTTTTCTTAATAACTTTTGTTCATTAACTAAAACACTAATAAATCATGGGTTATATCAACTAATGGTAACATCTTGACATCATAAAATAAGACTTGAAGAACATCACTAACTGTATATAACTGGTCTTTATATGGTTGGTTTTCATAACCGAGTTGTCATAACTTCATTTTTTTTTTTTTGCGTATTTAATCACACTAATGTTACCAACTAAAATGCATGATAAGATTTGTACACACACAATGTCGTTTTTGACTTTTGTTATATGTGTATAAATGTAGTGCCTAAACAATTTATGCGTATAACAAGACGTGACGCTCGTACGTTTCTTTACGTGTCTAATTATGTTAATGTCACTGACACAATGCACTTTGCGAAAGTAAAAAATGCACCGCAACTCACAGCTTAATTGCTTTAAAAAAAATTTATATTCATTTCATGTGGGTCAAGTGCTTTCATATATTACTTTAGTTAAATTATTTTTTTTAAAATTTTTTTATGACTTAACACATGGACTATAATAATGTTTTCTACCTGCTTGTGCTGTACAACTAATTTTTTTTGTATTTCTTTCCTTTAGCCTTTTTTACGGGGTCTTTTTTAATAAATTATATTTCATTTTTTTATAATCAACCAATCACAATTTTATAATAACGTTTTATATCTATATTTCAATCTTTATAATTAACACGTCAAAATTTTATAAATTTTGTTAATCTCAACACGACACTAGACTACAAGTTTCAATCGTATGAAAACTAAAAAAAATTCGTTTATGTTATCATCATCATCAAAAGTCGTATGCACCAGTGATGTCTTGTCCTAGTGATAAGAAAGAGGTACGTGGGAAGTGATAGGAGACACATGTCATGGGTTTGATTCTTGATCCCACCCGGTTTTACCGGCCTTTCACCGTCGTGCCTTTAGGCGGGTGCTTGAGTCGGGTTTTCCCCGGGAATTGGTGGCTGGTGAGCTAGGGGCTCCGTCCGTCTGTACAGTGGCCAGCTTGGGCATCCTTTAGCCATTAGAAATCACGTACGGAGTACCTGGCAGTTGAATAGTTGGCGTTTCAGAAAAACAATCAAAAGCCGTATGCGCTCGTTACGCGGCATCCGATTCTTTATAAAAATAAATTTTAAAAATCAACAACAACCCACATAAAATATCGTATCCAGTGACGCCAAAATACTCCAATAATCGTACTTGAGTTGAAAGCAAACTCATACGGCAACCACCGCTCGTCAATCAATTAAATGAAGGTGGGAACAATCGTGTTTCTTCAATCAAACGACTGTCAAATCGGAATTCACTTTGATCTTACCGGTTATGGCGGATCTCAGCCCTCAAACCGAGATCTCCTTTGCCGGAATCTTCTTTTGCAGCGCCTTCGCCGCTTGTTTTGCTGAGGTTTATCTTCATTCCATCAATTTTTTTATTCTTGTATCGTTATCTGACTCCGATTGCAATGTGATATGTTTTGTTTCTACTAGATTTGAAGATACATTTTCAGGGTTTGCAGATTTAGGTTTGAGTTTAGTGGTGAATTTGTGATGCCATAGTAAAACTAGAGATGAATCTGAATTGAAATTCATAGGTTAGTATTATCTAGTTCGGGTTTTTTTTTTTTTTTAAATCTGCGAACCCCTGGGGTGTTCATCGAGTCGGATAACGGTTTATTCGGGGTATTCGGATCGGGTTGTTCGTATTTGAAAATTTTGATACATTATCTCAAACCTGACCTGATCCAATCCGAATCTATCCGAATAAACTTATTTTTTCATCCGAACAACCCGAAAAAACAGGGTTTATTCGGGTTATTCGGATATCCGATCCGAATAAACAAGATTTTGTATATCCGATATCCGATCCGAATCTATCCAAATATCCGAATCTATCCGAATCTTTAATTCGGATTGGTTTTTTCGGGTTTCAGATACGGTTTGGATTTCGGATTTTTTGAACACCCCTGTCTACGATCACGTTTAGCTAAAAGAGTTCTGTTTGATGTCACCTAGTGTTTAATTTTTTTTGCCCATGTTTAACTTTCAGTTATTAACATGTGACCAAACTAACCCTGTGTCCAAAACCGTTAACCAACCTATTTTAACCATATCCGATCGGGTTTTCAAAACCATTAACCGAAATTTTTTTATTTTAGTTTGGTTGAGGATCAAAATTGAACCGAATTGCACATACACACCCATAGTATCTTGGATAAGATAAGACGGACAAATTGGGATGGTTCAGACATGTGAAGATGAGACATATGCTGATGACTCTCGTAAGAATTGAAAAAATTGTAAAACCTTCTCAGTTTAGGGGATGAGAGGCTGAGGCGTAAACTAATAACATGAGAGGAGCGGCTTGGAAAGGATTTGTTAGACTTGCATCTTTCCTTGGACATGATCGGAGATAGGAGTTTGTGGAGATGTCAGATTAATGTTATGACATTTTATAGGATAGTAGATCTATCTTAAACCTGTCTTTAGCTTTAGCCTTAACTTTTTCTTAGCCATGGTGTATAAACTTTTTTTAGTAGAGTGTATAGATAATGTGAAAGGGAATAGTGCTATGTTCTTTTTCCCACCTCTTTGCTCTATTATATGTTGATACAATAGTTTATGCTCCATTTTATGCTAGCAGCAATTTACTATAAGGGTGTGCATCAAACCAAAACTGGAATTTTTAGTCAATGGTTTTACAAAAATGGCTATGTTTAAAGTTCAGTTATGGGTTTTGGACTCAGGGTTGGTTGAGTTATCGGTTAATAATCAAAATATTAACATTTGCTAAAATTTTAAACTTATCATAAATTTGATCTTTTATTTAGATTCTTAAACCAATGGCTTGAAAAATATAGAAAGGAAATGCTAGATGTCCCTAGGCCTCTCCTTTTACAAAAGTTAAGATTTAATGCAAGTTTCGTTTTAAGTCTATAACGTGTGATACCGTGGGAATTTTTTTTGAAGTGTTTACTAGCCACTTGACTTTAGTTTCGATAAGTGATGTGGAACTGGAAGGAAGTATGTGAAATTGTAATGAGTGTAATCAACAAGCCTTCTTGATGGGTCTTATCACATATGTAATGTGCTTTCACTGCTGCAATGAAGGAAAAAAACCTAGAAAATGACCTCTTCATGGTGATTAGATTTTTATTGTAATGGCAATACCAGTAGTTTGTGGGTATTGGTGGGGTGCATGAAATATGGTTTGTAAGTTGGAAAACATTTATTATCATTTCCACTTTACAACTCTACTAAATGGTGCTAGTTTTCATACAAATATGGATTGTGTGTCTTCACTTGCAAACATATATCCATTGTTACCACTTTGGCAGAATTCTATTGGCTCTGGAGGTTCTTTAACAATTATCTATGCGGTTGACATATCCCGCTTGTGCTTATGTTCCTATTGAATAGATGTGCCAAGAAATGTAATTGTATTAAATCTTTAACATAATACATATTGACAAGCTATGGGTCATAATCATAATCATCATCATCATCGTACTCAATATATCTCACCATTAGCAAAGCTAAGGTAGGGTCTGAGGAGGGTAAGATGTAGACAGCCTTACCTCTACCTTGTAGGAATAGAGAGGCTGCTATGATACATATGACCAAAACCAACAAATAAGTTTTGGTTAATATGTTATTGCTTAACTAAACCATTAGTTAATTGTTTTGTTTGGTTAATTTGGTTTAACTTGGTTATTTGCTCACCATAGTTTACTATTATCATCATTGGCAGTTTGGCACTCTTGAATGGTTGTTGCTCCGATAATATTGGCCATATCTTATGCTATTTGGACTATCCTATACTGTATTTTGTATGTTTTATGCTATACACCTGCTGGAAAAGATTTTTGGAGTCAGGCGTCTTAGCGAAGCAGCCTTTATACCCCAGGGGATAGGGAAAAGGCATGCCCTCAACCCACCCTCCTCATATCCTCCAATTACCCTGCTATGAATCAAATTTAGTAGGGTATGCTTGTTTGTTATTGTGATCACATAGTTTTGTGATCATATTTAATACATCATCTATTTTTGTTGCATGCCATTGAATTTATGTGCCCATCTCTGATGAAATGATTCCTTTCCTGGAAAAGCAGAATTTGACTTTTTCTCCGATACTTAATTCAGAAAATATTTCTGGTTTTCCTGCATTTGTGCAGTTATGTACAATTCCTCTTGACACTGCTAAAGTTCGACTTCAACTCCAAAAGAGAGCAACATTGGGAGAAGAAGGCGGTTCATCAAAGTACAAGGGTCTTTTAGGTACTGTTGCTACTATAGCCAAAGAAGAAGGTTTACTTGCACTTTGGAAAGGTATTATACCTGGATTACATCGCCAATTTATATATGGAGGCTTAAGGATCAGTTTATACGAGCCAGTAAGTATTAAGTATCTCATGTTGGTTTTGAGGTTATCTGGTGATTCATTCTTCCGAGGCGTACATAGGCTTCAATCTTGAGGACTGATCCAGTGTGGCTCAACAACTGTTAGTGTATTACATCTAAGATTTTCGTCTACAGGTCAAAGTGTTTTGTGCTGGTGGTAATATTCTTGGGGATGTTTCGTTATTCCAGAAAATAGTTGCTGCTTTGATTACAGGTAAGTGATATTGGATCTCCCTTCCTCTGTAATAGCTTAATGAGCTGAGGTTGTCTCTGAGAGCAACCTCTTTATCTTATTGAGTAGAGTTAAGATTTACCTTTATCTCATTCTCCACAACCACTACTACTAAGTGGGAATTTACCGAGTATGTTTGTTTATTCCTATACTAGCGGGGTGCTCATGCAGAGCAGTGGGGAACACAATACACTAATACTGACAATAGTAAAACGCTTGAAAAATTTATTGGTGAAATATCATATATATTTGAAGGTTCATTGAAAGTTTATAAAATATAAAAATAAAATAAATATGAAATTATATAGTATAAAAATTATTTGGAGAACGTAATTAAAACAGGAAATTGATTGTTTACACAAAGGAATTTCATTGGAAGTTGTAATCTAACTAATTTATGGTATTTATAATCAATACTAGCTTAGAAATTTGTGAATTACACTAGTTGAATAATAAAAAAATGTGATTCATAATTGTCAGTATATTCTATTTCAACCCATAAATTAGCTAACAAAAAAATGATAGAAATGGTAAATCATATTAGGAACCTAAAAAGATGACATTGTTTAGTATGTTATTTGTTTTATATAAAGTTTGTTTGTTCCTAAAATGTAGGAGTTATAGTCCGTATATGTTTCCTTGTTTTTAAGAGTATAGAGGCAAGGCTAATGTATTTATGCAAGTTTTTTCCCAGTAATTCTATAAAACACAAACAATCGTGGTCTGTACTCCTGTTAAACCACAAAACACCTGCATATTTGTTTTAAGTTCCTCCAATCTGATCCAGTTGTATTTCTAACACAAGGGACTTCTTTTTTCAAAGTTCTGAAAATCCAATTCTGAAAACTTGTTCTGTGTGAGCTCAGATACTAAATTAATAACGGTATAAACAAACAAACAAACATACCAAGTGAAATCCTATTTTGTGGGGTAGTAACAACATCGAAACACTTAAATCATTCAAACTTGTAAAAGTGAAAAAGTCGACCATAAAATATATTCTTATATCATCCTTCTCGATCAACTTTTTAGCTTATGAAGGCCCACTCAGATACCAAAGAAACATAAAACATACTACGTAAAATCCCACTCATATAACAAACAAACTTGTATGTTCGAGTTAAACATACAGGCCTTTAAAAGTTACATGTAGTGATTTATTAAAACAAGTCCTAAATAATGATCTTTCTCATCAAACAGGTGCTATAGCAATTACATTGGCTAATCCTACTGATCTAGTGAAAGTTCGACTTCAAGCTGAAGGCAAGTTGCCACCTGGAGTGCCACGCTACTCTGGTGCTCTAAATGCCTACTACACCATACTCAAGGAAGTAAGTTTCTAATGTCCTAATAAATAGAGGTGGCAAAGCAGGTGAGTTGGGCATGTTAGGTAGCTGATCAAAATGAGCAATTTTGTACGGATCAAGTTGGGTTGACCTACAGGTCTTATACATGTACGTCGTGTTCATTGGTTGGCGGTTCCAACTCAGCCAAACATGTTAGACATGCAAAGCTAAACATGACACGAAATTTGCTGGTTGACTCTAACATGACCGGTTTAACTTGATTTTTGTTTTAACTTTTTTGCATATTCCAAACACAACACGGGCCTCGAAATTGCATCAGACATGTAAACTCAAACACGACACGGATATTTGCTGGCTGACACGAACAAGACCCATTTGACCTAGATTTTTGTTTATTTATTTATTTATTTTTGCATATTGATAATTTTTAATAAAATTTTACACCAATAGATACAAATGCATTTAAAACAACTATTAATAAAAAATGTATTCTTATGTCAATTTCTAACGCCCCATTTGTGGTGCACACATATAATGTATATATGTGTGGGCCCTTAAGAGGCAAAAGTAAAAGTGCACTAATTTTAATGTTATTTCAATTGTTTTGTGAAAATAACGTTAAAATCATTGGGATGGTCAACTTCAAACGATAACTTTGAGCCGGGGACTCTTTTGGAGCAGCCTCTTCATCCCAATTGGGATAGGGGTAAGGTTTGTATCCATCCTTCCCCCCAGACCCTACTGAAAAGTGGGAATATATGGGGTAAGGTTGTTGGTTGTTGGTATTCTTATGTCAATTTCTCTATATTAGATTTTAAATTTTAGGATAAAATTCCCGATTAATTTTATTTTTTCTTCATAAAATACATATAAAGAGTTAAAATAACAAGTAAATGGGTCAACCCCAAACCCGTCAGGATGACATGAACATCGTTCGTTTAGCTAAACGGGTTCATGAGTTCGACCTGAATCTGACCTGAACCTGTTTGTACTAAATCCAAACCTGCAAATTTCATTGTAGGTTCGTCTCATCTTAGAAATTCACAACCCTAGGTTGACCCAAAATACTTTTTATTCAAAAATTTTGTTTATAACCTGTGTGTTGATTATAAAGAATGATATATGCAGTAATTTCTTTTCAAATGAAGCTATTTAATGTGTTGTATGTCCTAAAGGTGCATTTTTGGCTGCTTTCAGCATGTTAGAAATAAAATATATCCTGCATTAAAATTGCTGCCCTAAGGTAGACATCTGTAACTGCGTAATATACTTGTACACATTTAACAGGAAGGGCTAGTGGCAATGTGGATCGGGCTGGGCCCAAATATTGCTAGAAATGCTATCATTAACGCTGCAGAACTTGCCAGCTATGATCAAGTAAAACAGGTTTGACACGTTGACTTATCTTCATTCTTATAATTATTTTGTATGTAGTCATTGCTAGTTCTACTGACTCTACTGGATTCTTGTTTTTGGTTCATCTTTGTAGAGCATTTTGAGAATTCCTGGGTTCACAGACAATTTATTCACTCATCTACTTGCGGGTTTAGGTGCAGGGTTCTTTGCAGTGTTGATTGGCTCACCTGTTGATGTGGTAATTTCATTGTTTTTATTGCTAAATTGATTTACAACTTCTTAGCTTATGTTTTCAATATATATTTTAACTACCAACAGTGTACTAACTTCAATCTGTCTTTTGAGCTCAAAACACCAATTATTGACTTCAATTTGATAGATGTGGCAAGATGGGTGGGTTGGGTAATGGGTCAAAACGCATGATTTACTGTATGGTATGATTGACTCGTATGGATTATTGTTTTACATATGATAATGAGAACCATTGTAATAAAATAATTTCAAATTTATTTTAATATATATGGCTTTAGGAGGTTGAAAGCATTTGAATAACAATTGGGGCCAGCTTCAACATGTTTGACATTTCCAAAATTTGCCCAATTATTTACTTTATCACCCCCCTTGGAGATAAAATTTAACCAAAATTGACCCATTTGATTGGTTAGAATTGTGACCTTATAAAGTTTGATTATTACATTTTGACCATTGATTGGATTTATGAAAGAGAACACATTTCAAGTCCAAAAGGTAAATTTTGTTGATAGGAATCTTGGGTACTAATTGAGACATGCAATTTCTGTTGTTCCAGGTGAAGTCTAGAATGATGGGAGATTCAGTTTACAAAAGTACCCTTGATTGTGTGGTTAAAACCTTAAGAATTGAGGTACGCTTACACTTGGTTTAAAAAGCACGAGTTGCATGGTATGCATGGTTGAAGAAATCACTAGTCGCTAGTCGGGCGGTCAGTTACCGACCGGCAGGGACGGAGGTTACAAGGGGCCCGGGGGTGCCCTGGACCCCCGTTTTTTCACTCAGAAGGGTCGATATAATATTATTTTGTCGGAAAATCCTTCGGTTCCCTTCGTTTTCTTCCTAAAAATCCTTCGGCCCCCTCCAATTTCATCCTAAAAATCCTTCGGCCCCCTCCGTTTTCTTCCTAAAAATCCTTAGGCTCCCTCCAAGCTTTTTTCAAGCTCCGTCACTGCCGACTAGGGATTAATCCGATTGGAATTTTATATGTAAATTTTCAAAACTATACACATATATACAAAATTTATACATATTTTTTCAAATAGTTAAAGATTTTAATCAATTAATTCATAATTTATGGGCTAATTAACATGTATTCATTTTATGTTTTATAAAAGCCCATTTGTTAAAAAAATCTAATATAAAGCCCATTCGTCCGCTCCTGCTTCCTCTATCCAGTTCTTCTTCCCTGTTAGGCAACACAGACAAACAGACCCCGCCCTCTTCTCCGCTCAGTCCATTTCTTCTCTCTCTATCGTTGCAAATCAAACGTCTTCCCCGGCACCTCTGCAGATAAAAGGTAGGTTTTTAAGTTTTTGTTCTCGTTAGTGTAGATGGAAGGCAACCTTAAGATCAGAGGTCATCAGATGCGGTCCGATTAGGTTCGATTTGAACCGATTGGGACCGACTAGCATTTTCTTGGCCGATTACAAGATATTTACTTGGCTGCCGTCCGCCTGCCTGGCGCCTAGCGGCTAGTTGCCAATTAATCGGGGCCTAGAACCGATTTTTAAACCATGATGGTATGTGCATCACTTAAGTTAGACGTTGCTCAATGTACAAAATAAAGGGCGTATCCTGTACTTGACGTAGCTCTCTCTTTGTGCAAGGGCCAGGGAGGTGCAATCTGATGTACGCAACCTTATCTTACAGATTTGTGTAAGAGGCAGTTTCCAATGACTTGAAACCCATAACCTATTAACCTCAAAGTCACAAAGCAATAACCGTACTGGATGCTCTAAGGCCCGCCTCATAATTTCTTTGTCCATTTGGTTATTTTTACATCCCCTTGTTTCAGAGTTCCTAAAAGTGCTGACTCAAGCCCTTGATGCGTTTTTTAGAGCGCCTCACTTGCCTCAAACAAACGGCTTAAATCCAGTAATTTTTATATCGTTTTGGCAACTTATTTCTAATGTTGTTATTCAACTGTTTCACATGTTGCAGGGAGCTCTTGCATTTTACAAAGGATTCCTCCCAAATTTCGGTCGGCTAGGATCCTGGAATGTTATAATGTTTTTAACACTTGAGCAAGTAGGATATCATTTTGTGCATTTGTCTTCGTATGCTATATATATCAACAAAGTTTTAACGGGTCAAAAAAGATGATTTTTAGTATAGGTTGGGTTGACCCGCTAACACATTGTGTTACCTGTTATCTATTTTTTTTTTTGAATACATACGCATGTATATATGTGTATATATATATTATACACACACATGTATATTTATTTTTGTGGGTTAACATTAACTTTTGTTTTTGATGGACATGACAGGTAAAAAAGTTATTCTCATAAGAAGCTCTGATTCTATTATTGCATTCTTTCGTGGCAATTTTGGTGGTGTTATAGTTCCAGTTGCCACCTGTCAAAATACGTATAGTCACATGGCTTGAAGCCGTTTATTTCCTTGGAGTTGGCTTATCGTATCATTTGTAATATTTATAGAATTTGCATATGACATTTAAATTTATGAACATTATTATTATGTGCGGTTGCATTGAGCAAGTGAGCATTATATACAATTCTGTTCTTTTCTTTGTTTTCTTTTTTGTCGAGTAAATTATGGTTTTCGTCTGTGTTTTAACTATTTCAACCCAAAATAAAATCTTTTATCAATGCAACCCTTATGGTTATAACAACTAACGATCCAACCCCTGTGGTTTGAAAAATTAACGGCTTTTGCCCCCAACCATGGTTAAAATCGGGGGCCAAAATTGTTAGTTATGAATGGAGGCCAAAACCGTTAGCTGTTTAAACCTTAGGGGTTGTATTGATAAAAGATTCTATTTTTGGTTGAAATAGTTAAAACACTTAAACCATAGATGCTAAAATCGAAATTTACTCTTTTTTTTTTTGGAACATGTTAACTAATAGTAACTATGTTTTTCAAGTGTTTCAATTAAGTCTTCAAAAGTTTATTTTTGGTCTCTTTAAAGTCACCCAAATTCCATTAAGTGTCTTAATCATCAATCATGCGTAATTTTTTTGTAACTTTTAAATTTTTTAAAATCAATAGGGTAGTGTTCTAATAGTAACTTATTCTTAAACCATTAACCCAAATTACTCCACCAAGATGAAGTTAAATCTTGTTTTTTTAACGTCATTGTAACCTATTTAGATAACTATCTTCTTTTATGAATTTACGTAAATTCATCACTGTTCAAGCGTAACATCGTTGTAAGTTTTTAACTTACAACACTGTAACTGTTTTAGATCCAAAACTTACAACGATATTACGTCTTAAACGGTGATGAATTTACGCAAACTCATAAAAAAAAATGTTTTAAATGTGTTACAATGATGTTAAAAAAATCCAAAATTTGGCTTTATCTTGTCGGATTTATTTGGGTTAATGATTTAAGAGTGAGTTATTATATGATCCCAATCATATACATACATACACACACACATACATACATATATATATTTATAGGATTTGGTTCAAATAAGAACCCTGCTTAATTGTGGTAACCCAAATAACCCTGCAAAAATGCTCGAATCTTTGATTTTTTTCATGGTCTTTATTATACATAATTAAGGGGTTTCTTTTTTGTGTTTTAGCTAATTCACAATGCAAATCGAATTTGCATTGGTGTAAAAGTTTTGCACTTTTCTAAATGTTGCGAAATGCAAATCGAATTTACACCGATGCAAATTCGATTTGTCTTGCGAATTAGCCAAAACACAAAAAAGAAACCCCACCTAAATATGTATAATAAAGACCATGAAAAAAAAAATCAAAGATTCGGTCATTTTTTGCAGGGTTATTTGGGTTACCGCAATTACAGTGGGTTAACAACGGAACCTTCCCCTATATATATATGGATTGTATCCTGTGAAAGCCTGATCTTAAAGAGAAAACTCTTAAACCATATCTGGGCTGTCTATTTGAAATTTTGAAAATAAATATGCAGTTCACATTAAAGAACATTTGTTTATTCAAACCTAATTTTTTATACAGGTTTAATATGAACCACATATTTATTCTAACATTCCAAATCAATGATTCGTATATATATAAGGGATGGTTCGAATGTTAACCCTTCCTTATTGCGTTAACCGAATAACTACATCTTATTACTTTGGGGCCTACATCTTAACCGAATAACCTTTATATGGGGTCCTAATATTCATACACCACCCACCTTCTATACATCATACTTATGTCAAATCAATCAGATCATACTCACATAACTTTTGCTCTTACATGTTTTTAATATATTTTTTAGTATTAAAAAATACAAAAGGTGTTGTTATTCATATACCGGTGTACCAATATCCCTACCCTATATATATATAATGTCCTTCAAATGTAACTTAAACCTATACAAGGCCGGTCCAATAGAGGGACGAAATAGGCGACAACCTCGGGCCTGACCTTTAAATGGGCCTGTATATTTAAATATAAATTAACAGGTTAGTTTTCGTAAAATGGTCTAATTTATTTTTACCCTGGTACCCATATTTTTTTTCATTCTTGGGGCATTCTCCGACCCTATATATAACTCAGCAGTATGCAACTTCCCCTCCGTGGCGGTGGCTCCGTGCCTCCGTGGATATTTGAGGGCGACAAGGAATGAACCAAGGCAGTGTTCCCAATTGCATGAAATTTATTTTGTTTATTTTCATTTTTTATGTTATTGTAACTAATTAAATAACAAAAAATACCCAACCTTGGTAGGAACATCAGTTATGGTTCCTACTCAATGCCTCTTCTAAAACCCGGAAAGAAAAAAATAATCTAATCAGAACCGGTTACTTAAAAAAAAACGGTTTGTTTACTATCATGTGACATGCGATCCTAAACAAACCTGTTATTTAAATAATCTTTTATATTAGAGGAGCCCACATGACAATTTTTTTTCTTTATGCATTGTGGATTTTCTTTTATTTTAGTAAAATTTCTATCAAGCAAAATACAAAAGCTTATACATGTATGTGTGCACATTGTGTGTGTGTGTGTGTTTGGGGGGGGGGGGGGGGGGGGATTTTTGTGCAAGATGCATACAAGCCAACATTTGAGAAAACACTCTAAATACAAAACCTTTTTTGTATACAATTTCTATGCAGATTGAAACCTGTGTTTGATGTTGCCATCTTCAATGCCAAAAAACTCACGACGGTTCTTTCTAGCATCAATTTGAGGTACCTCCACAGAATGGTTTGCAGCTGCCACGTGGTAATCTTTTCTGATCTTCCACAAGATCTCGGCACATTGCATCATCGACGGTCGAGATTGTCTTGTGGGTGCCACACATTGTCGGGCCAATCTTAGCACCTTCTCAACAACCATAAGGGATGCCGGGGTCCTCCTTAGCTTTGGATCCATTGCAAGCACCACCTCCCCATGTTTTAGTCTTTGCATTGCCTGCGAAATGATCGGAGCAGAAGCAAGAATGATACATGGATAACCGTCAGTTATGGGTCAGTTTCGGTTAATTTCAGTTATTAGTTGTTTCAAGCTTAAATATGCAACAAAAACAGGTTTGGCAATGGTGTTTCAAGCTCCCGTAAGTAAATTCCACTATGAAATATGCAGGTTCTATGCTTGGTTATGTAGAAAAATACATATAATCACATTGAAATATATTGAAAATGCATGAAAATATGCAAGGTTTGGTTTGGTTTTGATCATGAAAATGTACTTAACCATAACCATAACCATAACCGATTGATCAGTTATGGAGATGCCCTTAACCATAGCCAGTTTTTGGTTAATTTCTTTCGGTTACGGTTTGGTTTATGCCCATCACCTAATTACAAAATGACCAAATTTTAGGGAAAAATTGCCCAAGTCAAGCTTAGATGAACAGGGATACTACAGAATTTCCAAAGCAGAAATGAGCTTGATCTTTTTATTAAAGCTCGTTTAATAAAGGAGTTCAAGCCCAGACTACATTTATCGAGCTTGAGTAGGCTGCGTCTACACAAACTTGCTATTTAAATTATTTTTATTTAATATATTTTATCCATATCTACATGATAGTAATTATTATTCATAAAACTATGATAAACAACTTACTTACCCATTTTGTTGTTAATTTCTCATTAGGAGGTTTCTTTAACTCGATTGGCGGTCTTCCCGTCACCAGCTCGACAAGCAAAACCCCAAAAGAATAAACATCACTTCTATCAGTAAGTTGGTATGTACTCAGATACTCTGGATCCAAGTATCCTGCAGTTCCTTTAACTTGAGTAGAAATATGAGTCGCTTCAGGATCTTCGATGTTTATACGCGCAAATCCAAAATCAGCAACTTTTGCACGCAACTTTTCATTGATAAGTATATTAGATGATTTTATATCTCTGTGGATTATTGGTTGATCTACAATAGATTATAAAAGAAACAGTAACTTTAGAGTTTTTGATATTATATCAGGAGTAAATTACTGATTGTGTCATTTAAAAATATAGCAATTTGCTGGTTTCGTCCTTTAAATTAAAAAATTACTAGGGGTGTCCCTATTTTGAAAATTTTACACTGGGTATGTCCTTTATCACTAACCCCGTTAACTGGTACTGTTAAAAATCCCATGCCCCTGTCACATGAGGGGTAAAATAGTCAAATCCTCACCATCATCTTCCCCACTCCACCTAGGGTTTTCAGATGCACTGGTTTTGTCCTTTAAATCCTCAACCTTCTCCTTCCCCACCTTAATCTTTCTGCCATGAACACCACCAAACACTCGTCTCTAAATCTCCTCTTCACCTTCTTTGGTTCTTCCTCCAATCACCACCGTCCTCCGCCGTAAACCATTCTTACAATCTCTTCATCGGCGCAATTCCGGAGAGATATGAAGCGTTTCAGAAGCTTCAACGGCGATGTATTACACTTGGTGTATCCAACATCGATAAGGAATGTTCCGTTAGGGTTCAAATCTTTCACGTATATTGTTCCTTCTCCATCTTCAAGCTATTTTAATGTTTTGTGAGTTTTGGATTTCAACATAATCGGATTCACATGGAATTTCCGATTTGGAAACGGTGGTGGCTTCAATTTCAGATTTGGAAACCCTAGTTATGGAAGAAGAAGGGGATGAAATGACGAATTTACCCGTCACGTGTATGGGGCATGAGGATGAGCCTTTTAACGGAGACTTTTAACTGGGTTAGTGATAAAGGACATAACCAGTGCAAAATTTTCAAAATAGGGACACCCCTAGTAATTTTTGAATTTAAAGGATGAAACTAGCAAATTGCTATATTTTTAAAGGACACAATGAGTAATTTACTCTTATATGAACTTTTCAAGAATGTTGATAGCATGATACTTGCATACCTGCATACGTGTGCAAATATGTAACAGCATGAGCTACATCGGCCATGATATCTAGACGTTCTCCGATTTCAAGCCCGCTTCCACGTTTACCTGAAATGCAAGAAACTAGTAACTTTGAACTGATATCGAACGGGTGGGCTCGGATCTAAAACAACTGGATAAAAGCAAGTGGCCAAAAAATGGTTTAAAAGTAGCATAACTTTTAATCCTCATAAGTTTCATGGCTCATAAAATATGTTTATAAAAAGCAAAAAAGCGTGGATGTGACAAGTTTGCCTAATTCTCAAACCTAGATTCCCTCAGTTGGAGACTTGATTTTGAGGTCATATGTTCAAACCATGAGAAACAACCTCTTACATAAATGTATATGGTGATGTTGCTTACATTAAACTAGTAAGTAATTTCGGTCGATCTCTGCCCTGTGTGCAAGACATGAGTTAAGTGAAACATTGGATACACTCTAAATTTAACAATACCTGCCAAATTAGTATTTTCCTATAGAAGGGTTGATGCGATTATCTTAATTTATTTTTTTTGTTCTAGGTTAGGTGATTTGGACGTGCATGCATGGAAAATAGGTGATTTGGAGGTTTCTTTTGGTTCCACTACTTGGAGTAACAGAAGTGGCTGACATTGAAAACAATAGACACAGTGGAAGCTTGGGGAATTGTCACATGTGCAGGTTCCGCTACTTGGAGTAGCGGAAGTGGGTTAAATTCGTAATTAGTAATGCGGAATTGCCACAGCATACGTACGAAGGTGCAGGTCATCTTTTTTGAATTTTTGCTTCTTTCGCTACCCCAAGTAGCGGATGTTTCCCCTTCAATCATTTTCCAAAGCATTACTCGGTTATCAGATACTTGGCTATTTAACCCACTTCCGCTACTCCGAGTAACGGAACCTACACATGTGGCAATTCCCCAAGCTTCAAAGGTGTATGTTGTTCACCATTAAGCAACGGAACCCCTAAAAACCAAAACAAACCTCCTAATCACCCATTTTCCATGCATACATGTTTAAAACACCTGGAAAAAAAATCAATTATCTTATTCATTCAGAAATTCAAATTTTCCTTCAAGAGTTTCTGTTTTATTATCTGATATTTCTCTCTACATCATTAACCCTCATGATTATCAAATATACATTAAAATCATGCCCAATATGAAAAGACAAAACTGCCCTTTAAATGAAAAGGCTGTCTTACCATCTAATTGTTCTCGAAGGGTACCACAGGAAACATATTCGACCAAGATAATACGCTCGTCTCCATGCTGTACAAATCCATAGAATCTAACCAGATTTACATGCTCAATCTTTGATAATGCTAGTATTTCGTTTTTGAATTCCATTTGTGTCCCTTTGTCATATTTTTCCTGCCATAATAAACAAAAATTAATAATAATAAAAAAACAAACATTTTTCACAACCCTTTTTGGAAGCTCTTTAACTGCTATTTCAGATACTTGGGCATTATCAAAATAACATATTGATAGTTTTTGGTTGACGGGTTGCTTTGTTCTTTGTTGTACAGGAACATGACATAAATGGGTTGTGTTCGGATTGCATATATGTAGCTATCTGTTTGACTCATTTAGATAAACGGGTTGTATTTGGATTGCATGAATAAATGTATGTCATGTTCGTGTACAACAAAGCAACCCGTCAAGCAAACACTATTAATATGCTATTTTGATAAGGAATAACTCTGCACAAATATAACCAACTTTTCTAACTGTCCCATTTAAGTCATTGAAAATTTTTTTTGTCCCAATTAGGTCATTCAACTTAGTATGAGTGTTCTAATCATATATAAAAACCTGAATAGCATGTAATTGCTAATTTTCTACATATATAACTTATTTAATATGTTAAGTGGTAATCTAATAATTTTATTAAGCAAATAATAAATTAAAAATTATTTAAAATCATCCACATTTAAACATAATATTTGAAAAAAATTAAGTTTCAAATGTTAAATATTGACACACTTTGTTTGAAAAACTTAACTTTTTTCAAATATCATGCGTAAATGTGGATGATTTTAAGTAATTTTAAATAATTTTTAATTTATTATTTGCTTTATAAAATGATTATAACACCACTTAACATATTAAATAAGTTAAATATATAGAAAATTAGCAATAACCTGATATTCAGGTTATTTAAATAGGATTAAAACAACTATACTAAGTTGAATGACCTAATTGAGACAAAAAAAAGTTCTATGGACTTAACTGCAAATTGGCAAATTGTGTGTTATCCCTTTATCTAAATAAGTCTAACAGATTGGCAAATTGCAAAAAGGTTGACAAGTTGACTATAAATGGTTTAACGGGTAGATCTTTTAATTAAAAGGGAGCCTAAACATCAAATGCACTAAATATGACAACCCGAAACCTTATTATTATACATGTGTCATGTTCATGTGAACTTTCGGTCTATACGAGACCACACAAATCTAACAATATAGAAAAAACCAAAAAGGGGCATTATGCATCACACAAAATATAGATTGAAAATGTAGTCATAAAGCCATATAAATCAGTGATTCACACGTTAAGAGCAAATGCCGTTAAAAAAAAATAAAGCCATATAAATGCAAGACAATTAACCTTTTTAGCACGCTTTATTGCAATGATGGTTCCATTTTTCAGTATTCCCTTGTAAACGGTACCAAATCTACCTTCACCGATAATATTTGAAGCACAGAAATTTCCGGTTGCCTTGCAAATATCTTGAAAAGATAATTCATTTATGCACTCAGAGGCCTTAGAAGGTGTAGAGGAAGCAGAGTGATCGAGGCTTATGTTGCTTCTCAAAGAATTTCGTGCTAAATCTGCCAAAAAAAAACATTTTTTGTACAAATTACCATGGTTGTAAAAATCCCCGACTCGGCCGATTAATTGCTAGTCTCCTAAGGTCGACTAGGCCCGACTATCCGACTAGGCCGATTAGTTGGCCGATTAATCCCTAGTCCCCACCCCACCGCCCGATTAGCGCCTAGCGATTTCTACAACATTGCAAATTACACAAAATAAGTAATCCAATTTTTCAAAAAACTCGCTGCTTGTGGCTCGTCTTAAGAAGCTTGAAAATGGTTGGCCCGAAATCAGCTGGTTTGTAAACGAACCAAGCCCAAGTCTAACGTAAGTTTGCCTCGTGGCTTGCTTGTTAGCTTGCTTGTTGGCTTGCATGTTTGACTCGTTTAAACTAAAACCTAAATTATAATTCATATGAATTTGAATCCAAAATCAAACGTATTATCCTAAGCTTAAATTTCACTATCAGGCATATATTAGAAGAAAAAACGCAGCCATGTGACCATTTTGGCATTTATTAAAGAAATAATTAAACCTAATCCGTCACATGTCAAGTTATGAAGAATTCAAATTGTGATTTTCCTATCTCTCGAATTAATGTCTTTCTCTTATTAAATAATAAACTATGTTTAAAATAACAAAATTATCTTCTTATTTAACACTTTATTTTTAAAATAATAAACAATTATGTTCAAATTAATAAAATTATCTACATATTAAGCATTTCATTCGTAAAATAAAATCATATAAGTTAATTTATTTTGTAAGAAAAACATATAAATTTTTTATATCTTTTCAAGTTTGTTACTAAACATGTAAAAAGGAAAAGGTTAAAGGTAAATAATAATAAAAAAATATAACTAGAAACTAAAAAATTATATTTATTAAATCCATGTAATATAAGAGTAACGGTTTTAACACGTTAGATTTATTAAACAATATAATATATGTGTTTCCATCCTGATATAAAAATATAAAAGATGATCATAGTCCATAGAGTATCTTTCTCAATGAATTAAGATAAACAAATACAGACATTTTATTGTTATATATATATATATATATGGTTTACAATAATTGATAACACATAGTAAATCATATAAGTCATTAACCATTTTTGATTGTTTGATTTAAATAAAGTATGTAATTTGAAAAGAGTGATTCATAATTCTTAGAAAATAAATGGTTAAGATTTCTTGAAGGGTATTTTGAGCATTTGCGAATAAATATAATTTCATTAAAAAAAGTTAACCCCTTATTAAAATCTTTATAACTTTTATATACATTGTTATTTTTTATAAAAATTACACTATTAAACTTATCTCATTTTTATCTTTAATTCAAGTATAGTTTTGTTAAATCTTTTTAAAGTGTTCGTAATTACACTACTGTGAATGAGTTGTAACATTAGATATTATATAATAACATAAGAGTAATTACAACTCGTTACGTGATAAAATCTTTTACCCTTTATTTTTATAACCCTTAACTTTTATATACATTGTTATTTTTATTTTATAAAAAATTAGACCGCTAAACTTATAATATTTTTTATATTTAATTCAAGTATAGTCTTATCAAATTTTTTCAAAGTATTCGTAATTACGCTAATGTAAACGAGCACTAACATTAATATTATAAGTTTTCAATAATTTTCAAAAAAAAAATTCCTTCGGTTTTTTGAAAAAAATTTCCATTTAAAAAACATCACATATTTTTAAAAATCCTCATAAGTCTTTTATACAAATGATATTTTATTAAATACAAATCGTTACACTAGTGTAATTACGGCTCCTTACGTAATTTGTAGTTTGTATTTATGTTACAACTCGTTACATTGTTGTCATTTGTATTGATGTTATAACCTGCTACATTGATCGCACAGTAAATGTATTTAATGGTCTAATATTTATAAAAAAAATAACATTGTGATTTATATTCAAGATGAATAAGATTTTTTTTTTTAAAAAAATTTGCTTAGTTTCTTGAGAAGGGGAAGATTAGTGTAACAATTTTATGGCTTCTTACATTGGTGTAATTACAAACATTTTAAAAAAAAATTGGCATGACTATAATGAAATTAGAGATAAAACAATAACGAGTTTAATGATGCAATATTTATAAAAACTAATAACATATATAAAAAAAGTTATAATTGTATAAAATTTAAGGATGAAATATTTGATTTAAAAATAGGAAAATGAAGAGATTCTTAACAGTGTGACACTGGTCACACACTCTTATTAACATGTTTTTTTATCAAGTCTAATAACTAAAATATTATTTTGAATTTTATAAAAGGGTTTGTAGGTGACAATTTTTTTTTTGTTAAAATAAATTATAGTTGTTACAAATAATATTAGTGGTGTTTTAGATAACAGTTTATTAAAATCTGAAATATTAGCTCCTATCTGAAACCCGACCCAAATAAGAAATATGTTTATCTGACCTGAATAATCCGAATAAACAAGAGTTTTTATGTCCAAATTCCGACCCGAATAAGAAAATGGACATCAGACCCGAATCTATCTAAATAACCCAAATAAGAATTTGGATCCTTTCTTTTGTGTTTTGAATACGATTCGAATTTTGGGTTTTTTAACACCCATAAATCATATGAGTTATATTTTTTTATCTTCAATCCTTTATACTTATACACACATATATAAAGGAGCAAAACCAATTTTTTAATAAACAAGCAGGCTTCGTTTGTAAACAATCTAAGTCTGGGCCCGACCCACCATTTTGGCTCATTAAGACAAACAAGCTGGCACGGCTCAACTTGGTTCATATGCAAACCGAATCTGAACCCACCCACGTAGTGGGCCTTGGTCAGCTCATTTGCAGCACTAATCCAAATAAATTATTTCATTCATGGTTTGTGTTTTTTTGAACGGAAAATGTTATCTCCTCCTAAACTACTCCACAATAATTACACCATTGCATGGGTTAGAACCCATGACCTCCCATTCTAAGAGGCAAAGCCTCTACCAAGTGGGCTAGTCCCACATTGACAAAATAAAATTTGTAAATAATCAAATTTGTTCAAAATTTGTTCATTCATGGTTTGTAAAGTAAACATCATCTACCTATGCAATAATCAAATTTGTTCAAAATTCGAGTCATAATTGCTCGAATGTTTTTTTACGACCACGAGAACCGACTAACCAAGAGTCCGAAAGGAATAGGTAAAGCTCAACCATAAACTACCAGTTCAAACGGGATGGTTCAACTTCAAATATGTACATTCAACTCAACTGCACTAGTTTTATGACCGTCGCTTCTTCCAAAGGGCGCCCCATTCGTTAAAAAGTTCATTCTCTTCATAAAAATTAGGAAACTCCGATTGTAGAGCAGGTACTAATGTCCCGTTCTAAAAACATTGGTGAGTAAGCAGTATATGGATACTATTTTGATTTCTAGTCAAACCTCTTACTATCTTTCAAAAGTCAAACGAAATCATTATTCTTCTACACCTTAAACCCAAAATCCGACAATTGAGTTACAATTTTTCTATATCCGATCACCACTGGCGAACAAATTCTTACAAAAAGCTAAATTCTCAACGATTACTTTAAGAAATGCAAAAATCGATGTAAAACTTACATTGAACTGTAGCAGGTGGAGCATGATCTTCATCCTCATCATCATCATCATCATTTATATCCTTCCTACAGGTCAAAACCCTAGCAATTGATCCAAAAATTGAGCTCTCTTTCTTCGACACCGGTTGTTGATTCATTTGCAAGCCGTATACAGAGCCATATTTTGAATTTGATGTGGAACTACCACTCCGATTCGAAATTGGTCGAGTCCCGGGTCGAATCACCGGTGATTTGGGGGATTTTCGTGATTGATTCATATGCAAAAACAATCACTGTTTGTTGTGTGTGTGTTTCCCTGGTTATGATGTACCAAAAATCTTACGTTTATGGATGATGTTATATGGATTTTAATAAAATTATAAAGAAGACTGGATCAAGATAAAAAAATAACTACCAACTTTAGGAGGCAATTTATATATTTATTTTTCTGACTTTTTGGGGTGTTGAAGTAGGGCCCATAACTTATAACGCTATCCATTAATAAAAATTACACTGTACCGAAAGTTAAAACGAGTCGTGTTTGTGTAAACCAGAGGTGGACGAAAAGCCTGAAACTGGAACCATAAATCCGAACTGGAACCGGTCTTACTTGAACCGACAGGTACATTCGGTTCCCCTTTTTTTAGAGAAATCGCAATCGGAATTACTATAACCGGTTCCACCTTTACCTGGCTAAAACCATAACTAGTTCTTGACATTGTTAACCAAAACCGGAACCGGTTTGGACCTGGACCCGGTTAAAAAAAAATCAGTTTGTGCACCTCTAGTGTAAACACGTGTGGATAAAAAAAGGTCAAAACTAAGACGTAACTTGCTTGCTATTTTGATAACTTTTATTTAAGCGTTGTAAATGTGTTATGCTATGTTATGTTCTGTTATGGTTTTACACATATTGTACTTAATTATATTAAACATGATATATGTCGTGTAACTTGTTTAATAAAGTGTTTAATTACACGCATAATTGTTCTGAACCACGATATTCATGTTAAACACACCAGCTTTTCTTTGCTAATATATATAATTAATAATTTAATATGGGCTTTTAACATAGTGATTTTTAAGGTATACTAGCAATATCTTCCTTTCAAATAACAAGGGTTATAAGGTACATTAAAATCAAATTATTGTTGATTAAAAGTGAATTAATTGTTGAAGTGACTTGCCATTCCAAAAAAAAGTTAGTATAGTCCATTAAATGCAAGTAGTGGGTTTCCCGCATGTTGTAGCGGTAGTTCTGTCATGATAATAAATTAAAATGTAAAAATGATCATGTTTATCAATATGCAGATACAAAAACATATCACAATGTAATTTTGACGTCAAACTTTATAGTCTAGCCATTGTAAAGGTGTGTAGATTAAAAACACGTTACGAATATTGCCAGTCTAACGTAAAACTTTAAAGTCTAGCGTCGTAAACGTGTGTAGATTAAAAACACGTTACAAAGTCAATCTACCGTAAAACTTTAAAGTCTACTTGTCATAAATGTGTCGTAAAAAGTTTAAATAACACATTTTGTCTCGACCTGTACTTATTGTTAGTCCCACTTATAGAGTATTCAAGATGCATTTTTATTTCTGTTCTGAGTCTTTATTTTATCAAATCTTATTTTGTTTTATGGATTTGATATCTATTAAATTACACAAACAAGACATAGAAAAATATTTAAATACATTCCATTCAAAAGTATCCATGATTCCATGTTATTATTTTAGCTATTACTATATATACATTTTACAAACGACATCATTGCGAGTGAATAGTAATAATAATTAAATATTAATAATAATTAAATAATGATTATTATATAATATTTATATTAATTAAATACTAATAATTATTTAATAAACTACGTTTGGTCAACAAAAAGGGCAGCGTACAAAGCCGTAACAATAATAATTAATAAATAATAATTATTATATTGTATTATTAATAGTTATTTAATACTAATATACTAATTGTTTTATAATAATAAATTAACTAATAGTCAAAACTTTTGCACACATTTGGTTAATAACTAATTAACTAACAGTCAAAACTTTTGCACATATTTTGATTTACTGTTTTAGGATGGATTAACAGCCTTTACAACCAGTTTTTTGTTTACGTTTTGATATTCGTAATGTTGTCACCATGGCAAGATGATATACTCATAATTAATTAATAATATAATCGTTCGTTTTTGTCCAACGGCTATAATATAATGTAAGGCGTATATTTAGATTGATTTTGGGGTGACAATTGTTTTTACATTATATATGCATTTAGGAAACGACATCTTATTTTATTATTACTATATATATATTTACAAACTGTAATCATTTCGAGTGAACAATAATAATAATTTTTTATTTAAAACTTTTCGTTGTTTATGGGGATAAAAGACGGCAAAAAATTAGTTTCAAGCACGGCTAATAATAAACCGCAGCAAAAAATTAGGTTTCAAATGGCGAAACCACGGCACAAAAAACAACAACCACTACAAAAAAAATGGAACCGCGGCAAAAAGGAGATAAACCGCGGCAAAAGCTTCACTAACTCATTCCAAAAGTTTTGAGTTAATTTGAATATTTCGTTTTTAACCCTAAACTTTTAGCTATTATTTTTAAAGCTTCCTCTCACTTTACTAACATATTTTAAATGTTCACATGATTTTAACATTTGATTAAGTTATCAGATAACAATCATGATTATATTAATTTGATCGCAATAAACTCACGAACGTTTATATAAATTTTGACCCAAACGGTCACAAAAATTTTGCACGTTATTCCAAAGCCCATAATGTGTTTGTACATTATCGAATATTTGTATCGTTTGTAAATTATTTTGATCGTAATTAGTTCACAAACGATTTAGATTTAATAGTAATATTTACCTAATAATAATTAAATATTCATTAAATGTTAAATAATAGTATTAAAATAATAATAATAATTAGAAAACGTAAATGATTTTTTTATGGTTTGTTTTACTAATCATACTCAATAAGATAGAATTGTTTAATCTTAAGGGGAGAATAAAATTATACTCAATTTGATATGATTGTTTAATCTTAACGGAGATCTTCTGTTGTTAACGCTATCATAATCGAATACTCATATCGACATAGCAGACATATTTACAATGGCTACCATTAAGGCTTTACGTCATAGTGACAACACATATTTACGTTTTAATACACGGAATCAGAACGGAATTCCCGCGGCAACGCGCGGGTAACCTCCTAGTAAATATACATTTTACAAACGACATCATTGCAAGTGAATAGTAATAATAATTAAATATTAATAATAATTAAATAATGATTATTATATATTATTAATACTAATTAAATATTTATAATCATATAATATATGATTTTGGGTCAAAATAAACGGCGGCTACATAGCTTGCCGTAACAACAATTAATAAAAAATAATTAATATATAATATTATTAATAAAAAATAATTCTTATATAATATTAGTAATAATTAAATAATTTATTATTTAATACTAATAATATACTAACCAAAGGCTTCTCCTAATGGTACATCCTTGACTTCTTTATGAGAAGTCTTGGGTATGAATTCGGGTCGAATCATATTTGTTGAGTCAGTGTTAGGGGGTTTACTCAGTTGTAAGATTCCTCTTGAGGTAAGCTCGGGCATACGCCCCTGAGCGTCAAATCCGAGTGAACGGTTGAAATTCCATCTTAGGTGTGGTCGTAGCAGCGCTTTAAGGTTAAGTTATGGAATTTCAGTTTTTTTCGGGGAAGCCGACCAAGCAAGCAAATATGTTCTACGATCGGGTATTGTGCCTATTGGATTAGCTATACATTTTACAAACGAAATCATTGTGAGTGAATAGTAATAATAATTAAATATTAATAATAATTAAATAATGATTATTATATATTATTAATACTAATTAAATATTTATAATCATATAATATATGATTTTGGGTCAAAATAAACGACGGCTACATAGCTTGCCGTAACAACAATTAATAAAAAATAATTATTATATAATATTATTAATAAAAAATAATTATTATATAATATTAGTAATAATTAAATAATTTATTATTTAATACTAATAATATACTAACCAAAGGCTTCTCCTAATGGTACATTCTTGACTTCTTTATGAGAAGTCTTGGGTATGAATTCGGGTCGAATCATATTTATTGAGTCAGTGTTAGGGGGTTTACTCAGTTGTGAGATTCCTCCTGAGGTAAGCTCGGGCATACACCCATGAGCGTCAAATCCGAGTGAACGTTTGAAATTACATCTTAGGTGTGGTCGTACCAGGCTGTTCAAAGAAACAAAATACTAATATACTAATTGCTTTATAATAATTAAATAATAATTAATTAACTAATAGTCAAAACTTTTGCATGTGTTTTGATTTATTGTTTTAGGATGGATTGACAGTCGTTGTTTTTTATTTACGTTTTGATATTCGTGATTCTGTCACCACGGCATGATGAGTCTAAAAGGCGGCTACAAGCTGTAATTATAATTAACAATTAATAATATTGATCATTATTATTATATAATACTAAAACTAATTATTATATAACAATATAATAATAATAATAATTAATTAACTAACAGTGAAAACTTTTACACACATTTTGATTTAATGTTTTATGATGGATTGATAGTCGTTGCAATCAGTTTTTTGTTTACTTTAGAGCCAACAATTAAGTTGTCATGGTTCCAGTGCAATGAGAGAATGAAATTTTTAACACATGCATAAATTAAATAACTAATACCAACAATACTATTAAATAACAATAATAATTAAAAAATAACATTAACAATTCTTAAATTAAATATTGATGCCAATTAAAAAAATAGTGATTTTATGAATGCGAATGACTTAATATATTTTTTGACATAATTTTAATTGATTAGATACCCTTTTTTGTATTAATATGGGGTTACCGCGGCAACGCGCGGGTAAACCCCTAGTTTATATACATAATACATCCCATTTAAAAGAGTCGGTAACAAATGCCACCAACTAATTCTATCATTTGCTTGTAAAACTTGTAAAAAAAAATTCCTTAACTTTATAAAATATTAGTTTAGTCATAATTTTTAAGCTTTAGAATTTATCTTTTATTATAATAGAGGGTACGTTTCATAATGAGATATATATGGTTTGTGTAATGTATTTGTTAGATATCAAATTCATAAATTAAATAAGATTTGACTGAAGAAAATAATCAAACATTAAGAATAGAAAGAAAAATGCATCTTAGATAATAAATACCGTACAAGTCGTATCAACTTTTAAGTCCAGATCGAGACACAATTTGAGTTTTGCTTAAAAAGTTTCGCTCGTTAATTTTATACACACATATATCAATATTGAGATTCATTCTAATAAAACCCACAAATTGTAAATAACTATAAAAACCATATTTTTAAACACATATTTTAAGAAATATAAAAGTAATTTTTCTTTAAAGTAGGAAAAATTACTATTATATTCTTTAAACTTGTGCATATAAATAGTTCTTTTAATTTTCAAGTAATAATAGTTATCAATTGAATATCCCTATGTATATATATATATGGTTCGGTTAACATACAAAGGTGAAAAATCATGAGAAGTGTAGAAAGAAACTACAAAGTGACACGTGTCATGTAAGGTCTTGTTTGTTTTTTTTTATAAAAGGTCTGCGCAGCCTCTTTTGTCTGCGCTGCGCAGACCACGTGCAGACGTTAACATTTGCAGACTATTTGTTTTTCTGAAAACGTTTCATTAGAAAACGTTTGTGCAATGTATTCTTGGTGCAGATGTGAACCAACTACTTATAGGATCTTCCAAAGTCTGCAGAGACTACCCACCACCGCCACACACCACTGCCGGTCACCCCCACCACCTCCACCACCGTCGGCCACCCCCATCACCCCCATACACCACCACCAATTTATTTTAAGAACCAACAGACGTCAAAAAACAAACACTCTTCTTCTTGCATATTGCAGACATTTGGTCCATATCTTCTCCAACAGATTTTTGCAGATGTGGTCCGCATATTGGAGATATTTAACTTCTTAAAAAACAAACACCACCTAAGTAATTGTATTATAGTCCACAAACAAAATTACAGACCGTGTTATAAAATCACGGACCGCCATTTGACATCTACAATAATAGATTAACGGAATAATCACGTATTAAGTATAAAAAATCACAATACACTTAAAAAACCAAAATAATCAAGGATCAACTGAATAATTATGGACCAATAAGCACATACCAAAGTGTAAAAATCACAGACCATGTAAAAAATTTAAATAATCACGTACAAACTGGGTACAATGACCAATAATCACGGACCACATAAAAAAATCAAAATAATTATAACAATAATATACTCAAATTAAAGATAATAAAATTATCTAATTTGACGGTTTAAGTTTTTTTATAATATATTAACCGTTTAAAAGTTATTGTTTTTTTTTAAATGGTGAAACTTGATTTACTAACAAAAAAATCAACACATGTAGGATATTCTTTTTTTTTTTTGCCCACCAAACTTAATAAACATAAGTTTCAAAATGCAATATGAGGACCACTTGATCTTAACCTTTTATTAATTTGATCAATGGTTCAAAATTTTTCCTATCATTTCACTGAAAAACAACTTTGTATTTGATCTGTATCCTGTATATAACTATATATATTATACATAAGGGTTGTATGATGTATCCTTAAAAGTCTGATCTTATAGAAAAAACTCCTAAATTTTATCTAGGCTAGTGATTTGAAATTTTAAAAATAAACATGTGGTGCATATTAACCCACATTAAAATTGATTTGTTTATCTAAAACCCAATTTTTTATTTAGGGTTAAGTGGATCTCATGTTTATTTTTAAGATTCCAAATGGTCGATCATGATAAGGTTTAAGCGTTTTCTCTTTAAGATCGGGTTTTCATAAGATAAAATCACTATATATATACACACACATGCCTGAGAATAAAATTAACTCATTTATAACTGATTTCAACTCATATTATCTTGTGTCTATATTTATAATGATTGTATCATGTGAAAAACTAGTTTTAGAGATGAAAATTTTAAACTCTATCTAAGCTCTTAATTTGGAATCTTGAAAATAAATTTGTGCAGAAGACCTGTAAGCCCTATGTATGAGTCGTATTAGGAGCGTTGTACACACCGTACATGAGACATTAGAAAAACAACAAGATCCTTTTTTAATCAGTATAAGCTGAGGCATTAGGCCTGCATGGTGCAACAATACTACTAGATGGAGTTCTGAATTATTTATGCTTTCATGGACTCATCCATATATGAGTAGGTTATCTTAATTTTTGTTTTTCCTAATCATTTTGGTATATTGTATTTTAGCATATACCAAAGAATTTGCCACTTTGACTGATATGATTCAGATAACATACTCAGGCAAAATTTATTTTGCAGTTGCTATGTGACATAGACCATCAAGCATTTGCAAGAGAATTACTTGCAAGTAGAGCTCTTAGATGGCCTATCTATCATTTACACAGGCGTTTTCACCCACATACACCAAATGCCACCAATACAACCGTCACTCACTACCACTCATAACCTTAAAATGGTTCTAAAAATAAGAATGTTATTTTTGATCATTTTACAAGAATAAGTTGAACCAAATATTAAAAAACAACTTATTGACTTATTGATTTTTTTTCTTATCACAAAAGTTAATCCAAATACGTTTTTATAAACTTTTATTGAAAAAGTTATACGTAAATAAACATTTTTAACAAAAAACACCTTTTGAGTTAAATAAGCAATCCCAAACACCCTTTAGATCAGACATGAACTTATTTATTCTACTTTAGGTTTAAAAGGGTCGGGTTGGGTGGCTGATTGATAAAACCTTTTTCTTCACTTTCATAAATAATTGATATATTAATTATTACAATCATAAAAACCTGTTTTGAAATAAGCCACTCTAGGATATTTTTATTGATTAAGAATACACTTTATGTTGCCTTGTATATGTAGGAGATACATGAGTTTCTAACATGGTATATCAGATCGATATTAAAAACCAATATTACTTGATAACAAAAGAACCAACTATAGCCATATTTTTTTATTTTATTTTAAAGTTAAAGTATATAAAACATCTTTATGCCCATTAAATCATGTGATTTATAATGATTTTTTTTTGTTTTAACAATTCAATAGTTTTCTTTTGGATACATCTCGCTGTATATATAAACAAACAAACATACGCGCAACTATTCCTACTGTATGATGTCTTGGGAGAGAGACCGCTTTTAAAGAGACCCATGACTCATAAAATTGTTTTTTTTTTTTCAACTTGAACATAATAAATCAAATACACAAACAAAATCACAAAAACCGCAAATCATATACAAATAAATGCATTTAGAAACAACCGGAATAAGTTAAAAAACCACCAAACCGAAGGCAGAAAAAGCATATGCCATATATACCCAATGTCACACAATACTTAAAACAAGCACATAGCATGCATACAAATCAACCAAACCAATCCATCTGTATATATATATAATCAAATTTTGCTAAATTGTTTAGTGAACAATGAATGCCGTCCTTGAGCAATCAACTCACCGGAAGCTTTGTTCTTCAGAAGAACAAGAGTTCCATTATAGGCTCCTTTTCCGCCCAGAAGCTTTGCACTGATCTCCAGTTCATCCTGCCAACAAATCTACGTTGTCAAACATTACCATAAAAACAAACAAACAAACCCTACGTACTCTACTTTACACCCAACCATTCTCATGGTTCTAACCAGGTTTTATGGGAGGGACAAATCCGACCTCAGTCCAGGGCCTAGGACACCAAAATTTAAAAATACTTTTTATATTATATATTTATTTATATTTAACCAAAAAAACACAAATTTATAATTCGCCTGGGGTCTTTTTTTCTTGGCTCGTTCGGGACACTATAATTCTCAGTACCTTACATGCGAGGTTCCTATGCAAAGAGACCTTAGGCCATGTGTATTGGTAAAGCATCTATCACTCCACATAAGCGCCACATAAACTACCAACATCATCACCCTCTCATCACTCCACGTCATCACCACATGTGGTATCATCACCCATCATCAAGCCCCACCACCCTGTTTTTTCTCTATCTTCTTCCTTCATGCCGTGACCTCATTCACACAGTGCCCCCCTCACACCCCGGTCACGCCCCTGTGCAGTGGGGGAGGGCACTAAGGGGGTGTGGCCTGCCCCTCTCACGCCCACTTTCATGCTTCACTACACATAACCTTAGAGAGTCCATCCGAGGCATGCTGGTTCTAAACAAGCCCAAGGCCATTTAGGCTATATGTTGTGGTGTGTGATGGGGGCGTGAGAGGGGCCGGTCACGCCCCGGTAGCGCCCTCCCCCCATTACACACCGGCGTGACCGGGGCATGGTGAGGGGCTGCGTGATGGTGGTCACAGGTGAGGGGCTGCGTTATGTGTTTTTTAATTTATTTTATAATAAAAAAAATAAAATAAAATAATAAAATATTGAATAAAGGTGGTTATGACATGAAGTGATAGGAAAGTGATGGTGGAGTGATCCGATAGTACCGGTCTTAGTAAGAATCTGTTAAGGCAATTTGGACCGATTTATCAGATTCTCTCTTTTTAGCCTAAATTTTGATCCTTGCTATATTTTGATTTTTCTATTATAAGTTATTCGTGAAATCAAAGAATATTGAAAAAAGTGTCTTCCTCTTTTCGCAAAAGCCGGTGATAACATATGTAAAGATGATGTGGAGTGATAAGGAGGTGATGGTGTTGGTTGATTACGTGACGCCTACGTGGAGTTATGTTGGGTGATGGATAACACATGGCCTTAGAGTTCAACAAGATTTTAGTCTGAAGGATGAGATAGCTCATTCGATTTATAAATATCACATCAATCTCCTAAACAACCCAACAGGCAAGTCAGAATATCAGATTTATAAGAAAAAACACTCAAAATGGTTAAAAAATAGAAGACTTACATTAACCTTCGCCTTCCCCAGATAAGAAATCGACATATCCACAGAAACCTTCATAGGCGTATCCTTCTCATGCAACAAAGCCCCACCAATCTCATCCACAAAATTCGCAATTGCACCCATCGCCAGATCTCCATTCCGATCCTGTTTTATGTATCACAAATCTACGATTAAATTGAAACCCTAGACTGATTTTTGATCACTAATGTGAAACTAATCGACTGTGAAATTGAATTGCGAGTTCTTACAGTGAGGCGAGGGGGGACTGTAAACGAGCAAGAGACGAAACCGGGCTGTAACTTGTCGATTCGTATGCCCTTGAGTGCGAAATCGTCATAAAAGCAGTAGGAGGGTTCAGTTCGCCGGAGAGAGATGCTAAGTCCGGCAACTCGGTCGGAATCTTCGTCGGTGAGTCGTAGGTATTCTCTCGTCTTCGTCTCCATCGACGACTCGATTCCCTGATCAATTTGGTTAACTTTAACTGGTGTAATCGGTTCTGATCAATATGTAAACATCCTTTAGTTGAATCCACGATCAAGTTTTGTGTTTCCGGAAGACGCGAACCCCTAGCGTGGTTCTTAATTTCTTATCATCTATAAAAATATAAGTTTTATAAATTAAAGGATAAATTTCAATAACCCTTTATGTTTATGTAAAATTTCAAAAATAGTTTTTATGTTTTAAAATTTCGAAAGCAATCATTTAAGTTTCTAAATGTTATAAACTAGGTTTTTTAACCGTTATCATTGTTAGGTATTATGCGTAGGATTATATTTAATAGCCTGAAAACTTGTATTACATGAATAGCTTGAAATCATGATATGATTTTGGGAATTTTATATGGGTCATCACAATTAGTAAGACTACATGAAATGTGTTATGAATTCATTGCCAGTTGATGTTTCTAGATGGTTTGTAGTAAAAATACTTGCAAACAATAAAAGATGGTTTTTGATGATCATAAGTATTAGATCTTAGATCATCGTACACAAGCATTAAAAATGAAGATAATGTGTAGATGAAACCTGCGCATAATTTGTTTGATGAAATGCCATAAATTTGAGTTACCAAATGATAATGAATTGTAGGTTGAAAGAAATTACGAAATTGATTCATAGTCATAACAATTGACTAATTATAGTGAAAAAAAGGTAATTGGGTTGTAACATGTTTATTGAGAGAGTGATCATGTTATGACCCTAAAGCCATGTGCTATGCTACGTGACCCATGCGTGATGCCTCTAAGTCATGCCTCGGTCGCGCCCCACCCCCATTACACAGGGGAGTGAGAGTGGCGTGAAGGGCAGTTGCGTGACCCTCCTCACGAGGGTGATGGCCGTTGTGGAGGAAAACAAATAAAAAAAATAATATAACAATAATGTTACCGTTGAAAACCAAAAAAAAAATAAATTAAACCCTATATAAACTCATTCAACCCACTCAAAAAATCTTCAAAAATTTTCCAAAAATCTTTCAAATCTCTAAAAAAAAATATTCAAAAATCTTTCAAATCTTCAAAAACTTACACACTACCATGGATCCAAACAACCCATACTTTAATCGTTTAAGAATTGTTACCGACCTCAACTCGATCCAAACAATCCAAACCCGAACCAATTTCAACACCACAACAACCGTAAAAGTGGTGAGAACGACGAATCGATCATGAATGAGGCGTTATGACCTATGCACGAGAAAACGATCCATTTTCTCATATCGCGGCATGGCAAGTTATGAGAAAATCAACCAAATGGCATCCCGTCCCGAAGTTACAAACTTCGAAACGGACGAAGACGTCATCGTCTGGAAAGTACACGACCACTCAATCCGACTCAACCGGTCGATGTTTCGTTAACTTAAACGAGTCGGATGATGAAGTCGAAATGGACATGCCCCCACCAACCTCTCCTAAACGTCCGTCCGGTCGAAACAAAAAGGGTAAACGACCACAAGCCTCGTCTTCAACCGATTATAAAGAAACGTTGGAGACCATCTCTAACTCGTTACAAAAATTTGTCAACTTACAGGAGCAAAAACAATACAACAATGATATGAAATTGTTGTGGACTACAACCGATCACTTAACCAGTCGCGCTCGTGAAATAGCCGAGAAAACGAAGGAGCGGATCATTAAGAAATATAATATGGATTAAATTTTTTTATGTATTTTTTTTATTATGTAATTTTTTTATTATGTAATTTTTTAGTTTTATTTTGTGATTTTATATATGGTGTTGGTTGATTATGTGACGCTTACGTGACGTCTACGTGAAGTGAGGGGGTGTGATGCATAACACATGGCCTAAGTGATAAGTTAGTCATCTAAACCATCTTCTAAGCACCATGGTTGTAAAACTCGCTAGGCGCTAGTCGGGCGGCGAGCGACCACCTAGGGATTAATCGGCGCTAGGCAGATTGGAATTTTTGTATATAATTTTACAAATATTTATTATATACACACATTAATATCAATAATTTAATATAATACTTCAAATATATTAAAAAATAAACTTAAACATAATAAGTCAAGTACTTTAAATTACAAACTTAAACACAAAATTCAAAGTTTATACATGGATTTCGAGGTTTAGTGGCAGTGTTCAATGTTTCAGATGTTGAATTTGATGTTTGGAGTCATATTAAGTATTTTGGGTTTAAAAATGTTTCGAATAATCACTTATATGGGTCCTTTTTACTCGAAAAAAGCAAAAAAAAACAAAAAAAACCAAAAAAAATAGGCCTACTAGGCACCGCTTAGGGCAAAATCGACAAGGTATATGGGCGCCTAGGCGGCAGCTGATGTGTTAGTTTAACATATCCATTTTTGTACATAATCGAGTCCGTTTTCGTTAGTTTTGTATATATTTCGAGTCATTTTTAGTTTCCTTTTACATTTAAGTGTTTTTGTGCAGGAATGTGTCCCGGAGGAGCGGAAACGAGGACAAACGGGCATCAGAATCGAGTGCGGTTGATCGAGCGAAGAAAACGAAGAAAAAAAACCCTAGGTGGTACGCCCCAGGCCACTGCTTGGTCCCAGGCGGTGCGCCTGGGAACATTCTCTGATTCAACTGAATCCGCGCGCATCGCCTAGTCAGGATGACCGGCCGCAGGCGATGCGCCTGCCAGGCTCAGCCGCCTGACAATTTTGTCTCGCACGCACCGCCTAGCCCCACACAGCCCAGCTAGGCGCTGCGTCTGAGATCAATTTTAAGCCTAAAACCCTAATTTCATGCCTTCTATAAATGTGACGCTTCCAGATCGATTTGGGGGTCTTCTTCTGCGTATTTTGAACCCTAATCAAGCCTGGGAGCTGCTGGAGCTTAACCATGGAGTTGAAGGCTTGATTAGAGCTTGTTGGAGTGAAGAAGGAAGAGCTTTTTGAGTATTTTCTTTATCTTTTCATATTCTTAGTTTAAATCAGTAGATTATCTTGTATTTAGTCATATATCAGATCTGTTTTGTTACTGATTTGATGTTGGTTGGCTAGATCTAGGGTTATATCTAGGTTTGGGATGATAAAGTTGTGAACTTTGTTGATTTTGGACATGATTTATGGTTATGGATGATATATGCATTGTTAGCAGCTATAAAGTTATGATCTTTGATGGTTTTTGCATATGTTGAATGATGATACTTGATGAATGTTGGAACCATGTGTGTCTAGGAAGGTCTTTGCACAAATAGATGCATGTTAGGCTTATTACTTTGTGTTTTAGGTTAGTTTATGAGTTGTTGATCACATTCCATAGGATTAGACATCACTAAGTGTTGTTATTTGCATGTGTGACCAAACCTACAAATCTGGGAGGTGATAGGTTAGATGGTTGGTCTCTTTCACTTAGGATATTTGAGTTAAACGACCCGGGAGGGCGTTGTCTTAGATTTACTTAGTGTTGGTGTCAATCCATGTCAAAGTTGTCACCTTTATAGCTCTCTAGTGTCTTAGGATACAAATGGGTGGAGAAATCCGGTAGGTGATTCACCCGTTGGAGTGCAATTGCATATCGGGAAAATCCGGAAGGTGACCCGGTAGACTAGTGCATACATTACAGTCTTAAGATTTCCATTGGTGTTGCCTGGTATCTGATCTGGGTCCTAATAGGATATTCTAAGTCTGTTCCTTAAGATCCTAGTCTTCATCCTTCGTAAGTCAGTCCAAGTTAACACGTGTCACACTTTTGATTCCTAACCTAGATATACCAGTTTTCCTCACTGCAGTCAGATTTCAGTCCTAGTTTTAGTTGTTGTTTTAGAGTTTAGTTATTAGTTTAGTTATTTAGGCATTCTCAGTCTGATTAAATTTTCAGAGTTGCACCAAAACCCCCTCTTTTACTTTATTTTGTCCACGGTTCTAGGTTAGTTTGTTAAACCAGTGTCCATTGGTTCGATATCCGGACTTCCACCAGCTGTTCTGTCACCGATAGGTACACTTGCCTTCGTAGCGGTCTAGTCTAGGATTTCCGATTATTACTAGGTGTTTAGGTCAAGTCTAGGTCTAGGATTAGTTATTGTGTCTTTAGCTTAGGTTAGACAACTTTAATTTAGTCTTGTTTTTAGGTACTGACCGCTGCATACCAAGTTTTTGGCGTCGTTGCCGGGGATACTAGGCAATAGCAAAGATTACTTAGATTGTGGCATTTACTTGCTTATTTTCCTATTTCCCATAGCTTAATTTTCCTTTTTAGGTTTAGTTTTATTTTCTTCCTAGTGCCTTTATTTGTTATCTGCTATTTGTACCTTAGATTAGGTTTTTCTGTGCATATTTGAGTCTTATTTGCTTGTTTGCTTAGGGTGTCGGTAGTTGTATGCCCCACACCCGTTCGCAGGGAGCCCCTGAGTTCGAGCTTACTTCATTGGAGCAAATTTTGCGTGCCCGTCGGCAGGTAAGTTTTCTTGACCCTACTATTGTTATGGAGCCACCACCACCTCCGCCACCGAGGCGAACTGTTCATGAGCTTGCCAGTCATGGAGTTGTTGGAGCCCGATCTGCCATCACACGCCCGGGAGTCAACAACAACTGGCAGATTCCTTCACATGTCATGTCTAAGATCACGAACTCGACGCAGTTCCATGGCCTTGACGACGAGGACGCCCCCGGCCATCTTTCTCTCTTTGTGCGTATCTGCGACACTTTTCGCATCATTGGCGTTTCTGTCGCACCCCGAGAAATCCCGTCCCTTCCGGGGGCGCGAGCAACAACGGATTGTCAGGATCGCAGTCTCCGGTCTCATTGTTGCGAGACCTACATGTCTGGTTATATACGTACATCCAATTACATGGATAAATCGATTTGCAAAATCAGAGTTGCGGAAGTTATACAATCTCAAAACAAATACAGTTCGTAAGTTGCGGAAGCGTTATTTAAATAGTTTTCAAAATGATAAGTAACAACAATTGCGGAAACGAGTAAAGATGTTTAAGATGTCATAACATAACAAATGATAGTAAATGTTTAAGAGCCTAAGACACATATGTAGATGCATGGACTCCATCCTAGCATCCTAGATTCCTTGTGCGCGTGCCTTAGTTACCTGAGAAAACATGCGAGTAAAAGGGTCAACACAATGGTTGGTGAGAGCACATGTTTTTCATAAGCAGTAAACATCAAAATGTTTAAAGTAAGAGTTTTGCAGATTTACATATCATACAATGCAGTATCGATTGATAGCTAGTCAATACAGTTATATTATATTGTGGATGGTACCGAAGCTGACAGATTGTGCCTCCCGCCATGTTATCACGAGACAATGGCAAAGTGTTGGTCAATATTGCACTGTTCCGACCTCCAGTCGGGTGTAGTGGGGCTTGTCAGGCCCAAATAGTACTATTCAAGATTACCACGCTAGGCGTTATGCTATTAACGGTCCGAGGAGTATCGCGAGGACTTTTAGTTGTGATAGGGGCCCACACATATACATATAATGATAAAGCATGTCCATAAAATGAGTTGTTCTAAAACAGTTGTAGTGCAG